>CM077252.1:7522505-8005005 GCA_039654775.1 Spinibarbus caldwelli
TTTTTTTCATGGGAATCCATAAATTCTCACATGTAGCACACCTTATATGAAACACGAGTTCACCGCTAACTGGAATCTCTGTAAAAAATAAAATAAAATAAATAAATAAATAAATATTGTTGGTTTAACTTTAAGTAACCTAAAAATGTTGACGTCATTGAAACAAAACAAATCAAACAAACAAAAAAAAATTGAAAAAGGGACTTGTTTAATCAACAGCAACTCAAAGTATTATGTTATCTGACCAACACAAATTATCTAAGGTTGTTTGACAAAAAGAAAAGTTTTGATAAATCACAAAAATAATTTTTACAGTTTAGAGTCTGATGTTATGTTGTTAGGCTAATGACACGAACGGCTCTAGGCACAAAATATATTTTTTTATTTTGATATTTTATAAATATACTTATTAATAGACAAAAGATGTTTGATTTAGTTTTTTATGATTGTTAAAAAATGTGCCTTTTTTAAGAATTTGAGTATAACTTGCTTGCCTGCATGTAAGGATGATCAAAGCAGTGATATTTTAATCTTGTGTGTGTGTGTGTGTGTGAGTGTGTGTGTGTGTGTGTGTGTGTGTGTGTGTTTTATTGTTATAATGTAGTAATGTAGTTACATATTTTTTATATATTTTATAAATATAATGTTTATTATATTTATAGCAAAAGAGGTAGTTGTTTTTAATTTTCTTTTGTTTTATTTTGATATTTATGTACATATTAATACTATATTTATTTATAGATTAATGTAATATTTATATTTGTATTATTTATTTATATATTATTATTCATATCATATTTATTAATATATTACTAAGTCATTATGAACTAAAACTGAAACTATTACAAATCTTTTAATTGAGATAAAGCTCAAATAAAATATAAATGAAAAACAAAAATTTTTCCTTGTCTTTTTGACTTTGCTTCCAGATGCCCCTACTGTTCGTATGAAGTCTGATCCTGTGTATGTGAACTTGGGAGACACGGCTGACTTACTGTGTGTTGCTGATGCCAACCCCATCACCTACAGTATGTTTTCCTGGAAGTGGATGGTGAGCGATGTCCTTGTCATTCCTGTTTTGCTTTCAGCCCCATTTCTCTTTTGCTTATTCTCATCCTTTTCCCACTATATGGTCCTTTGTTAGATCAGCTCACTCGCTATCTCTCTTTTTATCACCTCTATTTATCTCTCGCATCACTCCTCTTTGTCTTTAACTCCCTCTTTCTCTCTGACTTCTCTTTTCTCACCATGTGTCACAGCTACTCTGTAACAGAGGTGCTATATTTCACCCTTCTAACTACGACAATGTCTCACCTTTATGCTTAATACTTCTGGCCTAAATGGAGAAAAATAGCTTTCATTAAAACTGCCTTTCCAAAGGCTACATTTCTCAGCGTTAGCCACAATTGGGGCCGTTTCCGACCGTTTCAGTGTCTATAGTGGCCCGCGATCTTAGTCAGTATCTGTGATATCTCAAGCAATCCTCTTTTTTCTGTCTGGTTTTATGTGCGGGTATGGGAAAATTGATGTTGGTGTGAAGTCATTACCTTCTTTTGGCTTTTACTAACTTTTTTGTTAGTGAGTTTGTGGCTTTTCTACAGGTGTGTGTGTGTGTGTTTTGCATATAGGGTGAAGGGGAAGTGGATGATCTGGGAGAGCAGAGTGAAGATGAAGGCACTGGTTTGTTAACTATATATGAGGTGACCCGTGACCGGGCAGGTGTTTACTAGTGTACAGCAGACAACGGCATAGCGCCTCCTGGCAGCGTGGAAGGACAGCTTATCGTACGCTGTGAGTTCTCCTAGTCATGTTGTACAGCATAACTGCGTTAAAAATGAGATATTAACCAGAAAGTCTGGACTTTTCTTTTGAGGATGATGAAAGTATGTCCTGGAAGTCTCAAGCTTCAAAAAGAACCATAAAAGTAAAATAGAAGTAGTCCGTATTATCTGTTATATTAAGTCAACAAAAAGTATTACTGATGAAAATGGTGGTTAACAAAGGGTTGTTAATTTAAGCATTAATTTAAGCAATTGTTAAATGATGAAACGTGTTTAAATTAATATATGTACTGTTGGAATGCTTTTTATTTTAATTTTGCAGTTTCTCATCATCTAAATTTAATAAACTAATTTTCATTGGCTAAAATTAGATGTCATTATGAGTGAAACTAATTAAAAAATAATGAATATAAATACTGACTAAATTGTAAGGATGTTTTTGTGACGATTAAAACAAAAACTGTTTAAAGATTAGCACTGCATATTACTTTTATGTTACATTACTCTTTTGAAGCCGTTGCAGACTGCAGTTGTATTCAGTATTAACTTAAAACATAATCTATTACAAAAATATTGCAAAAAATAAAAACTACTGTATGAGGCTAGGCTTTTTTTTTTTTTTTTTTTTTTTTTTACAGAAATTAGTATTTTCATTCAGCAAAGAAGCATTCAGTTTATAAAAAATAATGACATTTGTTATAAAGTTACAAAAAATCTATTTCAAATAAATGCTGTATGTTTGAACTTTTTATTCATCAAAAAATCCTAAAAAAAATGTATCACGGTTTCCACAAAAATATCAAGCAGTTTTGATAATAATAAGACATGATCAGCATATTAGAATGATTTCTGAAGGATCATGTGACACTGAAGACTTAAGTAACAATTGATAAAAATTCAGTTCCCCTTTCAGTCGGTCACTCCGAGTCACGTCGGATGACCGACGAAATTGGGATCTCGCCAGAGAGACCAATCCACTTCGAGTGTAACTAAACGAGCCAATGGACATTGGCATGCGATTATTGCATCCAGCTGCCGCTGATCACAGCGTGAGCATAAGAGGCAGCTGATGCACCGCATCAATTATCCTTTCGCTTCGGAGCCGAGCGGTAGTGGTTAAAGCTACTGCTCTCCCTTCCAAGAGAGTGTTCTGCGAGCGAGTGCGGGCGTTACGGCGCGGCAGCGGTGGTCACGGTGTCCGGGAGAGAAAGATCGTCTTCCTGCTGACAGCCACACTAGGAGTGTGCGGTGGCCAGCTCCCCTGCGTGCTTCAGCACTAAAAGAGCATTTCTCTGAAAGAGCAATTTCTCTAAAAGAGCAACACGGGTGATCGCGTCTTTTTAAAGATGTCTTTTCACCCGTGCGTTTCTGGGTGTGGTCGTTTCCTGGCGCCTCAGGACGGTCACGATCGTTTCCTCACGTGTCTGGGCATTCAGCACGCTGAGGTGGCTTTCGTGGATGGTTCATGTTCTTCTTGCGGGGACATGACCATCTCGGAGTGCGACTCTGCTATGTCAAACATGGCAGAGTCCCTCTGCCTGCCGTGATCCGGCGTGCACACTGGATCCGGTGGAGTTAGAGGTGATTTGAGGATTACGGTGAGGGCTTCCCCAAGTGGAGCTCCTCACCCCTCAAGCACTCCGCAGCCGGTGGAGCTGCCGAAGGAGCGCGCTGGCCACGCGTTTCCTTCGGTGCCCCCCCTGACAACCAGATGTCGATCACCGCATCGGAGGGCGGGCCCTCTCTCTCCGGGGATGACGACCCGGCTGCGTTGCCCCCTTCGGGTGTGGTAGCGTTGTCCGTGCCAGACCCAGAGATGACGGCTATGCTTTCCCGGGCCGCCGAGAATGTCGGGCTCGTGTGGAATCCTAAAAAGCCACCGTGTCCCGATCCTTCGAGGCTGGGCGAGTGGTTCCTCGGTGGGGGTGGCGCTGGTTCTCAGCGCCCCCCTCCGGTGCCATTCTTTCCGGAAGTGCATGAGGAGCTGACAAGATTGTGGAGGGCACCTTTCACTGCCCGAAACACATCTTGTAGTTCTTCCGCTCTCACCACCCTCGATGGTGGAGCCGCTTTGGGGTATGTGGGCATCCCCTCGGTGGAACGGTCTGTGGCCATGCAACTGTGTCCAACAGCCGCTTCCACCCTGCGGGGTGATCCGTGTCTCCCCTCACGGGCCTCTAAGTATTCGTCAGGTCTAACTGGCAGTGCTTGTAGAGCCTGTGGGGAGGCGGCTTCCGCCCTCCACGCTATGGCGTTGCTGCAGGTCCACCAGGCCAAAGCACTGAAAGACCTGCACGAGGGTGGTCACGACCTGGCGGTTCTACATGAGCTGCGTGCTGCGACGGACCTCGCGCTACGAGTGACGAAGGTGACCGCACAGTCTCTGGGTTGTGCGATGTCCAGGAGCGCCATCTCTGGCTGTGTCTCGCTGACATGACGGGGCAGGAGAAGGTACTCCCGTGTCACAGACCGGCCCTTTCGGCGACGCTGTCGAGAGCTTTGCCCAGCAGTTCTCGGCAGCCCAGAAGCAGGCTGAGGCAAACACATCATGCGCCGGAGGAAACCTGCTGCTTCCACCCCGGCTGCAGCCACTCAGCCTGCTCGTCGCCGTGGGCGCCCCCTGCGGCCGTCCCCGCTCCCGCGCAGCCGCAGCAGCCTTCACCAGGCAGCGTCGTGGAGCCGGTCGCAGGCAGGACGCCCAGCCCGTCCAGGCCCCCGCCAAACCTGGCGGCAAGCGCAAGTGCAAGAGGCCCTGGGACGGTCGACCCAGAGATGGAGGAGACTGCTCATCGGGAGATGGTGACTGCACCACTCCCTCCCCCGGAGGAGGGCCGGGTGGAGTATCTTTTGTTCATTTTGTTCCGCCGCTGGCCCAGCAGCCAGCGGTACCCAAAACATCAGTAAAGAGCGGTCTCCTCAATCTCCGGGTCTCAAGAGGAGGAGAGTGGTGATCCGTGCATCACAGGATCACTTCCCTCCTCCTCTCTCGCCAGCAGGCAGCGGGTGGTTGCCCAAGAGCACCCCTCCTGCCCATTCGTGGAACCAGGTAAGGGCAGTAGCACTCCAGCCCCCGCTTCAAGTCGTCAAACGCCGGGCTGTCACAAGCCTCAAGCCGGGTTCCTGTGTCTCCTCCCATGCGAGGAGAAATCAGGTGAGTGCTACACTACACACCCAGACCCCGCCCCCTGCCGTCACAGGCCAGGCCGTCACAGGCCCTGGGGCCGGTCCCTGTGTTCCACCTCGCTGCCCCACCGCGGGCATGTCGGTGGGCCCGTTGGCCCCGCTGGTGCGGTCTCTCGGAGCCTGGTTAGCGCTCCCCAGCCCGTCCCGGTGGCTCCTGCGGACCATCAGACTCGGCTATGCGATTCAGTTCGCCCGGCGTCCCCCCCAAGTTCAGGGGCATCCGGTACACTTCAGTCAAAGCCGTCGATGCCCCTGTCTTGCTCGCGGAGATTGCAGTCCTACTGGCGAAGGATGCAATAGAGCCGGTCCCTCCAGCCGATATGAGGTCGGGGTTTTACAGCCCTTACTTCATTGTGCCCAAGAAAAGCGGTGGGTTACGACCGATCTTGGATCTGCGAGTTTTGAACCGTGCACTTCACAAGATGCCGTTCAAGATGTTGACGCAGAAACGCATTCTTGGATGCGTCCGTCCCCTAGATTGGTTTGCAGCAATCGACCTGAAGGACGCGTACTTTCATGTTTCGATTCTCCCGCGACACAGGCCATTCCTGCGATTCGCGTTCGACGGTCGGGCATATCAGTACAAGGTCCTGCCCTTCCGGCTGTCCCTTTTCGCCTCGTGTCTTCACCAAAGTCGCAGAGGCGGCCCCTTGTTCCCCTGAGACAACGGGGTGTGCGCATTCTCAACTACCTCTACGACTGGCTCATACTTGCACAGTCTCGAGAGCTGTTGTGCGCACACAGGGACCTGGTGCTCAGGCACCTCAGCCAGTTGGGCCTTCGGGTCAATTGGGAAAAGAGCAAACTCGTGCCAACGCAGAGGATCTCTTTTCTCGGCATGGAGTTGGATTCGGTCAACCAGACAGCACGCCTCACCCAGGAACGTGCTCAGTCGGTGCTGAACTGCCTCAAGACTTTATCAGGCAGGACAGCGGTCCCACTGAAACTCTTTCAGAGGCTCCTGGGGCATATGGCTGCAGCTGCGGCCATAGTTCCGCTCGGTCTGCTCCATATGAGACCGCTTCAGCACTGGCTCCATGATCGAATCCCGAGGTGGGCGTGGAAACGCGGTACTCACCGGGTTCAGATTACACCGGCCTGCCGCAAGACCTTCAGCCCGTGGTCAGATCCTTCGTTCCTTCGGGCAGGAGTGCCCCTGGAGCAGGTATCCAGGCATGCTGTGGTATTCACGGATGCCTCGGCCACCGGCTGGGGTGCCACGTACAACGGGCACGCAGTATCAGGGGTTGGACGGGCCCCCTTCCGCGTTGGCATATCAATTGCCTCGAGTTGCTGGCAGTACGCCTTGCCCTGTGCCGCCTCAGAGGGCGCCTTTGGGGCAGGGACGTTCTGGTCCGTACGGACAACACTGCGACCGTTGCCTATATCAACCGGCAAGGCGGTTTGCGCTCCCGTCGCATGTCGCAACTCGCCCGCCACCTCCTCCTCTGGAGTCAGAAGCATCTGAGGTCCCTTCGTGCCATCCACATCCCAGGAGTGTTCAATCAGGCGGCCGACGAGCTGTCTCGAGCGGCACTTCCTGGGGAGTGGAGACTCCATCCCCAGGCGGTCCAGCTGATTTGGAGTCGGTTCGGAGTTGCTCAGGTAGACCTGTTTGCATCTCCAGAAACCACCCACTGCCAGTGGTTCTACTCCCTGTCCGAGGCAACGCTCGGCACGGATGCACTGGCACACAGCTGGCCCCAGGGCTTGCGCAAGTATGCGTTTCCCCCAGTGAGCCTGCTAGCACAGACATTGTGCAAGATCAGGGAGGACGAGGAGCAGGTCCTGTTAGTGGCTCCATATTGGCCCAACAGGACCTGGTTCCCGGGAACTCATGCTCCTCGCGACAGCCCCTCCCTGGCCGATTCCTCTGAGGAAGGATCTGCTTTCTCAGAGACGGGGCACCCTCTGGCACCCGCGTCCAGACTTGTGGAAACTTCATGTGTGGTCCCTGGACGGGACGCGGAGGTTCTAGGTGACCTGCCCCAGGAGGTAGCGCTCACTATCGCTTCAGCACGAGCACCGTCCACAAGACGGGCCTATGCGCTAAAGTGGAACCTGTTCGTCGAATGGTGTTCCTCTTACCAGGAGGACCCCCGGAGATGTTCGATCAGAGCCGTGCTTTCCTTTTTGCAACAAGGGTTGGAGCGTAGGCTGTCCCCCTCCACCCTTAAGGTATATGTTGCTGCTATTTCTGCCCACCACGACCCCATAGAGGGGAGGTCGGTGGGGAAGCACGATCTGGTCGTCAGGTTTCTTAGGGGGGCCAGGAGGTTAAATCCTCCGAGGCCTCCCTCCCTTCCCTCTTGGGATTTGGCTTTGGTGCTAAGAGCCCTACAAACTGCCCCCTTTGAGCCATTGCAGTCAGTCGAGTTGAAGTTTCTTTCTATGAAAACCCTACTCCTGACTGCATTGGCCTCAATCAAGAGGGTGGGGGACCTGCAGGCATTTTCGGTCGACGAATCGTGCCTTGAGTTTGGGCCGGCTGACTCCAGTGCAACACTGAGGCCCCGGCCCGGCTATGTGCCCAAGGTTCCTACCACGCCCTTCAGGGACCAGGTAGTGAGCCTGCAAGCGCTGCCCCGGGAGGAGGCAGACCCAGCCCTAGCTTTGCTCTGTCCTGTACGCGCACTGCGTCAGTACGTGGATAGAACTCAGAGCTTCAGGACCTCAGAACAGCTCTTTGTCTGTTACGGAGGACAGCAGAAGGGGAAGGCTGTCTCCAAGCAGAGGATGGCCCACTGGATAGTGGATGCCATCACCTTGGCCTACGAAGCACAAGGTGTGCCCTGCCCGCTCAGGTTGCGTGCTCACTCCACTAGGGGTGTCGCATCGTCCTGGGCGCTGGCTCGTGGTGCCTCGCTAGCAGACATCTGTAGAGCTGCGGGTTGGGCGACTCCCAACACGTTCGCTAGGTTTTATAGCCTACGTGTCGAACCGGTTTCCTCCTGTGTTCTCACCTCAAACGGGTAGTGGCACTGAGAGGGCCGGCTCAGAGTCGGCTTGCGGCGTCCTTACGCCTAATTCTCCAGAGAGTTCCTTAACCAGGCAAACCCTGTTGAGTCCTCCAGCACTCCGGCGTCCGGACACGGCGGAGCGTCCGGCGCCAGGCCTTCAGCCAATGAATTCTTGAAAACTGGTGCGAGGCTAGTGCCCATATGAGAGACCCTGTCGGGATCCCATATGTGTATTCCACGGTATTCTTATTAGAGCCGTGTTTCCCCTGGCGGACCACGTTCTGCCATCTCTAAAGATGCAGCCTGAGCCATCTCAGAGACTTCCATGTGCAAAAGGGCCCTCTGGGTTACTTCACATGTTTGAATGTCACTTAAACCCCCTTTGGGAGGAGGTGACTCCGCAGTGTGCCTCTTCCAAGTGGAAGGGCACGCTTCCCAGTGTTATCCTAGTCCTACTGTTTGGGTTGCTCAAGGAACACCAGTAGTTGACCTTCTCTGTGTAGAGCCCGGTCCTATCGTCTGCCTTATAGGAAGGGTCAGGAGCCCTACACAGGGCACTGGAAGGGGCAGCTCCTGTGGCGCTTTGGTAGGGATCCCAATTTCGTCGGTCATCCGACGTGACTCGGAGTGACCGACTGAAAGGGGAACGTCTCGGTTACGTATGTAACCCTCGTTCCCTGAAGGAGGGAACGGAGACGTCACGTCCCGTCGCCACAGTCGCTGTACCACCGCTGAGCTGCCGGGTCGCCGGCTCGGCTCCTCAGCGAAAACATAATTGATGCGGTGCATCAGCTGCCTCTTATGCTCACGCTGTGATCAGCGGCAGCTGGATGCAATAATCGCATGCCAATGTCCATTGGCTCGTTTAGTTACACTCGAAGTGGATTGGTCTCTCTGGCGAGATCCCAATTTCGTCGGTCATCCGACGTGACGTCTCCGTTCCCTCCTTCAGGGAACGAGGGTTACATACGTAACCGAGACGTTTTGCGTCACGGGAATAATACGATTTTAAAATATACTAATATAGAAAAAGGTTATTTTAAATTGAAATAGTATTCCACAGTGTTACTGTTTTTACTGTATTTTTACTCAAACTTTAAAAAATACAAACAAAAAACAACATTTACTGACCCTAAATGTGCAGTAGCATACTATATTCAATAAAAACTGTGCTAATGATAAGGGATCTGGTCTGTGCAAGGGTTTGTTTAATTGTTAATGAGTAATGGTCTTCAAAACCCTTGTTCCATGTTCCTGCAGTTGCTCCAGAGCTTCAGAAGGGGCCGCAGTGGAGGAAGGTGTCCAGCCGAGGGGACAGCAGCAATGATGCAAATGTGGTTTGTCAGGCACAAGGTATTCCTCGTGTCCACTTCACCTGGGATTTCCTTTAGATCTCGGCAACCCCAGGTGATCGGCTCATCATTAGTAGCTTCATCCAGCATGGGTTATCATGCTTTACTGTCTTTAGCTTGTTGAAACTATGTCCATTTGGAAGCATCCTATATAAAACATTGTCTTTATACACTTCTAAAAAAGATAACTATAGAGTTATAATCTGTTTATATATGATTATAACTTGCTTAAGTAGAAATCAACCAGTGGTTCCCATTTAGATAGCTCTGTAAACATTGTGTGTGTTTTTCTGTTCTGGAGTTGTTCTGCATGTGCAGCCACGATCACGTACTTGTGCGCGCGCGTGTGTGTGTGTTTGTGTGTAGAATGTGGAATGACTGTTTAAAATTTAAGTATGTGTGCATGTGTTTGTTTCATGTGTTTTAGAGCTTGTACTGCTTGCAAGACTGTATTATATTATTGATACTCCTTAAATATTCTGTTTTTATTCTTCTCCACTTTTTTTTTTTCAAATTAATTTGGTTTTAACCACTTGACAAAGATTCTTGTCATACTTTTGTTTTATGGTTAATATCAGGCTTTCAGATGCTATCCATTCATCACTTTATGTATATTTATATCGATCGGTATCTAAATAAATACATATATTTAAAAATTTAAGACATTTAAGATTAACGTTTATCCAATTCAATTCAATTAAAAAGGTTTGGATTTTTTAAATGTTTTTTTTAAAGAAGTCTCTTATGCTCACCAAGGGTGCATTTATTGTTTTCCAATTTAATATATTTATTTTAAGGTAATTTATTCTTGTGATGCAAAGCTAAATTTTCATCAGCCATTACTCCAGTCTCCAGTGTCACATTATCCTTCAGAAATCATTCTAAGATACTGATTTGATACTCAAGTAACATTTCTTATTATTATCAACGTTGAAAACGTCTTTGATGCTTAACAGCATAGAAACATTTGTAACAATGTCAGTGTCTTTACTTTTACTTTTGCTCAATTAATGCATCCAATTATTGAATTATTAATGCATGAATTATTCATTTTCTTTTTCCAACCCCAAACTTATATAACCGTTTCCGCAAAAATATTAGCATTGAGATTAATATGAAGAGATGTTAATATTACAATCTGATTGGCCTTTCTTTATACCTCTCTATACAGGATTTGTAGCTTTTGCTGCCTTTCAGGATTTTCAGTTCAATTCAAATTTTAGGAAATTCAAAGCTGTTTTAGTTGTGTTTTAATCCTGAATATCACATATTATTGTTTATGTGAACTTATCTTACAGGTATGAGGAGAAGACTGAGGTGACAGGGACCGTCCACACCAGCATTCTGACCGTCATAAACGTGAGTGCAGCTCTGGACTACGCCGTCTTCACCTGCACCGCCCACAACAGCATGGGAGAGGACTCTCTAGACATCCAGCTCCTCAGCACCAGTACGTACAAACAGGAAGTGAGCCTTTCAGTGCTAAGCTTGAACGGTCAGCTTCACCTGACTGGTCAGGTCACCTTCTCTTGACCCCTATTGAAAGGTGATCGTGAATTAGCATAAATGTATGAATAAATAAAGACGTAATAAATGAAAACAAACAGACATCGGTGTCTGGGTGTCGGATTTCTTATCACCAACTCATAAACGCACACAAAGATGATGAGCAGAGCTATTAAAGAGATTTCTGCTCAGCAATGAGATTTTGTTTTTCTGGACCTGAGCAGCAACTGTGATATTAATTATTCAGCTGTGGTAATCAACGGCCGCTCTTTTTCAGGCTGTCCCTTAATTTATAGAACAATAGGGTTGAACGATCTATGTACCTCTCGCTCACAGTGCAGTTCCCTCTGTCTCTTTGTAATACTAATGATGTCACTTTTTTACGTTGCACACAAAAATTGTGTTAAACTTACAGTGGAGTTATTATAAAAAAAAAGTTTTAATTGTAAATAGATCTTATTCCTTTTCTGATTCTGAACTCTAATTACTAATATATATATATATATATATATATATATATATATATAACTAATATAACTTTAGATAGATAGATAGATAGATAGATAGATAGATAGATAGACATACTGCATTTTTTACATTTGTAAATGTATATTAATATATCATATATAATTTCATAATAAGCACTGAAAATAAATATGTATATATATTATATAAATATGAAAATGTATACGTATATGTATATACATTTATATAATATTTATTTTAATAATTTATAAAAAATTGTGTGCGTGTGTATATATATATATATATATATATATATATATATATATATATATATATATATATATATATTAGTGCTGTCAATCGATTAAAAAAATTAACTAATTAATCGCACATTTTTCTGAAATTAATCGCTAACATTAAAGTATTTAATTATACCTTTATATTCAATCTTCAAATTAATGTAGAAACAGCATAAAGACAGTATATGTTTAATATTTGTTTAATGCCATCTTTTATTATAAATGAAGGCAAGTATCGCTGACAACAGCTGATGTCTCTAGGATTTTTTTTTTTTACTTTATGAACTGCCGCTGCTGAACTTGATGCAGATCTTACACTGCTTTAAATGTGACTCATAAATAATAAATATTTGCAAGCACAGTTTTAAGGCAGCTTTAATCGCCTTTTTTGTGACTTCATGACTTAACTGACAACATAACTACGACATTGCATACTCGTAGTTTCATTTGATTTTGAATATGATACAGCACTTTAATATGGCCTAATGCAGCGCGCGCCGGCACATTTGTGCTTGCATTTGAAGAGCATGCGCTAAGAGCACAGTATAACGGCTGACAGGACAGGAAGATTCGTTTTTACTGACATATGGCCTGACAACATCTCATCTGATGTTCTACTGAAGCTCCTCGTTACCCATACCAGGGACGGACTGGCCATCTGGAGCACCGGGAGTTTTCCCGGTGGGCCGCTTTACAATGTGGGCTGGCCCTTTGTGTAAATATGTATAAAAAATGAATTGTAGTAAATGTACGTTAAACGACAGATATTAATTTTCAGGAATGCAAACTACTACTGGCCTTTTCGAATGACGCAGATTTTAATGCCATTTACGTTATTCGTCACAATGTACATATTATAGCAGTGTTCAGCAGACATGAGACAAGAGTTAATGCATATCTCTATATAGGCTTTCTTCCGTGATTTCACGTGTCTAAGAAAATGTTTAAAAATCTATAAAAATCTATCTCGGTCTTACTCTAGAACACTATAAATCTGAAGACTTTTGCTTTCAAGTGCTGTGCATAGGAAAGTGATTTATATTATTGGCCTAATAAAAATAAGTTGCTTGTTAATTCACATGCATTATTTTATATACACACTGGTGGTTAAAAGTTTGAAATAATTAAGGCTTTTTATTTATTTATTTATTTATTTATTTGAAAGAAGATTGCATTTATTTGTTCAAAAATACAGTAAAAACAATAATATTATGAAATATTACACTTAAAAGAGTGGTTTTCTATTTAGGATATTTTAAAATGTAATTTATTTCTGTGATCAAAGCTGAATTTTCAGCATCATTACTCCAGTCTTCAGTGTCCCTTCATGAATCATTTAATGCTGCTTAATGTGCTGCTTAATTATTATCAGTTATTATTTGTGATCAATTATTAATAATGGTTTTTATTATTGGTATAATGATTCTCAGTTAAAGAACAGCATTTATTTGAAATATGCATTTATTTGAAATATAAGTAAGTCACAATAAGTGTAAATATCTTTACTGTCACTTAAATCAATTTAATGCAACCTTGTTGAAAAAAAATATTAATTTATATTTTTTAATCTTACCCAAGACTGAATGGTATCACATTTTCCACAAAAATATGAAGCAGCACAACAGTTTTCAACATTCATAATAAGCAGAAATGTTTCTTGAGCAGCAAATCAGCATATTAGAATGATTTCTGATGAATCATGTGACACTGAAGACTGGAGTAATGAAGCTGAAAATGCAGCTTGGATCACAGCAATAAATTATATTTTACTATATATTCGCATAGAAGACCGCTATTTTAAATTGCAACATTATATATTTCACAGTACTGTTTACTATATTTTTCATGATCAAAATAATTAGTATACTCTTTTCCACAATTGGAGCTCTATTCCTTAAAATGATAGATGTGAAGCTCCTGCAAAAGGACAAATACTGTATATGACCAATAGAAAGGCACCATAAAAACAGTCCGCATTCTGCACTATTCAAGTCTTCTAGACGATACCAGAGCATTGTGTCATATGGACTGATAATATAGGTATTTATAGTGATATTAAACTGTCCCTCATAAAAATTCTTAAAAATGTACTATTTGCCATATACACCAGGAAAGACTAATTATAATGTATAGAATGCCAGTCATTTTTGGTGTGGTGCGGTGTGTTGCGGACTGGGTTTAGTGGGCCGCTCTGTGCCAAAAAGTCCAGGGCCACTTTTTGGCCCCAGTCCGCCCCTGACCCATATCGTTTCTGCGCTCGTTTGGCTCGTGCCTGGCGCTGAGGTGAAGTTGGAAAGCGCGTCGGAAAAGTTTCCCGTTTGATGTGCTTGTTAAGACGTTCTGCATCTGAATAAACGCAATTCTTTAGCAGTTTTGAGTGGGGTGGCCAAACCTAGCCCCGCCCCTGTGTTAATTGTGTTAAATATTTTTAACGCTTTAAACTGAAAAAAATTAATCGCCTGCGTTAACGTGCTAATTTTGACACCACTAATATATAGCCTATATATATATATATAGGCTATATAATAGTGGTGTGTGTATATATATATATATATATATATATATATATATATATATATATATGTGTGTGTGTGTGTGTGTGTGTGTGTGTGTGTGTGTGTGTGTGTGTGTGTGTGTGTGTGTGTGTGACCCTGGAGGACAAAACCAGTCTTAAGTAGCACAGTTAAATTTGTAGCAATAGGCAAAAATACATTGTATGGGTCAAAATTATAAATTTTTCTTTTATGCCAAAAATCATTAGGATATTAAGTAAAGATCATGTTCCATGTTATATTTTGTAAATTTCCTACCGTAAATATATCAAAACTTAATTTGTGATTATTAATATGCATTGCTAAGGACTTCATATTGACAACTTTAAAAGTGATTTTCCTCTAATTAGATATTTTTTTGCACCCTCAAATTCCAGATTTTCAAATAGTTGCATCTCGGACAAATATTGTCCTATCCTAACAAACCATACATCAATGGAAAGCTTATTTATTCAGCTTTCAGATTATGTATAAACCTCAATTTAAAAAAAATTGACCTTTATGACTGATTTTGTGGTCCAGGGTCACATACATACATACATACATACATACATACTGTATATATATATTGAGTTGAAATGATATGCTTTTGTAAAAGATACACTTGTATTAAACCCGGAATAATGCTTTAATTCTCTCTTTCCTGCAATAAACTTGAATGTTTTCCACTGTTGCCAGCTCTCTGCTGTGCTGTTGTTCTCTCTTTCTTTCTCTGAGGTCCGTGGAATCGACTCGGGCAGACACATTTAATGTTTATCATAAAAACTATGAAATACAATCC
Source organism: Spinibarbus caldwelli (assembly GCA_039654775.1). Classification (NCBI taxonomy): domain Eukaryota; kingdom Metazoa; phylum Chordata; class Actinopteri; order Cypriniformes; family Cyprinidae; genus Spinibarbus; species Spinibarbus caldwelli. Next base: position 7,537,385 of record CM077252.1, read on the forward strand.
AATATCCGCCTCTTTTTGTCTACACCTCCTTCTCTGTTTTTACTGCTGTGAATATTCATAATTAATCTGACACAGCGATAATAAATTTTATGTGCTTCTTATCATCAGTCAACCGGGCAGTGGAATGGCGCAGATTTTTGCTCCCTGCTTTGTGATTTTGGATTGACCACTTCACCCTCTCCCAGTAGAGCCAACAAGATAGTTAACCAGTCTCAAAGTGAAGTGTATTATTGACACACATATTTCTTTCTAACTGTACAGTAGCCTGTTAATTTCTTTCTTGTTGTCTCTCTCTGTCTCTCTGCCCCTCTTAAATAAACATTCTCTGAGCAATGCAATAACATTTAGGCAGTAGTTGTATTTTTAATGAGCTTGTGTTCTCTCTGTTTCTCTCTCTGTGTGTCTCAGACCACCCCGATCCCCCATCAGACCTGAAGCTGCTCCGTGCCGACCATAACTCTGTAACTCTGGAATGGATGCCTGGATTTGACGGTGGTTTGACACAAAACTTCCGTGTCAGGTGAAGCTGTCATAAATGCCGCTGTGAGGTGTCTAGAACATGTGGAGTGTGTTGTGGATATGTTTTATATCTCAGTCTCTGGTGTGTCACAACACTGCACACATTTCAGTTGGCTGATGTATAAATGTTTTTATCTAGGTCCATGGCACTGTAATTCCCATATGATTCCCTGATAAGAAAGGCAGGTTTATTTTTTATATCACAGTTCATAGTAATTCAGTCCTGTCTGGTCCAGACGTTTGAGACCATGATGAAAGTGTGAAATCTAAAAAATAAAATAAAATAATAATTTAAACATGATATAAAATCTTACAAATTTAAATCTGAAAACAAAAATTGTATTAGAATTTGGACAGTAAAAACAACAAAAAACTTATGTAAAATTAATAAGAAATGTTTAAGTTTGTGCACCCAAGGTGAACACTTTGAATGCAGAATCCTCAATATTTTGTATAAATTTTAAGATCATTTTTTAGATTATTCTCAAATTACGCTGATTGCGTGATCATTATGTTTTACACAAACTTGTGGAGTTAATGCAGTTCCAGTTCTGCTGTCATTAAAGCAAAAGCCTGACAAACCAAATATAATAAAATATGAAATTCCTGTTAGTATTAAATTAAACTTTTGAGGCAAATTACTTGGTAATAAAATATTTAATAATGGTATATTCTGTATTTAAGTACAAAAATAAAAGCTGTTTCATTAGTGTTTGGACCCCATTGTGTGTAATAAATAAATAATAAAAAATAAAAGGACGTACATTGAAATTAAAGTAGTTTTAAGTATATCAATTTTGAAATATCTTCACATTTTTAATTCAACTTTTCGTTCAGATTTTTATGTGATAAATTTGGTAATACAAAACTAGTAGTAAAAGTAGAAGCATTTCTATTATCTCAGACTTTTAGACCCAACTGTATGAAAGTCAAGTGTTATTTAAGAATACAAAATGAATAAAGAATTAAAGGAAAACATAAGCTTAATTTAGAAATGTATAAAAATAAATATATAATGTATAATCATTAGCATCTGTTTGATTGACAGGTGCCAGTGGGCGGGATCAGCGAGTTTCATGTATGTGGACGTGTTTCCTCCAACAGCCACTGTTTATACAGTCACGGGCCTCAACCCTTCCACTACCTACAACTTTTCGGTCAATGCTATCAATACAATGGGAGAGAGCAACTATGCAGACAACAACAAAATACTGACGGTCACCACTGCCGGTATATTCAGCTTAGCCGGTCTAATAAAGCTTACGACACATAAACTAAATTATTTGTCATTTGGTTTTCAACCACGGTGGTTTTTCTTGTAGATTTAGACACCAGCTTTACTTTGCACTGATTTGATGAGCCATTCATCAATCCCACCAATCACATCTCATTTGTAAGGCAAAGATCATGGCTGAGCCTCATGCAAATAAGCCGAATGGCTGAACGTCTACACCAATCAGTGCACCAGTGTGTTTTCTGAATGCATATTTCAGTCTGTATTTTGCCGGGTTTGCGAGTGAGAGGGAGAAAAATCGAGCGATAGAGGGAGAGAGACAGAAAACAAAACCGTGTGATGTATGATAAATGATAAGATACATTCCCTCGGCAAACATAATGAATTCTGCAATTGTAATGTCATAGCATTTGATTTGCAAAACAAATTAGTCATGAGCACAGGCAGCTGACGGAAGTACGGAAAACACAATATAGCTCTGCCACAGAGTTCACTAATAGCAGAACTGACAAACCTTACTTATTTAACATTTATCAGCTATTTAAAGACAGATTCTGTCATATTTTGCTCACTATCGTGTTATAAGGAAGACATTTTTCTCTCTTCCATGGAGCACAAAAAGAGATATTTTAAGAACGTTCTTTTCATACAACAAAACCATACAGTGACCAATGGCTGTCAAGGTCCAAAGAAGCAACATTAATGTCATACAACAAATTTAAGTTTTTGTTAACTTAAAATATCTTATTTGCATTTAGACAATCAAACATGGTGGAATGTATTATATTACTGTCATATTTTTGTCATTTATGCTACCATTCAAACTTTGGGGTCAGTGAGATATTATTTATTTATTTATTTTATGTTTTTGAAAGAAGTCTTTTAATTTATTTGCTTAAAAGTACAGTAAAAATGGTAAAAATGGAAATATTATTACAATTTAAAAGGACTATTTTCTATTTGAATATATTTAAAAATGCAATTTATTGCTGTAATGGCAAAGTGGAATTGTCAGCATCATTACTCCAGTCTTCAGTGTCACATGATCCTTCAGAAATCATTCTATTCTTATGTAATAAAAATATTTTAAAAATTCTTTCAAAAAAAAAATAAAAATCTTACTGTCCCCAAACTTTTTAACAGTAGCGTACAGTATAGTAAAGTACTGTTAACAGTTCTGCTATGGCTTTATAGGTAATATTTTTGTTGGCAAAATTGAGCAAAAACAGTCAATATTGTGTTTAAAGTATAAAACAATATAAACTTTTTATTTACTGAACTGCTGTATAAAATCACATTTGCACTCGTTATATTCAAGACAAAAACAGCACTCGTGTGATATTGCTCACTCTGCTCGTGTGATATCGCTTATCATGTGATATAAATATGAGACAGAAACACATACAGGAGCATTTTTGCCCCATTATCTTGAATTTTAGGGCATAACTGTATTTATGGAGTTGTTGCCCTGCATCATATTTCTCAACAGTCAACTGTATGAAATGTAAGATAATGTACAGGTCTGGGGGCGGGGCCAGTGCATTAACTGAGTTAAAATATTTTAATTGCGTTATTTTTCGTAACTAATTAATGCGTTAAACTGACAGCTCATATATATATATATATATATATATATATATATATATATATATATATATATATATATATATATATATATATAAAATATTAGTGTTATTAATTAGTGTTATTAATCATGATTAATCGCATCCAAAATAAAAGTTTTGTTTACATAATACCGGTATATGTGTGTGTACTGTGTATATTTATTATGTATATATGAATACACACATGTGCATGTATACATTTCATGTTTATATATGAAATATATTTATATATAATATAAATTATATGTATATAAATATAAACATGTAAATACAAAATAATTTCAAATATTTTCAAAATATATACTGTATGTGTGTGTATTTATATATACTTAAAAATATACACAGTATACACACATATATCATGTAAACAAAAACTTTTATTTTGGATGTAATTAATCGTTTGACAGCACTAATATATATATAGATACAGGTGCATCTCAAAAAATTTGAATATCGTGAAAAATTCTTCTTTTTATTGGAATTTATTTCAAAAAGTGAAACTTTCATATATTCTAGATTCATTACATGTAAAAAGTTTTTTTTTGTTGTTGTTTTAATTTTGATGATTAGAACTTACAGCTCATGAAAGTCAAAAATCCAGTATCTCAAAATATTATAATATTTTCATTTGAGCTTCATTAAATGACCATCCCTATAAATTCTGGGTATTTCTTGTTCTTTGAAACCACAATAATGGGAAAGACTGCTGACTTGGCAATGGTCCAGAAGACAATCAGTGACACCCTCCACAAAAAGGGTAAGTCACAGAAGTTGGGTATAAATTGGGTAGGAAAAGGTGCACAAGCAACAGGGATGACCTCAAGCTTGAGAATATTGTCAAGCAAAGCCGATTCAGACACTTGGGAGAGCTTCACAAGGAGTGGACTGAAGCAGTGATGATTTGGGGTGCCGTGACATCTGCTGGTGTTGGTCCATTGTGTTTAATCAAGTCCAAAGTCAATGCAGCCGTCTACCAGGAGATTTTGGAGCACTTTATGCTTCCATCTGCTGACAAGCTGTATGGAGATGCTGATTTCCTTTTCCAGCAGGACTTTAACACCTGCCCACAGTGCCAAAACCACTTCCAAGTAGTTCGCTGACCATGATATTACTGTGCTTGACTGGCCAGCCAACATGCCTGACCTGAACCCCATATGGAATCTATGGGATATTTTCAAGAGAAAGATGAGAAACAGTCGATCCAACAATACAGACGAGTTGAAGGCTCAATAGTGCCTCAGCAGTGCCACAGGCTGATCGCTTCCATGCCACACCTCACTGATGCTGGGATTTTTGTGGTATAGGAGCCCCTAGCAAGTATTGAGTGCATAAATTAACATACTTTAAAGAACTTGAACTTTTCTGTTTGGCAAATCCTTTTTTTAATTGATCTTAGGAAATATTCTAATATTCTGAGATACTGGATCTTTGACTTTCATGAGCTGGAAGCTCTAATCATCAAAATTAAAACTAAAAAACTAATGAAATGTTTTACTTTACATGTAATGAATCGAGAATATATGAAAGTTTCACTTTTTGAAATAAATTACAATAAAAAAATGAACTTTTTCACGATATTCTATTTTTTTTAAATGCACCTATATATATATATATATATATAAATATACAACTTTTTTTAATGCCAGTGTATTTTATAATAAAGTGCATTTTTAAATTTGAATATACATTAAAATTTTGTGTCCTTTTTGAAAGCCTCACTGTAATTGCATGGAAATTTCAAAGCATTTTTGTCTGAACTTTCGCTTTAAGGATGGATAACAACTAGTAGAACAGTTCAGTTTGTACAGTCCTCACTAAAACCCCAATAAAACCATAAATCCTCAATTCCGTTTGAACACACAACATATGGTTTTGCTTGCATTTGACAATAACTAGACTATGAAAAAGCACGAGGCGCTTTTGCAGGCACATGCGCTGCTTTCCACAATCACCTTATTTCAACTCACTCCAGTCGAGTAGAATAATATGTAATTTAATGCAAATGAAAACAGGGACGTGAAAGTACAGTCCATTCAAGTGCCTCGTTTTCATTTGTGTCAAATTAAATATGCCATTTACTCTGACTAAAGTCTTTACACATCACAATGGGGCTTTTCAGGCTAGACTAAGTCTATAATGTTTGATTTTACACATTGGTACCTCTGTGCTTTCAGTGGAATTCATTATTTTCCTTTCTACTCTATATTTCAAGTCCACTCTATATATGTACGTAGTACTAGTAATTTGGTTGATACAAAGTGTTTTTAAATGCATAAATCAATTTCAGTTTTTGAATTTGTGATCATAGACTCGTGGTCAGAGCATAACAAAGCGACTGCACTCTGTAACCTCTGCATTAAGTGATTTACCTTCTCTCTCTCTTTCTCTCAGATGCGGAGAAAGCAGATGACGGGGTCTTCCCAGCAGACCAGGACTCAGCTCTTGCAGGTGCTGCATTTCTTCCTCCAGCTTACTGCAGCTGCTATTTATCAAATGTAGAAAAGGCCTGACACCCCAGAATTCAGATCAATTTCTCAGCTCGTACTTCAGTTTCCGTGGCCTTTACCGGCCTGTTTCATGTGCTTTCATAAAACCTTGGGGCTCAATGTTTTCCCCGCTGCGGTTTGGTGCAGTTTTGCTCAGGCTATAATCCTGAACACTTTGGTGCTGTTTAATGGGACACCGTGGCAGTTATTGACCCTTGAATCGGGATACAAAATAAACTGACATTAGCTTGCGGCAAATTCGAGGTCCGTCAGATACTGCTTTGCATTTTGATTGGGTTTGTGTAGAAAAGATTCATTAGGGTTTTCAATTTCCTCAGATAGTTCCTATGTCATCAGTTTGATTTGGGAATGATACACTGTGTGAGGCAGTTTTTTCTGCGAGAGATTCATCAATGTCTTTCGTTTGTGTGAATAAACTAGTTCTTGCGGCCTTGGAGGTATTTTCATGCGGCGAGGCATGACTCGTGCGTGTCAAATCTGTACCAATCACACGCTCTCTTCTACAAAACTGTGACATATGGTATAGCAAATCCAACAAGACAGTGATGCATAGTTGTGCAAATTCAACCCAAGACATATTTCAGCATCATGACACATATGTGTGAGTTTCAGCACAGCTGCCGTTAATATATCTGGTGCCCAAAAAGTATTTGAACGCTTAAGTCATGCTTTAAAATGTTGGAGTGTCATTGCATTGGATGACAAAATATCTACCCAAGAAGCAAACAAATGATTCTAGAACTTTTCTCTAACTAACTCAAACTTACAGGCTTTTGAGCTGTTTTTGAAAATACCTTTAAGCAACTGGTGTCAGGCTGATTTTGAATGGAGGTATTAAGTTTCTTTATGAGACTTTTCCACTAAAGCACTATTCAGTTGGTATTGCTTAAAAACAGTTACAATTAAAAATAAATAGAAGTTACAGTTAATTACAATGAAAATTGGTTCCAGTGTAGTATTAGTAGTAGTAGTAGAATTAGTATTTTTATTATGTATTAATTATTATTGGCTTTAGTTACACTATAGACCAATGAGAAGTATTGTGGAAAAAAAGTGTTTACCATTTAAAAATAAATAAATAACTAAATAAAGGTATTCAATAGGCTAATAATAAAAAAATGTTCAATAATTATTAAAATTAATTTTAAAATGAATGTAATTAGCTTTATTTACACTATTCATTGTTAGACAAATGAGAAGTATTGTGGAAAGGTTTTTAACATTAATAATAATAATAATAATAATAATAATAGTAATAGTAATAAAAATAATAGTCTGTATTTATAAAAATAATAAAATGTTTAATAATAAGAAGAAAAGGAAAAAAAGAATTTATTCAATAATAATACAAATGTTTAATAGTAATTATTATTGTTATGAAAATAAAATTTTGTCTTTAATTACATTATTAAACGCTAGACAAAATAAATGAAGAAAACCATAATGGAAATTTGTACTTAAGTTAGTAGTAGTAGTAGTAGTAGTAGTACTACTATTATTATTATTATATTAAGTTAATGTTGCGGATATTACTTATTCTATAAGTATAAATATATAATAAAATAATAATAATTTTATTAATAATAAAAATAATAATTTGTTCCAGTAATTGTAATAGGCTAGTAGTTTTATTGTTATTTTAAATAATGATTTATTTTATTGGTTTAATTTAATTATTTAATTTTATTATATAAAATATATGCACTCTGTCATTCCTCTAAAGGTTTAAATTTTTCATAAGTTAGCCAAAAAAACAAACAAACAATAAAAAAAACAGTAGTTAATATCCTCTAGAGGTTATATGAGGAAAAACACAGATAGTTGTAAACAACAAGTGTCCATATACTTGTGTCTTAATATTTACAGTTTATGCATTGTTTTACAATTTCAACATCTTTTTACAATTTCAAGTCACTTAGTGTCCAAATACTTCTGGGGTTTACTGACTGAATATCATGATCTTTTCAGACACATTATGTAGTTTTTTTCACAACACTTGTTCCTCAACAGGTCGCGGTCTTCCTGTCTATGTGGTGGTGATCCTGGCTGTGGGCGGTCTTCTGTTGTTCCTAAACCCTCTGAGCTGCTTTCTATTGGCCAAATGGAAAAGAGGGCGGAGCCTGAAAGGTAAATGACAGTGCAACTCCTCAGCGTGTCACTGTTTCTACTTTGCGCTGTTAGACAGCGTGTCCTAGACTGGTCGACTCACAGCGACAGCACGCAGCGCAAAAGGGATGAACTGTCTGAATCCTAATATGACTTCTCACTTTTAAATCCATCTCTCTCTTTTCCTCTTATCTCGCTCGCTGCCTCCTCAGCCATCTGCATCATCCCGCCATCTCTCCTTTCCCCAGCAGCTGTCACTTCCTCCCTTCGTCTCTCCCCTTATCTCGCCCCTTTCCCTTTCGTCCTCTGTCATTCTCTCTCTCGCTCACCCCATCTGTCTTTTTTTCGCCTCGGCCCTTCCTTCAAACTGTCAGGTGTCTTGTCTCTCCCCTCTCATCTCTCGCTCCCGTTTTTTTCTTTTCCTCTCTATTCATGAACCTGTCGTCCTCTCCTCTCGCTTTCAATTTGAACAGCCCTTTTTATCAGTTTATTAAAGCTACTGTCACAACACAATTTGTAGGGAGGAACCAATAATTGAAATGGCGTATGATGAATGTTTCGTACACAAACAATCTCGTGTTCTGTCTGTCTGACGCTCTGGATTCCTTTCATTTCCATCATGCTCTCCTTCCTGTGACCTTTGCCCTGTAACACGCCACTCTCCTTTGGTTTTTTGCACTCAGAGGACACCAGGAGCATTTCACAGGAGACCAAAAGCGAGGAGTAAAGGTGAGTCGTGTTAGCGCTCTGAATCAAAGTCCACTCGCTTCTGACCCTGAGGTGTGTAAACCCTGAAAAAAAATAAGATCGCTGATAAAAATGTGAGTGCAGTGATGCTTGGTTTGCTAGGTGCCGTAAAGTTTAATACTTGGTTAGAGATTTGAACAAACTCCTGTGCCTTAATATGAGCAGTAGTAATGGTGATGTGAGCCACACTAACAAGCAAGACCAGCATGCTGTGATGCCTGGAAGGCATTCTGAACAACTTCTCCCTGTCTGGATGAAACCTTTCAGCTTCCAGTAGCTATAGAAGCCCTCAAGACGGCATATAGAAACGCTGCTTGGCTTGCATCTCCATAAATAGACTCCAGAGAAGTACAGAGTGTTCATTTCACCAGCCTACAGGTGACAGAGTCATGAGCAACCAAAAAAAAAAAAAAAAGGCAGAATACAAAGAGAAAAGTCTTGGAGTTTTAGGATATTACAAAGAGAAACCTCAGCCTGATGTGTAAATTTAACTTTAAATTCAACATAAAATGACACTGGAAAAGAATTTTATTTATGTAAAATGACCCAGAATATTAAATTAGGGAAAATAAATAAATAAAATAAAAATAAATATTTTGATTAATTAATTTCTTAAATGTGTGCATTGGTAATTTATTTATTTATGTGTGCAAACGTTAAAATATTGATTTGTGTTGAGGCATAAAATCTAATAAGTAATATTGAATCATTTACTCTATTTTTTTGTGCAATAGTATATAATATTAAGTTATTAATGTATTTATTTATATTATTAAATGTATTTATTTTTAAATATGTTAGTATGAAATATATTTATGTGTGTATACAATAATGCATCACAATATATATTATCTAATATATATTTATTAATGATATTAATTTAGTAGAAAATATGAGAGAAATAGTAAATTATTTAGATTATTATATACTGTGTATATACTGTAAATGTGTGTGTGTGTGTGTGTGTGTGTGTGTGTGTGTGTGTGTGTATATATATATATATATATATATATATATATATATATATATATATATATATACTGTATATATTGTGAATTATGGATGATTGGATGATTCTTTATATATAGAAAATGCATTAGGAAAGTTATTCAGATATTCAAGTGCTATAATGTAAACTTTAAGGCTTATTCTAATACATTTTCAATTTTCTGGACATCTGAATTTATTGACTGCTCCTCAGAAATTCCTCCCTGCTTGTTGTGAATGTGATGTTTCTGCAGGTCTACGGCGAGCTGCTCAATCCGCTATGCGAGCAGAGAGCTTATCAACGCCTCGGCACAGCGAATGCTTCTCATCGACAGCAGCTCCGAGCCTGACAGCAGCGTCTATGAGAGCTACAGACGGGTATATCACTGGACACTCACACAGTTCAGCCTTTCCTCTTTTTTTATTTATTTATTTATTTTTTTTACACAAGGAAGCTGGAAAAGGCTGTTCTAGCAAAACATTCAGATAAAAATACTTGAAAGCTACATTTCCTGTCTTGTATTGGAAAACATCAAACCTGAATTCACAAACAATGTTCATTGCTACTAAAGATGTCCTTTTTCCTCAATAGCAGGAGAGTACTCATTATTACTACCCAACAGAGGTCTACAGTCCTGCCCTGTTCACTCACCCTGAAGGCCCTGAGGATCATGGTGAGACTAAATCTAATGTTCTTACACACTTAAAAGGGATTTTAAAGCTTAACTTTTCATTTTTAGGTTTAGATCTTGCCTCTCCCAAATAATTTTCTGGCAATTTAGCAAAAAAGTTAATGTTTGTGGCCCATCGCTAAACAGTTGCTAGGGTGTTATGAGCAGCACTGGGCTCAAGTAATGTGAGTTACATAATCAGATTACTTTTTTCAAGTAACTAGTAAAGTAACACATTACTTTTAAATGTAAAATGAAATATCTGAGTTACTAGTTCAAATACAATTACCCGTTTATTCACGACATCTCTCCTGTCCCTGTGTTGAGAGAAATTAGGAATAAGGTGCAGACGAAGAGGCACTTCCTTCAGATGGAGGCTTATTAATTTCACTTTTGCTGTGAAAGGGCCTTTACAGTTCTCAAAAATATTAACTTTTGGGTTTTTTTGTTATTAAAAGAAATAAAATAAAATAAGCAAGCCCAGCCCCGGTGACAGAAAGTAAAGCAAGTAACTTGCATTACTTTTCATAAAAGTAAATAAGTAACGTAATTAGTTACTTTTCATGGAGTAACGCAATATTGTAATGCATTACTTTTAAAAGTAACTTTCCCCAACACTGAGTGATTGTGGGTCCTAAGAGACTGTGTGGTTCAGGTCCGTCTTTCATTGGAAGTTTGTGAACAAATTGATCATCTACGCGACTTATGTTGTAGTTAGAGTTAGGGATATGAACAAACCTGAGTATGAGTGAGAGTTAAAGTGATCCTTGCCTTAGCAGACATAACAAAAAAATATTTTCTTTTTCTGTGATTGTGTAAGGGGAGGCATTTTAGATCACTTCAAGTTTTCTGCTTTTAAAAGCTCTTTTGTTTTTATGCAAAGTGAGTTTTCAATATTTAAGCAAACCCCTCCAGTGACAGTTGTTTACGGATTAGTTAACAATTAAAAGGTTTTTGCAGTTTGAAGGTACACGGTTGAAGTATTCATGTGCTGAGTTTCCTTCCCTCCAGATGGCAGACACGGCACAAACCCTCTCGCTCATTACTATGAGGAGGTGAGAGGCTGGGGGACATACGAGGACCTGCAGGGCCACTCACTGCTGCCCCCTGCTGCCCAATTTCACCCACGAGCACCAGTATCCACCTACTATGAGGTGAGTGTATGAACCTACTATGAGGTGAGTGTATGAACCAACAAGCAGCTGGATCTATCTAGAAAGATGCACTTTTAATGTTAAATAGTGTGACTGCTAATTTAAAGCATGCATTTTATATGTAAATTAAATTCCTTTTAATTCAAAGGATATGATATACACAAGCTCCATTATGATTGCAGAATTATGGTATTGCAGGATAGTGGTGTAATAGTTTTTATATAACAGATTCTGTCAGTTTGCAGTTCTCTTTTGTTTATAGCTGTCATTTTTTCCACTTTTCTCCACAGAAGGCTGATGTGGACGTAACAGCAGGAGTTTATGATTCTATGGTATACAGACGCAGAAGAGACACAGACTTGCCATTTGAGCTCAGAGGGGAGCTGGTTTAATAATAGTGAGGCTGGTGTGTGCTCTGGTCTAGACCAGCTCTACCCTGAGACCAGTTTGGGTTTATGAGTTTATAAAACATTTTCCTTTTTACTTTTTCTATTATTTGTCTAAAATATGTTGGCTGTTCTGTTTTTGCATTTTAAATTCACCATAAATGTTTAAATTGCTAAATAAATATTTAATTTGTTTTTAATTTGGTCTAAATCAGAAGCTTTTTTTTTAGATCAGCTGCAGCCATACAATATGTTCCCTTTTTAGCGAATTGGTTTCTTATGTGCTCCAAGGAAGGTTGTATTTATTTGATCAAAAATACAGTAAAAAATAGTAATATTGTGAAATATTATTACCATTTAAAATAACTGTGTTCTATTTTAATATATTATAAAATGTAATTTATTCCTTTGATGCAAAGCTGAATTTTCAGCAGCCATTCCTCCAGTCTGCAGGGGTTTTTTTTAAGATTTTTTTGATGGCTTGAAAGTTTAAAAGAACAACATTTATTTGAAATCTTTTGTACTTTTTTCCAAGGTAATTTTAATTTAAAACTAAATTAAAATGGTCTGCTAAATTCTTAAATGTAATTAATTTATTTAAAAAACACTGAGCCCTGTAGTGTTTGTCTCTGCATATAGACTGTATATAGAGGAAAGGATTTTTCCATCGGCACACATGACCTTTAAAAATGAGTCCATTTTTGCACGTTAATATCAATTACAGTAGCAATAACAATGTGCAATTATAAGCTACTCTAGTAATTGCGTATTAGGTCATTAATTTGTATTACTGAGGACTTAATTATGTAATTAGATATTATGTAAAATGTGAACCTTTCTGAGGCCTAGTTTAGAATGTATCAAGTATTCTCAACTACCTTCCGAAATAAAAAAAATAATAATCTGATAAGAACAAAAGTGTTATGTAATACACATTTTTAAGTGATGAGGTACTACCGAACATGCTATTATTTATCCTGAGCTTAATGGTTTTTCCTGATGGCATGCATTCCTCTTGGGATTCTTGGAAAGCGTGGAGCTTTGTCCAAGGAGGAAGTCTTTGAATGTGAGAACAGGGATAAAAGTCTTGAATCCTTGAGTCTGCGGAAGCCAACTACAATAACAACAACAACAGCAGCCTTCAATGATACACATTTGTCATGTGTCATGTATATGTCATCATAAGGAGTTAAACAGGGAATCTAGGCAAAGGCTAATTTTTTTTATTGGCCTGAGACAAGATTGCTGGCTTGGGAAAGAAAAAGGTAGCCTTAAAGAGATAGTTCACCCAAAAATGAAAATTCTGTCATCATTTATTCCCCCACATGTCATTCCAAACACATAATATTTTTTTAATGAAAATTCTGTCATTAATTACTCACCCTCATGTCATTCCAAACCCATAAGACCTTTGTTCATAGCTATAGAAACACAAATTAAGATATTTTTGATTAAATTCGAGAGCTTTCTCACCCTTCATAGACAGTAATGCAACTGACATGTTTAAGGCCCAGAAAGGTCATTGTTTAAATAGTCCATCTAACATCACTGGTTTAACCTCAATGTTATAAATCTATGAGAATACTTTTTGTGCACAAAGAAAACAAAAATAACGACCTCATTCGACAATTTATTCTCTACTGTGTCAGACTTCGACACGCGATCATGACAGTTCCACAATGCTTTAAATCAGTTGTCCTACTTTTATTATGCATTTATTTAGTCCTTTCTGGTTCTCGACAGACCATGGTGGTGATCTACCTTTGTTTTACGGAAAAGAGCAGCTTTTAGATTATGCAAAACATCTCCTTTGTGTTCCACTGAAGAAAGTAAGTTATACCAGTATGAGTTTAGAAGGGCATCAAAGTGACAAAATACCAACTTTTATTCATTGGCTGAACTATTCCTTTAAAATTCGTCTTGTTTCTTCTGTCTACTTTGTTGGATGCTTTCAACTAAGCTGGCTTATCAAGAGTGGATGGCAAATTATAAGTTGGGAAGGATGCCAGTGCTTCTGTACACTGCCGTAACAGCTTGTTTAATTGCAAATCAAAGGTAGTCTATAACCCATTGTCTTCTGCGGCTCTAATTTCTGATATTTTATTGCTGTCGTTTGGCACGCGAACTAACACTGCAATCTCCCTCCCTTTTCCTCCGAAGCTCCTTGATGTTGAGATTCGCCTTCATGTCCGTGGAGCCCTGGCCGTGACCCTCTGCCCTGGCGCCGCCGTGACAGGGAGCAGATGTCCAACGCTGTTAATGTGGAAACAACTGTTCAGACACCTGGCTTGAGGTGGGCCGATCTCATCTCCTCTCTTCTGTGTATCCACAATCCACTTGCCCTATTGACCGGTTCACCAGCCATGTCAAACGCCTCAAGCAGCCACGACGTCTGGAGATGAGAAGTTATCGTTGTTGCCATAGTTACCACCCCCTTTTAGGCACGTTTAACGTTGTCTACCTTGCAGGTGCCTTATGGTGGAGAAAAAAATCTGCGTTTTTAGTATTTCCATGATATTGTAGAACATCTGGGTATCTTGTTTTTCTAAAAGATAATGGCTTCTATTGAAGTGAAACCATTAGTGATTATCTTTAGCTTCCAGGAGAAGTGATTTCACCTTATCTTCTTATTCTTCTGTTGTATTTCTAAGAGGCCTCAAACTCAGTCAAATAAACAAACAACACTCTTGCAACTGTTTCAGCAAAGTTATGCAAATCAAGGATGAGGTGTTAATTATATCAAGTAGTACAGCAGGATATTAAAAGAAATGTTATTAGGTTGTATATTTTTATTGTCTAGTTTTCTGCTTAGTATTCATCACGCTGTTGCACCACGTATACAACTGTTCTGTACAGTGAAGTATATCAAAAGGTTCATAAAAATTCATTAAATTCGTCCCAGGTGTAGTTTGTATATAACTCTTCACAACTATAGTGATTACAGTTCAAGGTAAAAGACATTTAATATAACTAAATTTATTTTTGCAGTAAACATTGCAGCAGACAGTAAGCATGGTTTAGCGCTTTCAAATATAACCTTTTGTGTTAAATAAATATAGCCTAAACATAGCATTCAAAATGAGACACAGCATGTCAAGATTGTCAAGTCATCTTTATTTATATAGCGCTTTATACAATACAGACTGTGTCAAAGCAGCTTTACAGTGTTAGACAGGAAAACAAAGTGCCAATAACACAAAGAAAATTCAATTATGCTGTAATGCAGCTCTAAAAAGACGACAATAGTCAATATTTCAGTTAAACTCAGTTCATTGTTGATTCAGGGATGTCATTGAGAGTATGAGTCATTGAATCATTCATTCAGCTAATTCATTCAAAAACACAGATTCATTTAGGAATGCGATGTGTTGCTTGGAGGAACGCAATGTGCGTTGACTTCCTCTGGAACTGTCTGCATTGTTGGAGGAAAAAAATACATGAGGTAAAGTCTTGTTCCAACTAACAACAATACGTTGAAAGAATGTTTTGCTAACGTTCTCATTAGTTTATGAAACCGTTATTTCTGATTGTTCTCTGAATATTTAAAGATTTTGTTTTTTGGCGTTAAAATAGTATTGTCAGGTTGGCACCGATAGCCTTGTGGTTAGTGCACCGACATATAGCGCAACTGTGCTTGCAGCGGCCCGAGTTCAATTCCCATCTCGAGGTCCTTTGCAGATCCCGCTCCCCTCTCTCTGCCCAATGCTTTCCTGTCAGCTCTCTAATTTCTAACGATTATCATCAATTTGATTTCATAGATACTATTTAAACTAAACTGAGCTAGACAATGACATCTCTGAATTCAACAATAAAATGCCTTTAACTGAAAATTGAGTGTTTAATCTTATTATTATACATTACTGACACTCTATCCTCCAATTTGATACTGTTAAGTGCTTTGACACAATCTGTATTGTTAAAAGCGCTATATAAATAAAGGTGACTTGACTTGACTTGACTCTACTGTCCTATCCATTAAAGGCATAAAACAGCCCAAAAATATAACTTAAAAAAAATAGTACTGTCAGGATTTACTAAAGATGCGCAGTGAAGAATTAGTGCTGAAAAGGCATGGACACAGTTATTTTTGCGCCTGATCTTATTGAATATGCATTTGTAGAAGTTTCCCTTTCAGACGCAAAATTTATGGGAGGAGAGTAATAAAATGAATCACGCAACATGATTTACTAACGTTTTCGCTCATCAAACTGGCATTTGCGCCATTATTTAATGCCCAAAAAAAGTGTGTCTTAAACTATTTTGCGCCTGTGTCGTAATTAGATCTCCCACACCTGATGAGCATTGGCTCTGCTTATTTGCGACTACGGTAATTTGCGCTGCACTTGGAATATTGCGGAAATTTACCCTGTTTAGTAAATCTGGCCCTAAAACTGTTAAGTGAACATCAAGAGAACATTCCATTTTATCATTTTGAAAATATTATGGAAACGTTGCTTTTGAATGTTCTCTGATAACAGTAACATTTAAAATGTAAAAAAATAAAATAAAATAAATAAATAAAATGATGAGCATTCAACTAAAACATTACAGAAAAAAAGTTCCATGAACAATGTATATATATATATATATATATATATATATATATATATATATATATATATATATAGATATATTTTTTTTATTTATTTACTATATATATATATATATATATATATATATATATATATATAAAACGCTATGTATATTGTGTTTGTGTGTGTGTGTGTGTGTGTGATGCTGCTGTTTATTATATACATACATACTGTGTATATATATATATATATATATATATATATATATACACACACACAGTATGTATGTATATAATAAACAGCAGCATCCCTTGTTGCTTAAATTATACACTATGTTCTTGTAATGTAATCCTTGAGGAATTACTTTGTTAAAAAATGCTTGTCTGAGCTCATCAGGTACAAATTCTGAGAATTTTTTTTTTTCACTTATGAGATGTGATTCTTTATAAGTAAACAATAGCATAGTAACGGACAAGAGTGCTGCAGTAGATGCAATGATAACAATCAGGGTTCTATACAAAAAAAAGAAGAACAAAAAAAAGAAGAACAAATCCCCTGCTTCCCCTGATATGTTCACATTCCCCTTTTAAGCTGTGAGAGCAATGAAAAGTCTCACAGATGCTACACAGACGAAATCACAAAGCCCTCACTACAACTTTCCCACTTGAGCTTGTATGTTGTAATCTGTCACATGATAACGAGTCCTTGTACACAAACACTCCCACACACACACATGCTCACACACACAATCAAACTCAATCAACGTGTGTGTTCTCACGCCAGTAGACAAGAACACCATCTGAACTGCCTCTCCTTTCATTTGGATCATCATCTGGCCAGTGCGGTGAAATACTGTTTTGCCGTAGGGCAGATTCTCCCAGATCTCTATTGTATGTCCGTCTAATGATGGTGAAAGTGCCAAACCTCTAGCTCTTTGAGATTTAGAGTGCAGCCACAGTTCATTATATCCTAACAAATGTTGCTTTAACACTGGGAAATGTAAAGTTTAACAAAAGAAAGACGTGCTAAAACTCAAGAGTATAATTTGTCCATTTCTGCTGTTGACATAAACCTCAAATCATGCGACTTGATAAGAAATGGTGTGCTGTTACTTTTTTAAGTGATTGGATGTATGATTTTTATCTCACGGGCAATAAAATTATTATGCGTCTTTCTGGAATACTTGATTATTGTCACGGTGCACACACACAAGGGAAGCGAGGAGACGAGGATGAACTCAAAACACAGTCTTTAATCCAAAACAGACAGTACAGGGCAATACAAGGCAGGGCAGACTCACAGGAACACCGGAAGTAACGAGTAGACCAGACAAAAACTAACTGAACAGGCAGGAACTAATATACACAGGATAATGAGATGCACACAGCTGAACGAAATCATAAACAATCAAACTTAACAAGGACAGGAACAGGAAGGACCAAATATGGGCATAGAGGGGGAAACACACAAGACACGACAGACATGACTGTGACATTACTCCCCCCTACCGGAAGGCATGTCCCACGCCGTAACAGTACCACCACTGGAGGCTGGTGCAGGATAGGGACAAGGGGAACACTTCCATGGCAGAACAGACAGTACCGGGAGCTGGGAGCTCTGGAGGCCATGGCGGAGCTGGGAGCTCTGGAGGCCATGGCAGGGCTGGGAGCTCTGGAGGCCATGGCAGGGCTGGGAGCTCTGGAGGCCATGGCAGGTGGTCTTCGTGGCCGTGGCCGTGGCCTCGGTCCCCTCGGCCCGGTCTCTACGACCGGATCCCCTTAGCCCCCCCAGAAATAACTTGGGGAGAACATAGGGTTACACTCAGGAACAAGAGCCCTCCGTGGGCCAAACACAGGAACAGTAGCCCTCCTAGGGCTAAACTCAGGAACAGGATCCCTCCGTGGGCCAAACACAGGAACAGGTGCCCTCCGTGGGCAAAACATAGCTGAACGAAATCATAAACAATCAAAGGACAGGAACAGGAAAGACCAAATATGGGCATGGAGGGGGAAACACACAAGAAAGGACAGACATGACTGTGACAATTATGATTGGTCAATTGTGAAATCCAGCAACTTAAAATTCAACATTAGAGTAAGTAATAATGTGTTCATGCTAGACTTGAAAATATTAGTTTAGTAAACTTAGTTAAGTTATATATTTAAGTTATCGCAACAAAATTTAATTTGTTATAACAAATTGCAGAATTGCAAAGTTAATTTTTTTTACAATGTAATGGGGAATGTTTCTAGAACATTTTGGCAAGGTTCTCTCAAAGTTATGAACAAACCTTGAAGTAACATTAAAATAACATTCGTTTGGAGTTATCTGGTCTTTAATAATGTTAGCAAAACATTAGGAACCAAAAAGTAATGTTTTACTTATTTCAGTTGGACTTTTGTCTGGTGTTTTTTAAATGTTACTGCTTGTTTGAGAACATTCAAGTAATATTACCATAATGTTTTTTTTTTGTTTTTTTTTTTAAAAAAGGAATGTTCCTTTAATGTTTGCATAAGCATAAATGTTTTTTTAAAACATTTAAAAAAACAAATGTTTTGAACGTTGAGAGAACATTCAGAAATAATGTTTTCATAACTTAATGGGAATGTTATTAAAACCGAACTTAGAACATATTTTTGTTAACTGGGATGTTTCCTAAAGCCCGAGGCAAACTGTTCCAGATGAAAGATTGGCATCGTGAAACAATCGTGGCGATTTCTGTGATTGTGGCTCCTGATTGATGCTCCTATGTCATACAGTAAGAGAGGTTCAAAGATGAATTTTGTCACGGTCTTGCGACCAAAGACAGCCTACGATAGTTTTCTGACAGTGTCAGAAATTCAGCATAATCATCGCACAGTGTGTTGCTGCCACGACCCATGTTTACTGACCAGCCAATAAAAATGCGACATGAAATCAATGCAACATGGCGCTAAAACATACAACTGCTTACCTCAAGCTCTTATTACATCCTCTTTCACATCCACTTTTTTTCTGCACACATAAAAACTCCAACTGCCAAAGTGTGATTCGTCATGCTCATTTTGTTTGTTTACCAGTGCATGCTGATAACATTTTATTTTTCTATAGTAATGTGCGTCGTAGCGTAAGAGTCAATAGGTGTCATCATCGTACAGTCTACATGCATGTCTTACCCAAGATAGATCCATTTCACAAAGTGTGATCTGCAGTGATCTTATTGCTAAAATAGTGCGGTCTGTAGAAGGCTTAATATTCGTCGCTCATATTTGTTTCCAAATATTCATTGTCCACAATGCAGAGTCACACTAACTTCATTCATACAAACTCTACTACAGATATCTTGCATTTTATTTAATGATTGCATTGAAATTTCCTCATATTACTGTAATACTGTTGCAGTGTCAGTCTTCTCATTTCCTCATTTACATTAACACATTACCTCAAATCAGGATTTGTGTCCTGCAATAAACAGTTTATTTCGATGCGTTGTGTAAATTTAGCTCTCTCTGCATGGTCAGCGACAGACAGCCAGCTTTCATGCACAAATCTGTCGCAGGTAATTGTGGGTAGAGCACTGTAATAAACTACATCCAGTAGGTTTACAGTAGCTGCAGCTGTGCACACATAGATTATGTCACCGCTTTTAAAGGCCCACAGAATGCTTGACTCTGAACATTTTTTTTCTAACTTTGAAATGTGAAAAATTACTTTTCTCTGCAGAGGACAGATTAATCTATTTTTTAGATGTGTATATAAAAGATGACTTGTCATTAATCACAATCCCAGGTTATTCATAAGGGACAGGGAAGCAGGGGAATCCGGCTAATTTATGGTGTTTCTCTGGCGCTTTTTGGATGATATAAACGGTTTTGTCTAGGCTACATTGAACGTTGCTTTATTCTCACTTTAAAGATTGGTTTTGAGTGTCAAATGCAGGGTTTTAGTTGCATGTCCAGCTCGGTTCTGCTGGTCGCAACTCAACCGACCCGTAACTCTCAGTCTGGTGGCGGGTTGCTGGGAAACAACCTTTTACTGTTTGCCGTCAGCTCATAAGCATTTCAACGCAAATTTGCATGCTGAACTTTTCTATCAAAATTGCCTTTTCACACGGCAGATTTTAAAATTACATGAATAATAAAGCAACACAAACTAAGGTAATAAGAATTTTGATTGAATTTGACTTGCAGTCTATCTCCCATTACTCTGCGGCTGCAGTATGTTTTGGTTCCTGGTTTCTGCTCATTTACTGTTTGAAATGACACAAAACACAGTGCATTAGCAATCAGAGCATTGTGAAGCTGGCCAATACAGTGAGCAAACACAATTTACTCCATAATCACCGATGATAAAGTTCTGCAAATATGGTTATTCTCAGACATTACCCAGGTGGCTTTGCTCACAATGCGCTGGTTTGTGAGAATAAAGTGCAGAATATGTGAATAGCTGTGACATTTCCAACTGCAGCGTTTCATCTTTGTTTTCTTAGACAGACTTATGTTCATTACATAGTAGCAGATTCAGAGTAGTATATATATGATACATGATACACAGAACAAGATTTGAATGCTGTCTGAAGAAAATATGAGTGACTTTTGTGTTGTTGCTGTGCCAGGTTGAAATCATATATCCAATCGCTTTGAAAAGTAATAGCATACCTCTCCTCAACAAGCAGCGCAATTATATGTATCATTCGTTTTTATGGCTTAAAAAAATGCAAGAACCACTTATTAGTTTACAACAAAAAGTACCATTAAAAAAGTGATTGAAACTGACAGACTATGGCAGGCTAACTCTCTAACAGCTTTATTTTCCATGTCTCGTCCATCTTTTTTTTCTTTTCTTTTTTTTTAAGGATACTTGACAAACAAAAAAACGTTTCTACACAGGCGCTCACTGAACACCTCAGAAGATTCCAATCAGGTAATTACCTCTAAAACATGCAATAATAACCCAGGCATGTGTTTCAGCCAAATTAGTGTAATCAAAGACTCATCTGGAGAGGTGTTTTCTTTTGCACTTCTCCCATCAAAAGCAGTTTGATTCGTGCATTGTATCCATTTGTAATGTTTTTCTGTAATTATATTTATTATATTAATATGAAAAAGTCTTATCTGTGAGTTATTGATTATATTGATTCACACATATTCTGCCAAAGCTTTCAAGCAACTGCAAATAAGGATTCATCCAAAAATGAAAATTAATGTAATTTATAGTGAATGCTATGACAGCCCATTTCTTCCACAGGATAAAAAAATTAAAAAAGGTAATTGCGACTTTTTATCTCACAATTCTGGGTTTTTTTATTGTTTTTTATTTATTTATTTATTTTTGCATTTTTTTATTCTATCAAAGAATACAAAAATAAATAAGGTAATTCTGTTTTTTTTTTTCTCTGCATTGTGAGTTTATATCTTCTAATTCTGAGTTTTTATCTAAAAAATCTGAGTTTGTCGCAATTCACACTTTTTCCCAGAATTCCTTGAAACAATACTAATTGTTAGATAAAAAGTCACAATTACCATTTTTATTTTTATCCTGGCAGAAACAAGTTTCCATATAATATAGCTCATATTTTTTCCAAAAGGCATCATAAAAGTATCATAAAAACGGTCCATATGATTTTTCTGAAGTCATATGATAACTTTGTCTGAGGAACAGACAAAAATGTACGTCATTATTTATTTAAAACATTCTTTTGAGGTTAATCTTATGAATGAATCGAACCAGTGTATAAACCTGATCTGAAAGATTCTTTCACAAAAAAAATGACATGAACCTGAGTATTTAATGACAGAATTTTCATTTCTGCGTGAGAAGACTTTTCACTCAAAGGAAGTTTAAAATGAGTTCACAAAGTCTGGAACTGAATCAGTCTAAATGTTAATGCGCTTGAATAGATTTACTGGCCCGACGCACTCATATGTATGCTCTACAGATCATTTTGTTTGTGTTTTCTGTTGTTTTATTGCTAGTTATTTCTTGATCATTTCATAATGATGGGTATGTCCAGTCCTGCGATGACCGGCTACAAATTATGGCTACATTGGTCCCTAATTGCCACTTTTTCTGTCAAATGCAAGGGCATGCACACAAGGCTAAGTGGTGCTCCATAAACAGCCTTGTTAAAACTCTATTCTCTTTATTATGCTATAGGTAGTGCTAGAGAGGGGGAAAAAAACAGACTAGGTCTAGATCTCCACTTCAGTTAATAAAAAGCTTTTGTGGAATAACACTTTTTTTCCCATGCAGTCTGAGCTACTTTTAGTGGACCGTCATGAGGAGACCATAGTGCAAGAACTAAATAGCTTGCTAAGTTTTTTGAAATTTCTAACCCTAAGTATTACACTTTCATGTTTTTATTTTTTATTTTGTTTTTTGTTTGTTTGTTTTTTGTTTTTTTGTTGTTGTTTTTTTGCAGTTTTTGAATCCTACGCTGTTTAGACTTACAACCTTTGCATGGTGAATGATAAAACAGGTGAAAAATCTTTTTTTCACCCATTTTATCATACACTATGCAAAATTTTTAAGTCTAAACAGCGTAGGATTTATAGACTTGTATACATTTCTTACAGCTGTTGAGCACAAAAGAAGATATTTTGAAGAATGTGTAACCAAACAGTTGATGGTAGCCTTTGACTTCTATAGTATGGAAAAAAAAAAATACTATGGAAGTCAGTGGCTAGCGTCAACTGTTTGGCTTGGTTTTGTGTTCAACAGAAGAAAGAAGCTCATACAGGTTTGGAACAAGTGGAAGGCAAGTAAATGATGACAGAAATTTCATTTTTTGGGTGAACCACCCCTTTAACACCAAGATAAATAATTGTAAAGATACAGTATTATAACTATATTAGGGTCCACACAATGGACAATATCATTGTGATTGTTACAAGCATGTAATGCAGCGAAGTTTGTCACTTTAAATGCTCAAGCTCTTTAAAGCAGGACAGATTCTGATTGGTTGTCTGGTTGGATGTTTTTATTAGTCATCAGCTGGAGAAAAAAAAAATGTTCTGAAAGTGATTCCAACAGTAATCATCAATGTTATCACTTTGCTATTCTTAAAATTTATTATTAATTTTTTTTTTAGTTATTGTCCGTGTTGCTTTAACCTGTTACATATTTAGGAAACTGAATATTATAATGACTTCGACCATTATTATTTTTATATTAAAAATTTACAAGGCAAAGGAAGAGAAAATGTTGTGACAAATTGCAGCGTTCTGTAAAAAGAGTAGAGGAAGGAATCTTGGGATTGCGGGGGTCAGCGTTGAGAACACGACACAGGGACGGGGCGGTCTGCCTCCTCTTTGTTGAGTTCTGGCAGTCTTCTGTTGTTTATTGTTTCCAAACAGATGGTTTACAGTTTGATTTATATAATGTGTAGGTGTTTAATGTGGAGGACAAAGCAGTGGTCTATTTATACCAGGTGGGTTCAGTTAACCATGCTTTACCCCTACTATTGAATCAGAGGGACATGAGGATGTTGATCATTTGAGAATTGTGAAATTGAATTTCTTTCTCAAGAAATGTTGGTGTGTGTAGGAGGAGGGTTTCCAGAGATCGTGTGATGTTCATTACAGCTCTTTTCAGAAGGCTAAAACATCTAAAATGAAAAAAGTTTCAGTACTTTTGTGATCGTAGTCTAACCTAATTTAAGGCTTAGGAGGCCTTGCTGTCATGACAACCTCTGGAACACGGCATTCTCTTTCGTTACCGCATCTGGTTGTGGGTTACATGGTTTCCTTCCTTTTGTTTTCAGAGAAGTCTACAAAGTAGTGTATGTCACTTATGTAAATCATTTAAAGTAGAAAAGTGCATGATTCTTTAATATCTTGTTTCTACACAGAGACGTGATTGAATGACGGGCAAGTCTGCTGCTTTACAAACTATGTTCAGATTATGAAGATACCAAAGTTTGCCATCAAAAGTCAGATTTCAGTACACTAATATATATATATATATATATGTATGTATGTATGTATATATATATATATATATATATATATATATATGTGTATATATATATATATATATATATATATATATATATATATATATATATATATATATATATATGTATATATATATATGTATGTATATATATATGTATGTATATATATATATATATATATATATATATATATATATATATATATATATATATATATATATATTAGTGTGTGTGTGTGAGAGGGAGAGAAACATATTTCTAGAACAAAGAATTTACATTTTCTAAACTGTATTTTCTTGTAAATGTACTCCAATAATCTTTGTTTTATTTACAGCTTCTAATAAATATATTTTTATTTATTTTTTTACAGTGTGAATTTATAAATTTTTCAGCAATTCCTTCCAATGCTAACTTTTCTGAACTGTGTCTCCAACATTAATTTTTGTATGTATAATTTAATATATATCAGCAGTTCTTTCATATATAACTAATATTTATTTATCCTTTTTTATAAGGAATTATTAGGAATTAAAGGAGAAACATCTTTAAAAAATTTTACATTTCCTACATTAAATGTGAGGCAAGCTTGCAATGAAGTCGATAGGGTATTGTTAGTTGGTTGCTAGGGTGTTCTGTGTGGTTGCAAAATGTTTCACCAAGTCTGTAAGTGTAAATATGACTCATTTCCCTCCTTACATGCAAGATGTTTTTTTCCATATTTTATTAACCAACAAATTAAATTTGCTTGAACTATCAATTTCTTTTTACATCTAAATAATAATAATAATAATAATAATAATAATAATAATAATAATAATAATCAATCTAATAATTTCCATATCAATATAAATATGACATAAATATAAATTAGTGCTGTCAAACGATTAACCACGATTAATTGCATCCAAAATAAAAGTTTTTATTTACAAAATATATGTGTGTGTACTGTGTATATTTATTACGTATATATAAATACACACACATACATGTATATATTTCAGAAAAATATGTCGTTTATATATTAAATATATTTATATATAATATAAATTATATGAATATAAATATGTACATGTAAACATATGTAAATATTTTCAAAATATATACATGCATGTGTGTTTATTTATACATGCATAATAAATATACACAGTACACACTCATATATTCTGTAAACAAAAACTTTTATTTTGGATGCGATTAATCGCGATTAATCATTTGACAGCACTAATAGAAATATATCAATATAATAGTAATTAATAAAATGAAATTAATTTTATATATAGTTTTATATATATATTGTACTATGTATATAATATATATATTTTTAGTTATTAATTATTTATTTTTATATGTTTGATTATATATATATATATATATATATAGTTATAAAATAAATGCAATAATAATAATTACAAAAATAATCAATACAAAGTTTAAAATTAGTTTCAAATTACAAAGATTAAATTAATCAATACAAAAATATTAAAATGTAATAGAATGATACAGTTATCTCCTTTATGTGTTGCATATACACAAATACAGACTTTATTCTGATGTCAGGATAGATTTTGAATGTGCAGACACAAAGAGCTGCTTAGACAATGAGTTACAGTGCTGATACACACAATGTGAGAGAGGCTGGCATTAACACAGTTTGAATTGTAGACAATAGCTGATGAGACGGGCATAAAAGAGGACTGGCAGATGTGGACAGAGTGAGAGGCCTCGGTGAGAAGGACTGAGCGTGAGAGGAAGTTTGACGTTAGGGCGTGGTTAACCAACCAACTTCCATATTTTCTCTTTTACGACAGACCGGCAGATGCTGCGCTTTGTTTGACTCTGAAATCAAAATGAATATCAAGGTAAGTGAAATCAAACAGTTGATATTTAAGTATACGCTTATTTTTGGAGTTTCAGAGCTTACACAGATGCTACAAGGTAAGCAGAATAGAGCGTCTGAGAAAGACAGAGATGTAGAGATAGAGAGGAAAATGATATGCTTCAAGCATGTGAGGTCACTGTGGACCAGCCTATTTGTTTATGTGATCCATCGATCATGTAAGACCCGGAAGACCATCTGTCTTTAGAAACAGGTAAACACACTCACTCACCTGCAAAAGAAAATGAAGCACACAGCCACAGTTCAATACACGCTTGCTCTCGCATAGATCAAAGTGGCTACTTCTAATGAAAAAGTTCTTGGAGGCCACAAAATAAAATAGAAAAGGAACAAATAAACGTGCAATATTAATAATAAATGTTTATTTATTCATTGTTTTTTTGTTTGTTTGTTTGTTTTTTTGAAAGTTAGGAAAAGTCAAAAATAAACATAAAATGGTCAGCTGGGTGTATTTCACTCCAAAATCAGAAAAAAAAAAAAAAAAAGAAAAAAAAAAAAAAAAAAAAATATATATATATATATATATATATATATATATATATATATATATATATATATATATATATATATATATATATATATATATATAAAATTAGCCTATAAGTACATTTAAAAATAATAACATTTTTCTATTTGATTTGTCATAAAAAATACCATCACAGACACTCTTGCAAAATATAATTCTATTTTTTTTACTCATTTTATGACAGCTTATAAAGTTGCAGAGTTAATGCCATGTTCTATAAAGTTAGAAATATTACTTTGAAAGCTATGGCCAGTATGAATATATTAATGGATAGATCCGTCGAGACATTGAATTATGTCCATACCCCACTTTCACTCCATTAAGTTACATTTCTTTATGACTCAGAGTCGTCTCTGCATTAAAAGGATGTTATACAAGACGTGAGTGATTGGCTTGATCTAGCCTTTCAACAAATTGAATGTTCAGTAGTACCACGTGGCAGCAGTTCACGCTTACAGGAAGTAGTGTGAAGTACGATTCACTTGAATTTTGAATAGGCACTACTACTGTTCTTATTTGTTGTTGTAGGCGAAAGCAGAGATAATTGTAACATAATTTGGTTTTTGCTCACTTATTCAGAGTATGTTTAGCCTAGAGCTTTGATATGATACATTAATCATCTTTGACATGTCAGCAGTCATTACTTGTGTTAATTAAATTTATAACTTAATTGAGTCCGATGCAATTAAACTGGAAGGACACAAAGGCTCCATGCTGAGCTGCGTTCTCCATATGCCGATTTCAGCAGAACATGCTTAGGGCCACGTCTCTGCTGGCTTAGGGGAAGCTCTTACAGACAGGAACATTGCACAATTTGTTAACATGAAACTGTTCAAACAGAGATAAATTTTTAAGTTTATGTATGATTTAAAAGATTGGAAATTAAATTTTAACCCTAAACCATGCTCAAAACAAAAAAAAAAAATTAATTAATAATAATAATAATACTGATGGTTGTTACTGGTTGTCTGTTATCTTTGCTGTTATTATGGTGAGACTGTATGCATTTAGTTATGATACATTTACTCCTCATAATATTTATACCATTTCTCTCTCTGATTATTACTTATCAACAAGGTGAATACTTTTCTGCATTTGAATGCAAATCTGATTATCACTAATAATTTTGACACTGGCACATCTTACCCCTGAAGCATCTGACATAGTTTAGCCCATATTTTTCAAAGAAATTAATTCTTTTATTGAGCAAGGACACATTAAATTGATCAAAAGTGACATTAAAGACGTGCCTTTTTGTAAAAAAAAAAAAAAAAAAAAAAATAGTTATATTTCAAATAATTGTTTTGAAATTTGTATTCATCAAAGAAAGCTTTATTTATCAGTGAGTCAATGGCAATCAATGATAATCACAAATGTTTCTTCAAATCAGCATATTAGAATGATTTCTGAAATGATTTCTGATCATGTGACACTGAAGACTGGAGGAATGGCTGCTGAAAATTCAGCTTTGCATCACAGAAATGAATTACATTTTAAAATATTTTCAAACAGAAGACAGTTATTTTAAATTGTAATAATATTTCACAATTTAGCTGTTTTTATGGTACATTTGATCTAATAAATAGAGCCTTGGTGAGAATAAGAGACTTCAAAAAAATTATATATATATATATATATATATATATATATATATATATATATATATATTATTTTTTTTTATTATTATTATTTTTTTTTAAATCATACTGACCCCAAACTTTTGAAAAGTTGAGTATTTTTCCATTTTGGAAAAGAAAAAATGCTTATTTTAATAATCCATGGCTTATTTTAACACCTTTCAAGTAGAAAATCTGACATGGAAAAAAAAGATATTTATAATTTTTTTCTCATGTGTATTTCATGTGATGGATCTTTTCTGTGCACTGTTGGCCAGATAAAGGGGTTGACATAGTTTACCCAGTGACACATCTTACCCCACGCTCGCTGACACACTAAGACTCTGCTGTCATTGGTTCATATTTAAAGCTGCGAGTTTTGGCCAAGTCTGCGTCAGTCTGTTCTATCACACCTACAGAATGGTGGTATTTTTGGTGCTGCAGTTGTGTGATTATACTAATGGAGAGCTCGGTGACTGTAATGCCGGCCTGTCATCTGATGTGTCATAATCCAGTGTTTGTGTTGTGTGCTTGCTCATGTCACTGTTGCTAAGTAACCCCTCCCCTCAGAAACACTGGCAGCCTTCTATTGTTGGGCTTTTATGGATCAAAAGGCACAAATTTCCAAAACAACCACATCTCAGAATTGATTGGCTAATGATAATGTTGGGAAATGTCAAGACCTTTCATGTCAAACACTCTCATTACACGGCCAGAATGTTTACAGCAGCGCGAGAAAACCGTAAAGCACCATAACACAAGCATGGCTGCTAAATATTCAACATAAATCAGAAATAAACGTACTTACAGTACTCTGACATTCAAAAGTTTGGGGTTGGTAAGTTGTGCTCACCAAGGCTGCATTTAATTGATCAAAAATACAGTGAAAACTGAAATATTATTGCATTTAAAATAACCATTTTCTATTTAAATATTTTTAAACATGCAATTTATTCCTGTGATGCAAAGCTGAATTTTCAGCATCATTACTCAGATCTTCAGTGTCATATATAATCCTTCAGAAATCATTCTAATATACTGATTTGCTTCTTAAGAAACATGTACTATATTATCAAAGCTGAAAACAGTTGTGCTGATTAATATTTTTATGAAAGAATTATATTCTTACGATTCTTTGATGAATAGAAATTTCAAAAGTACAGCATTTATTTATTTATTTATTTATTTATTTGTAAAAAAGTCTTTTCTGACACTTTTATTCATTTTATTGTGTCCTTGCAATCAATAAAAATATTTATTTTCCTTCAAAAAGACCTTAAAAAGGCAAACTCTTATTCAGTCTGGTTGTATTCTGCTATATAACTCACTTTTTTTTCACTATCCAGTCAATTCCAAATAGATAAACATAATTATTATTTTTTTTCTCAAATATTAAAAATATCTCACATTATGGAAGTAAAATGGGTTCATGTTGCTTTAACGTTGCAATAGAATAAAAGAGAATACTGAAATAAAAGCAGTGCTTTGTGGGAAAATGTACCAAAAAAAGGTAATTTTGTACAGCCACCTTTTTCCACAGTCATGGAGACGTGCGTTTGTGTGTTTGTGACTGTGGTTGTTTTCTCTTTTTCAGATCGTGTTGCGAGGGTCCGCCTTTCTTCTGTTACTCGCCTTCAGAAGTGAGTTACCATGATTCTTCCTCCTCTCTCTTTTTCTTTCACATGCACGCACACACACCATCTTTTATTACGTTACACATATACATCATGAACATTTGTCAGCTTAATCTGATAAAGCCTATTTTTAATAAAATCCTACATTACCCAAAACCACGAATGACCAGCGGGTCTAATATGTGGGATTTTTCAGATGAATACTTCCAATAAAAGATTGATTATAGCCGTTGTGCAATAATCACAGTGTTTGCTAGTAGAATTGCTCAGTCTCATGTGGCCATTCATCTTGTGACGGTATTCATTGGAAAAAATGCGCGTAGCCGGAAAATGCATACAAAAATGCTGCAACCCGTCTCTGCTAGACCACAATTAGTCCTTGTTCTGTGGCAGGGTCTATGAGAGGCCTGCCTTCATTACAAACCGCTGCACTCTACATCACCACACTGTTATTATGCCAGCCTCAGAATACATTTGCATTCATCTGCTGCTTGTGTGTAATCGTGAACTCTGAAGCCGGTCAGGATCATTGTGCTCAGTGTGTTCTTCAAACACTCATAAGTCATAATGGTGTCAGAAGGTGTTTGTTGCTTATGCTTTATAAAAAGTTATCAGATGCTCTTGTAACAATCTCAGATATTTGTCTCTGCATCCTTAACGAAAGTATCAAATTCGTATTCTCTCTCTTTCATTCTGTACTTTTATTTGTAATTTTGTGATTTGTGGATGAATGCTAAATTGTACTAGATATTAATCAGAATGTCTTTTAAAAAAGTGTTATTTGTCATCTTTATTAAGTTACTCTATCCATTTATTATTGTATTATATTAATAAAATAATAAATATTATTTTTGTAATGTTTTTTTTAATATTTGACAATCTAAAGTGAATAATATAATATAAAAAGAGCAAGTTGTATATCTCTCAATATAATATAATACAATACAATACAATACAATATTATATTATATTATATTATATTATATTATATTATATTATATTATATTATATTATATTATATTATATTATATTATATTATATAAAAAAGAGCATGTTGCATATCTCTCTGACCAACTACACAAATGTATCTATTTATATTTTGGTTGGAGTTTTTTTTTTTTTTTTTTTTTTAGATAATTATTAATTAGATTATTATTAGATTATTAAAATATTATTAAAATATCATTTACTATCTTTTTATATGGTATCTATATTTATAAAACTATATTTTATTTTATTTTATTTTATTTTATTTTATTTTATTTTATATAAAAAAAGAGCATGTTGCACATCTCTCTGACTAACTACACAAATGTATATATTTTATATTTTGGCTGGAGTTTTTTTTTTTTTCTTTTTTTTAAGAGAATTATTAATTAGATTATTAAAATATTATTAAAAGATCATTTATTATTATATTTTTATATGGTATCTATATTTATAAAATTATATTATATTATATTATATTATATTATATTATATTATATTATATTATATTATATTATATTATACAACCCGAATTGCGGAAATGTTGGGACGTTTTTTTAAATTTGAATAAAATGAACTAAAAGATTTTCAAATCACATGAGCCAACAGTTTTTTCACAATAGAACATAGATAACATAACAGATGTTTAAACTGAGAAATGTTACACTTTTATCCACTAAATGAGCTCATTTCAAATTTGATACCTGCTACAGGTCTCAAAAAAGTTGGCACGAGGGCAACAAAGGGCTGAAAAAGCAAAAAATGTTGAAAAGATTCAGGTGAGAGACCATCTAGAAACTAATTAAGTTAACTGACATCAGGTCTGTAACATAAAAAGGATGTCTTAGAGAGGCAGAGTCTCTCAGAAGTAAAGATGGGCAGAGGCTCTCCAATCTGTGAAAGAGTGCGTAAAAAGATTGTGGAATACTTTATAACAACGTTCCTCAACGTGAAATTGCAAAGGTTTTGCAAATCTCATCATTTACAGTGCATAATATCATCAAAAGTTTCAGAGAAACTGGAGAAATCTCTGTGCTTAAGGGACAAGGCAGAAGACCTTTGTTGGATGCTCGTGGTCTTCGGGCCCTCAGACGACACTGCATCACTCATCAGCATGATTCTATCATTGACATTACTAAATGGGCCCAGGAATACTTCCAGAAACCACTGTCGGTAAACACAATCCGCCGTGCCATCTGCAGATGACAACTAAAGCTCTATCATGCAAAAAGGAAGCCATGTGTAAACATGGTCCAGAAGCGCCGTCGTGTCCTGTGGGCCAAGGCTGATTTAAAATGGATTGTTTCAAAGTGAAAATGTGTTCTATGGTCAGACGAGTCCATTCTTGTTGGAAATTATGGACTCTGTGTCTTCCGGCCTATAGAGGAGGGAGACCTTTCAGCGTGTTATCAGCATTCAGTTACAAGCCAGAATCTCTGATGATATGGGGGTGCATAAGTGCATACGGTATGGGCAGCTTGCATGTTTTGGAAGGCACTATGAATACTGAAAGGTATATAAAGGTTTTAGAGCAACATATGCTCCCCTCCAGACGACGTGTATTTCAGCAGGTCAATACAAAACCACACAATACAAAACTACTGCAGGTATTACAACAGCATGGCTTCGTAGTAGAAGAGTCCGGGTGCTGAATTGGCCTGTCTGCAGTCCAGATCTTTCACCTATTGAGAACATTTGGCGCATCATTAAACTAAAAATACGTCAAAGACGACCACGAACTCTTCAGCAGCTGGAAACCTATATCAGGCAAGAATGGGTCCAAATTCCAACAGCAAAACTCCAGAAACTCATAACCTCGATGCCCAGACGTCTTCAAACTGTTTTGAAAAGAAGAGGAGATGCTACACCATGGTAAACATACATATCCCAACTATTTTGAGACCTGTAGCAGGCATCAAATTTGAAATGAGCTGATTATGTGCATAAAATTGTAAAATTTATGTTATCTATGTTCTATTGTGAATAAAATACTGGCTCATGTGATTTGAAAGTCTTTTAGTTTTCATTTTATTCAAATTTAAAAAGCGTCCCAACATTTCCGGAATTCGGGTTGTATTATATTATATTATATTATATTATATTATATTATATTATATTATATTATATTATATTATATTGATAAAAATATATGTATATATTACTATTTTTTAAATTTGATCTAAAAATATAATATAAAAAGAATAAGTGGCATATCTCTGGCTTCTTTATTATCTTTATCTTTTTATATGGTGTCTATATTTATATTCATATAAACTGTATTATATTATATGAATAAAAATAAAATAATGTAATATTTACTACTTTTTAAGTAAACAATTTAAAATGAATAGAATAGAATAGAATAGAATAGAATAGAAAAAGAGCAAGTAGCATATCTCTCTGACCAGCTGCATATATGTATGCATTTATAATTTCAAAAAGATTTTGGTTGGCACCGTCTTCATTATCTTAATTTTTGTCTATATTTATATTCATATAAACTGCATTTCTTGCTGTAGCTTTGAAATCAGTCAGTTTTGGGCCTTAAATTATAAGTTAGTGAAATAGATTTCTATCTATTGCCCATTTTAAGCAGGTGTTTGCTTAGGCCATTTTCTGGTAATGGTCTTTTTATACGCTCTAAATAATATCATAAGATACCCATCAGCCTTCAAAATATTTTTTTGAAAAATGGCCAAGGTACATTGTTGAAAATTCCCCTGGGAAATCAATATCCCAATATCTTGAACTGTATCCCAGAAAACATACTTTCCGGCAACTCCAAAATATACGAGATATGATCAGCATCCAAATGACCTCACATATAGATAGTTGCCTACTCTTTATTACCTAAAGAGAAGCACAAGATTTCTCCACCCAAACTCTTTCCATCTTCATGAAAAATTTTTACTCACTAAAGCCAAAATGTATCTGTTTCTAAAGGTTATGCAGCTGAGAACGTGACACAAACAGAGACCCCGACACCACTGGAAAGCTCCACACCTCCGTTTTATAGCTCTAAACCCACAAATGTGGGTCAGGGTAGGATTTTTATTAATTTTTTACATATTTATTTCCCAGCATAACCACATAAACATCCCAGAATTGCCTATAAATCATAGGCAGTTTATGTTTTATGTTTATTCTGTACTTGTTTCCAATTTATTTGCAGTTTTGAATCTAAGTGTTTCCAATACAGCTAAACTGAGTTACAGATCCAGTACAAAATGTCTTCGTTCTCCATTTACCTTGGTAACATACTCTGTAAAGTTTGATTTGTCACGGAAGGAATTGATTTTTGGTGGCATAATAAACCGGCGATATTTGTTTAGGCTTATATCTCAAATACAATTCAATCACGAAAGTGTTCGCCTCGTTCCTCCAGATAACCCGAATGCGACAGGAGTGACAACGAGCCCACATGCAGAGCAGTTTATCCTCACCGTGACTGCGGCAGTCACTGACAGCTCTACAGACTCCCCGGTGACCTCCGCTGCAACCTCTGAAAAGACGCCCACCGCACAGCGTAAGTTTTGATTCTGACTCAAATACAACTTTGGTTTCAGTGGAAGGACTTTCAGTGTGGGATTGTGGGATTGGGGGAGGGTAACAGAGCCAAGGATTGCATGAATAGCTGAGAGGCTTCCTCTTTACTCATGCAATTCATATCAAGGGCACACATAACTTAGAAACTAATTAGCAGGTAATTAGAAAATGTTCAATGCTTTTTCCATGCTGAGAGGCTTAAAGATAATGCGGCGTTTCTGCGGGATTGAGGAGCACTGTCGCGGTGAGCTGATATGCTTTATGAAGAATCAACCAACCATATATCCTGGGAGAGCAGTGCCATTGAAATTTGCAAAAATTGTATTTGAAAGACAAGGCCGGACAGAGAATGAGTGCTGCTGGAATTTAATTAGAAGCAATTACAGACAAATCCATAGGATTGCGATAAGAGGAAGAGTCTGCTTTTCACACCGAAAGGCTTTGCTGTCAACCTACATTATGGTCAAAAACGGGATTCAAAAGCTCACTTCTATTCATAATTCCGTGAATTTGAGGAAAGAATGTACATGCTAGATTAGGTTTCTCTCCTTGTCTTTTTCCTTGACCTCACATCCCTCTCATTTTCTCTTTGCAGCGGACCGTAACACCAACACCTCCAGAGCCACCAAAGCTGTGGTGTCGGGTAAAACATTCTCATCTTACTCATCTGCTTAGTTAAATGTATTCTACAGCCTTTTCACTCATGATATATTGGAGGTGTTACTTTCCCATTGTGTCTGTCAATAAAATCTTTGTCAATAATGCATAGTTTCAGAAAGATTCACTGAGTTTTAGAAAAAAATATCATCTAAAATTATACAACATATAAATATATAGTTTTTAAAATGTAATAAAAGTTAAAATATAGAATTTTCTGTTTCATTTTCAGATTTTTATACAACTCATTAAGGAATAGCAAAAATTAAATGCAAACTACAGGTGCATCTCAATAAATTAGAATGTCGTGGAAAAGTTTCAATATTTATTTCATTTATTTCAGTAATTCAACTCAAATTGTGAAACTCGTGTATTAAATAAATTCAATGCACACAGACTGAAGTAGTTTAAGTCTTTGGTTCTTTTAATTGTGATGATTTTGGCTCACATTTAACAAAAACCCACCAATTCACTATCTCAACAAATTAGAATATGGTGACATGCCAATCAGCTAATCAACTCCAAACACCTGCAAAAGTTTCCTGAGCCTTCAGAATGGTCTCTCAGTTTGGTTCACTAGGGTACACAATCATGGGGAAGACTGCTGATCTGACAGTTGTCCAGAAGACAATCATTGACACCCTTCACAAGGAGGGTAGGCCACAAACATTCATTGCCAAAGAAGCTGGCTGTTCACAGAGTGCTGTATCCAAGCATGTTAACAGAAAGTTGAGTGGAAGGAAAAAGTGTGGAAGAAAAAGATTCACAACCAACCGAGAGAACCGCAGCCTTATTAGGATTGTCAAGCAAAATCGATTTAAGAATTTGGGTGAACTTCACAAGGAATGGACTGAGGCTGGGGTCAAGGCATCCACCACACACAGACGTGTCAAGGAATTTGGCTACAGTTGTCATATTCCTCTTGTTAAGCCACTCCTGAACCACAGACAACGTCAGAGGCGTCTTACCTGGGCTAAGGAGAAGAAGAACTGGACTGTTGCCCAGTGGTCCAAAGTCCTCTTTTCAGATGAGAGCAAGTTTTGTATTTCATTTGGAAACCAAGGTCTTAGACTCTGGAGGAAGGGTGGAGAAGCTCATAGCCCAAGTTGCTTGAAGTCCAGTGTTAAGTTTCCACAGTCTGTGATGATTTGGGGTGCAATGTCATCTGCTGGTGTTGGTCCATTGTGTTTTTTGAAAACCAAAGTCACTGGACCCGTTTACCAAGAAATTTTGGAGCACTTCATGCTTCCTTCTGCTGACCAGCTTTTTAAAGATGCTGATTTCATTTTCCAGCAGGATCTGGCACCTGCCCAGACTGCCAAAAGCACCAAAAGTTGGTTAAATGACCATGGTGTTGGTGTGCTTGACTGGCCAGCAAACTCACCAAACCTGAACCCCATAGAGAATCTATGGGGTATTGTCAAGAGGAAAATGAGAAACAAGAGACCAAAAAATGCAGATGAGCTGAAGGCCACTGTCAAAGAAACCTGGGCTTCCATACCACCTCAGCAGTGCCACAAACTGATCACCTCCATGCCACGCCGAATTCAGGCAGTAATTAAAGCAAAAGGAGCCCCTACCAAGTATTGAGTACATATACAGTAAATGAACATACTTTCCAGAAGGCCAACAATTCACTAAAAATGTTTTTTTATTATTATTATTATTATTGGTCTTATAAAGTATTCTAATTTGTTGAGATAGTGAATTGGTGGGTTTTTGTTAAATGTGAGCCAAAATCATCACAATTAAAAGAACCAAAGACTTAAACTACTTCAGTCTGTGTGCATTGAATTTATTTAATACACGAGTTTCACAATTTGAGTTGAATTACTGAAATAAATTAACTTTTCCACGACATTCTAATTTATTGAGATGCACCTGTATATACAGTGGGGGAAAAAATTATTTGATCCCCTGCTGATTTTGTACATTTGACAAAGAAATGATCAGTCTATAATTTTAATGGTAGGTTTATTTGAACAGTGAGAGACAGAATAACAACAAAAAAAATCCAGAAAAACACATTTCAAAAAGGTTATCAATTGATTTGCATTTTAATGAGTCAAATAAGTATTTGATCCCCTATAAAAAAAAAAGTGAAAGTCGAAAGTCGTGACGTATTGTCAAGTATGGTGACCCATACTCGAAATTGGTGCTCTGCATTTAACCCATCCAAGTGCACACACACAGCAGTGAATAGTGAACAAACACACGCACACACACACCGTGAACACACACCCGGAGCAGTGGGCAGCCATTGCTCCAGCGCCCGGGGAGCAATTGGGGGTTCGGTGCCTTGCTCAAGGGCACCTCAGTCATGGTATCGAAGGCAGAGAGGGTGCTGTTCATTCACAATCCCCGCCTTCAATTCCTGCCGGTGTGAGAATCGAACCGGCAACCTTCAGGTTACAAGCCCAACTCTCTAACCATTAGGCCACGACTTCCCCTTTATAAGTCAGCAAGATTTCTGGCTCCCAGGTGTCTTTTATACAGGTAAGGAGCTGAGATTAGCAGCACTCTCTTAAAGGGAGTGCTCCTAATCTCAGTTTGTTACCTGTCCACAGAAGCAATCAATCAATCAGATTCCAAACTCTCCACCATGGCCAAGACCAAAGAGCTGTCCAAGGATGTTAGGGACAAGATTGTAGACCTACAAAAGGCTGGAATGGGCTACAAAACCATCGCCAAGCAGCTTGGTGAGAAGGTGACAACAGTAGGTGCGAAAATAACTGTCAATCTCCCTTGGACTGGGGCTCCATGCAAGATCTCTCCTCGTGGAGTTTCAACGATCATGAGAACGGTGAGGAATCAGCCCAGAACTACACGGGAGGATCTTGTCAATGATCAAGGCAGCTGGGACCATAGTCACCAAGAAAACAATTGGCAACACACTATGCCGTGAAGGACTGAAAAGCTGCAGCGCCCGCAAGGTCCCCCTGCTCAAGAAAGCACATGTACAGGCCGTCTGAAGTTTGCCAATGATTCAGAGGAGAACTGAGTCAAAATGTTGTGGTCAGATGAGACCAAAATCCAGCTCTTTGGCATCAACTCAACTCGCCGTGTTTGGAGGAGGAGGAATGCTGCCTATGACCCCAAGAACACCATCCCCACCGTCAAACATGGAGGTGGAAACATTATGCTTTGGGGGTGTTTTTCTGCTAAAGGGACAGGACAACTGTACCGCATCAAAGGGACGATGGACAGTGCCATGTACTGTCAGGGCCAGGGCATTGAAAATGGCTTGTGGATGGGAATTCCAGCATGACAATGACCCAAAACACACGGCCAAGGCAACAAAGGAGTGGCTCAAGAAGAAGCACATTAAGGTCCTGGAGTGGCCTAGCCAGTCTCCAGACCTTAATCCCATAGAAAATCTGTGGAGAGAGCTGAAGGTTTGAGTTGCCCTCCTGAGATGTGTGCAAACCTGTTGGCCAACTACAAGAAACGTCTGACCTCTGTGATTGCCAACAAAGTTTTTGCCACCATGTCATGTTTTGCGAAGGGGTCAAATATTTATTTGACTCATTAAAATGCAAATCTATTTATAACTTTTTTAAGATGCGTTTTTCTAGATTTTTTTGTTGTTATTCTGTCTCTCACTGTTAAAATAAACCTACCATTAAAATTATAGACTGATAATTTCTTTGTCAGTGGGCAAACGTACAAAATCAACAGGGGATCAAATATATATATATATTTTTTTTTTTTCCCACTGTACATACAATTTTATAAATGAAATGTATACATATACAATTAATATTCTAATATTTAAAATGTTATGTAAAATAATTATTGAATTATAATATTATATTTTATGTACACATATCAATCCTTAATAATAACTGCATTTTTTTTAATTAATAAAAAAAATGTACACTTTAATCTAATTTGAATAAACACTACAGTTCAAACATTTGGGATCGGAAATGTTCGGAAAATTTTTGAAAGTAGTATCTTATGCTCAAAAATACATTACAAACACAAATATTGTGAAATATTATTACAATTTAAAATAACTGTTTTATGTGAAACATTTTTTTTTCAAGCTTTTTTGGTGAATACAAAGTTCAAAAGAACTCATTTATTTGAACTAGAATATATATTTGTTATATTTTATTCACAGTTACACATAATAATAGTAATTATTTAATAATTTTGTATTCCACTAAAATAATAAAAAAAAATCGAGTGATTAAATAAAGACATCATCATTTTTTGGGTAGGATATCTTTTTAAATTCCATCATACATATATGAAATATGAAAAACCCATATCAGTCTCCATTTCTTTTTACCCATCAAGTTATTTCCATAAACAGTATCTCATTGACACAACTCTGATTAAATCATAGAAAATTAGTGTTGGAGGTCATGTAAGGTGGACAGGTCAAAGATTGTTTCATCCCATTAGACCCATTAGACACCATGAACACACACACCCACACATATACTACTGGCTTATTTTGCATATTATGAAAATGATAGAGTCCATTACATTTTATAGGCACGTGGACTGTTTTCAGGTCTTGTTTATGATGTCAAAACCTCTCTAAACTCTGCAATTTCTTCAACAGATGAGAGATGGGATGAGCCGTTTCGTTACAGTAAGTATCTGTTTAATCATTCAGTAATTAATGGTGCTTGCTAATGTAGACATCACAATTACTACTAGAACAAACCCCTAACCCAGAGTATTGAACGTCGGCCTGTAACTCGTGGCGCAGCGTTTGTTCTACAGACATGCATGATACTTTAAATCATGTGCTGTTTGTACTACAACTTTTCCAAGTGACTGAACTTATGATTCTCACTTAATGGATGATAAAACACGCAACAGACGGAACATCATGGTAATTAGCAGTTTTATTTTAGTAGTTATGTTTTATTATAGTGCTTCATATTTGAAAGTAGTTTTTATTTTTATATTTTCAATCTTCATTTTAATTTTACTTAAGGTTTAGTATTTTTATGTTCTTTTGTTCTGTTTATTTATTTTTCTATTTAGCTTTATTTTTTTTATTTTTTTTACAGTTTTAGTTATTTTAGTACTTCAACTTAAACATTTATTAAATAAATATTTCACCCAAAAATGAAAATTTGCTAAAAATGTACCCTCAGGCCATCCAAGATGTGGACGAGTTTGTTTCTTCATCAGAACAGATTTGGAGAAATTTAACATTACATCATTTGCTCAACAATGGATCTGCTGCAGTGAATGGGTGCCGTCAGAATGAGAGTCAAAACACCTGATAAAAAATAAATATACATAATAAACAAATCCATCAAGACATTTTTTACTTCCGTCGCTTCTAGCAAAAATACATAATCCATAATAATGCTTCCTCCAGTAAAAAAAGTGCGTCCCCTCACATCAAAATCCACAGACCTCTTTGTTTAGAACTGAACTTTTGGACTGTTTTCACTTGTAAACAGTGCTTAATCTGTGCATATTTCTCTCCTGATTCAGATGAGATTACTTTTTTTATCAGAGAAAGCAATATTATGGATAAAGGACTCATATTTTTGCCGGAAGCAATGGTTAAGACATCTTAGTGATGGATTTGTTTATTACAAGCATGCAGCTTTTTACTTCACAAGACTTTAATTGTTCTGACGGCACCCATTCACTGCAGAAGATCCATTGGTCAGCAAGTGATAATGCTAAATCTGATAAAAAATACAAACATCTACATCTTAGATGGCCTGAGAGTGAGTAAATTTTCAGCAAACTTTAATTTTTGGTTGAACTATTGTTTTAAATAGTTTCAGTTAACAATAACATTAATAGACCACATATTTAGTGATCTTATGGAACTCGTTACCAACTAATCAAGAAATGTGGCAATTTTTATTTTTAATGTCACAACTGTGCTGCTCAGGTGATAATTGTCTGCTGGTTTTTCTAGCACGAGCCCCTAACAGTGCGTTCGAACACAAAGACTGGAGGAACTCAATCTCCCTGTCAGTGGAAAGTACTGTGTTTATAAGAAGCACAGAGGTGCTGAGCATGGGAGCACTATTACTGTCTCAAGAGCTGTAGCTAAAAGCTTATGACCTGGTGACAGCTGCGGCTTCAATCACTTCTTATTGTTAGGGCAGCTACAGGGCATCTGATGTTCAGGAAATAGCCTCATTAGCGGTGACCCGTAGATGCCTCTGTTCTGCATTCATTCCCCAGGAACTAAGTTTATAAGTGACTGAATGTGTTTCAGAGTCTTCAGTTAAGGGTGTTTTATGCCGGTTCAGTGTTACTTCAAAGCTTGTGTGTGTGCAAGGTTTTGCCTGCTTTGTGGGTACCGAATGTTCCCACACGAATAGTAAAACCAGGAATCAGCTGCCAGCCATAAGGAAAAACGCTTAATAAACTTAATAAACTTGGATGTACAGCAGGATGTAAATGTAGATTCTGTGAGCGTGTGTTTTGCATCATGATTAGCACATAACATGACTTGTGTTTTTTATTTTTTTCAGATTACACCTCTCTACGACATGTAGGGTTGACCATCGCTGCGGTTCTCTTTGTGATGGGAATCATGGTGCTTGGCTGTAAGTAAACCCAACTTCAAGTCTCAGTCCTGATTGCATTTATAAACCATTACGTTTCAAATTCCCAAACCTCTCTCCTCTCTTTTTTCATTCTTCCTCCATCTGGAAGGTGGCAAAGTGAAACGAGTGCCACGGTGTCGTATTGGCAAAGGAAGGTGAGCGAAAACTCCCTAGTGTGTGTGTTTGTGTGTGAGGCTGTGAAGTTCTTTTCAATGGCATACCAGTGGTGTATGATGAATGAACTGGAGATAGAACAAGTTGCTATTTTTAATATCTTTCTTGATTCATTATTTGATTAGACTGCCAAAGGTCTATTTTAATGCTTTTAGACTGCTTAAATATATTTGTATATGACGTATGTACAGCATATAGTTTACTAACACTCCATTCTGAATAATAGGTGGTACACAGTGTATACTGCACATTATTTTGCTCTATTCATAAGTTTTTTGTGTAAAGATGTCATCACTTTTGGCACTGGAATTTGGGTTTATTATTGGATACAGTAGTCCATGCTGTAAGCTCTACTGTAAATTGCTCATTTAGTCAAATGCAGTAGTTAATTTGAGAACATTTGCATGCTGTGCATAGTACACATGCTGTATACTTGCTTTAAAAGTAGTCTGCAAGTATGCGTTTTCGTACATAGCTATTGTGTGCTATTTGAATGCATTCAGTGACTGGGTGCATAATAACGTTTGGCCTCTTTTGTAACTTTCTTTATAATCATTATGGACTTCATTGTGTTTAGACGCCATTAGGGCTTTTATATAGATTGTTCTAAAACATATGATTTCAATCTTGCCGCATATGATGAATGCGAAGAGTTTAACTGTAATGTGCTTATTATACACCTGTCTGTGCCATTTGAAAATGGAAATTTAAAAATGAAAAATACACAGCCATTGCATGGACAGAATGTCAGGAGAATTGACTTGTGCAAAAGAGACAACAAAACAGTATATAATTGTAGTAATATAAGAGAAGAATAATGACATGCTTCTCTATGAAAAGAGCCTTTTCAAATGGTCTCGGCTATTAAGGCAAAAGGGCATAATTTTCTTTCTCTGCAAAATAGTAACAAGCGGTAACGCTTTACCTGGAGAGAAAGCAGTTGTTGACTTAGCTTTACATCTCACAGAGCTGCTCTGAAAAACCTGCTGGAGGCTTTAACAGCTGATTTATACTATATTTAATGGAATATTTAATGCCCTGTGGGCTGTAAAGTCGCATTATATGACTTTAGAGTGAAGGTTAAATTTAAGGAAGCAGTCATTTAAAACGGACTAAATTTTTTTAATAAAAGCAACTTCCAGTTGACTTATTAAAGGAATGGTAAAAAAAAATTGCTAAAACATTTACTCACCCTCAGGCCATCCAAGATGTACCTGTAAATGAGTTTGTTTCTTTATCAGAGCAAACTTGGAGAAATCACTTCTTCACTAACAGATCCTCTGCAGTGAATGGGTGCCATCAAA
Organism: Spinibarbus caldwelli; assembly: GCA_039654775.1. Classification (NCBI taxonomy): domain Eukaryota; kingdom Metazoa; phylum Chordata; class Actinopteri; order Cypriniformes; family Cyprinidae; genus Spinibarbus; species Spinibarbus caldwelli. Next base: position 7,580,675 of record CM077252.1, read on the forward strand.
ATGAGAGTCCTAACATGTGAACATCACTATAATCCACACAAATCCAATTTGTTAATTAACATCTTGTGAAGTGAAGAGCTGCATGTTTATAAGAAACAAATCCATCATTAAGGCGTTTTAACTTTAAACTGTCACTTCTGGCCAAAATCCATAATCCATAATAACACTTCCTCCAGTGAAAAAGTCCATCACCTGTTGTCCTCTCACATCAAAATCTACCAACGTATTTGTTTAGAACTGTTTTGGACTGGTTCTAACTGTTTAGAACTGTTTTGGACTCAAATGGTGTTTGATCTGTGCATATTTCTCTCCTGATTCAGACCAGGTGATTTTTTTCACTTTAGAAGGCAATATTATGGATAAAAGATTTGTATTGTAGCAGGAAGCAATGGTTTGAAGTTAAAAATGTCTCGATGGATTTTTTTTTTTTTAAACAAAAAACAGGCAGTTTGTCACTTAAGACATTAATTGATGGACTGGAGTCATGTGGAATACTTGTGGATTATTATGATGTCTTTATCAGCCATTTGAACTTTCGTTCTGACGGCACCCATTCACTGCAGAGGATCCATTGGTGAGCAAGTGACGTGATGCTAAATTTCTCCAAATCTGTTCCGATGAAAAAACAATCTTATCAACTGTACATCTTGGATGGCCTGAGGGTGAATAAATTTACAACAAATTTTCATCATTGGGTGAAGGACTTTCCCACAGGATGTTACTAGAGCAAAAATCTGCTCACAAATTTGACCGAGAATTAGTTTTCTTCTTGGTCACACTGCATTGCTGCTCAATTTAATAAAGTTAAACTCTGGAAATGTTGACAAAACTAGTTCTGTGTCAAAATGGCCTCCAGGTGAACTGATTTACTTTAAAGGTTTTTGTTGTTGTTGTTTTGTTTTGCTTGAGAAAACTGAGAAAGTGCACAACTAAACTTTCTTTTTTCTCTCTCTCTTCAACCGCTTTCTAACCATTTTTTCTGTGTGTGTGTGTAGTTCATACGAGGTGACCAGAAGTTAACACTTCTCCCAGCATTGATCAGCTGGCTCAGCAATAAACAGAAGAACAGCAGGAGACCACAAAGGAGCCAGTCAGACCTGTTTCCACAGCGGTTACAGACTTACATTTCCCCCTTGTGAGAACAACATCATAAGGACAAGATGGAGAGGTTGTGTGTGTGAGCGTGTTCATTATTTCAAACTGATCTCTGGGTTTGTCACACAGAGGCGCCGGGGACACTAAACGCCAGCGGTAACACAACGGCTGGGACTTCAGCAGATCCCAGCGTAATCACGCGTCTCAGACACAAAACCCCTTCATCCCTCTGCTCTCCTGCACCAAACTGCACAGTTTAAGCGTCAAACTTTGTACAACGTAGACCTGTACTTGTGTTTTATTATTATTATTATTATTTCAATACTGTGCATCCTCAGATGTGTCTATCTTTTGCAAATGGAGAGAAGCGTTGTGTGGCTCACAAGCGCCCTCAAGAGGCCTTCAGACACATTTATTATGAGTTGTCCCAAGAGGAGAGAATAAAAACAGTTTGGCTCAGTCTGTTTAGAGATTCATGTATCTGAATTCACCATCTATATCATGCCCTTGTACAAAAAAATAAATAAATAAATAAATAAAAAATTAAAAAATAAAAAACCTTTATCAGTGTATAAGGTGAAGTTTCATATTTCTTATCTTGCAATAAGCTCGGTTGGGCTGTCAGCAGTGGAAAATGAGTATATGCTGATGTCAGGGGAAAAATGAAAATATCAAGACCATCTCTCTGTGACATTTACCATTAGCATATCTCCACTGGAATATTGTGTGAGGTGTTTATGTAAATATTCTATAGTTCACCCAAAAACCAAATTTGGTCATAAAAAAAGGAGAATTTTTTTCTTCCATAGTGCATAAAAGGAGATCTGTAGATGCTCGTTTATGAACAACAAAATTGAATGGTTGTTAAATAAGCAAGCAAGCAAATAAACAAACAAACAAAAAAAGATTTTTTTTTTTAAATAAAGATGAAATAAAAGAAAATCTAAACATTAGATGAAAAACTTAAAAATGAAAATTAGAAATGATGTTCCTTTGGCAACTAATTGAAATAAAAAGTAGTAAAAGTACTAAAACTAAAACTTAAATAAAATAAATAGAAATATTTAACAAGCAAATGCTAAGAATATTTATATTATATATATATATATATATATATATATATATATATATAAGTAATGAAACGACTAAAACTTAATATAAAATTAAAAAGAAAACTGAAAGTATAAAATTAAAAGCTATTCATACAATACTTTAATAGTATAAAAATAATACTAAATGGCAACCACCAAAAAAAGTACCATAACTGTCATTTTTATTCAAATTAATAATTATGCATTATAACAATTATTATTATTTAAATGTATAATTACTTTATTTTTTATTTTTATTTTTTTTCAAAGCAAATAGTTTCATTCACAGTAGCACCATGCTAATGGAGTAGACACAATGAGTAGCTGATGGTGATGAAATTTTTCATAGTAGAACAAACTACCAAAGTGTAATCATGATTTAAAACTACGCATTTATGATCTCTGTACTAATTTCCACCCAAATCAGATACATACAGTATAATACTAGCACAGCTGTTGAGAACAATAATATTTATTTAAAATAGGTCTCATACAACAAATAGATGACAGGTTGTCTTATAAAATATATACAGCAAAAGGCATTAACCTTTAAACTTCAGTAGAAATCACACAAATGTCCATTAATAATGGCAACAGTCGTCATGAGGAATCAAGGCTGTACACTGCCAATGCTCCGGACTCTGTTCTTGTGCACTGGGAGTGTAGTATAGTACTTTATCAAACTGTTGGTCAAATGTACTCAGAAAGACAAATGTATGGAGTATTGAAAATAAGGCGTATAGTATCGACTACTGCATGATTTATTACACTGCTTTATCCAGTGACACTGTGCTACAAAAGAGTTCAAAGACAAACACTACTGATAACATTTATAAAAGAAAAATATAAATGGATAATCTCTTTCATACCACATAAACTTTTCATAAAACTATTTTAAGTATACATTTTTACTGACAGAATACCTTACATAACATAAAAGAAAATAAGCGCTGATGTCAGAAACAGCCTCTATTGAAAGGAAATACAATACAATCTCTTATGGTTTTCTCTTCAAAGACTGTTGACCGCGACCTTAGGAGGGAAAATCTACATCTGCATTTTCCACTCCGTTCTTACTTCAACCACTAAGAGAAACCGGTAACAGAATTGAAATGTGAATCTGTGTGAACCGAATGTTATCTTACATGATAACAAGATGTACATGATTCATTTGTGGAGTTACTTGAATGGGGGAATATCAAAGCTTTTTATATTATTTTATTTTATTTATTTTTTTACATTATAAAGTCCCTTCACATGGCATAAAGCAACCTGCCCAAAAAGCCCAAGAGAAAGTTGTTGGAGTTAATAAAACCCAACGGTTTATTAAAAAAAAAAAAAAAAAAAGATCTCTATTAAAAAGTGGGAGGAAAATGTCAAAATGATGTGAAACTGGCTTTCAGAATGACTCAAAGGAGCTGAAATGTTTTTTTTTTTTTTTTCTGTTTTTCCAATTCCAGTTATCTGAAATGCTATTGTCTAAGGACACTTTTAGCAAATGATTTACCAGAATAGCTATATTGCAAATCTTGATTTATTTTACACACTAATGCCTTTATACACACCCACACGCATCAAAGTAACAAGCTCAAGCAGTCTGATGCGCCCAAGATTGGATTTCATTTCGATTTAAATAGAAAACCGGCAAGCTCAAGAAAAGCAGGCGATCAAGAAACAGAAAATTCAACTAGAAAGGAAATGGAAACATTTTTAAAAAGAGATCTGGGTTAGCAGCCCTCTCATGATGTACATGTATACACAGGCTGGGTGGACAGACAGTTCTATACAATAAAAGTCAATTGGGTTCAATGTTTTTGGACCCCAATCTTGTTTTGTGTTCAACAGAAGAAAGTCATATAGATCTGAAATAACATTAGGGTCAGTAAATGATGACAAAATGTTCATTTTTGGTGAACTGCCCCTTTAACAAGATGGCAAGAAAGCACAGAAAAACTTTGCCTCACCAGTGTTAAAAGTGTCTGCTAGCCTGTCGTCTTTGTGTAAATTCAGAGTAAAGAGCTGAGACGCTGAGTCTCAAGACTCAGGCTAAAAGGGCTTTGATTGATTTCCATTTTAATCTAAAAAAAATGGAAGAAAAAAGATGAGAGAGAAAGAGGAAGATAAGCAGCTCGCTATAGTGTCTTAGTTTCAATCGATGATGCTGTGGATACACTGGGGTCCAAAAGTCTGAGTCCACACTAAAGATCTGGGATTCAAAATCTGAAAATATACTATTGAAAAATTAAAAAAATTTATCTATTTCCACATATTTTGTTATACTGATACTGTAATGTATCTTCAAATATTTCTAATGTTGTTAAATTGGGAAAAAAAATAAATAACTTTTTTCACTCAGAAACTGCTAGTAAATTGACAACCGCAAGTGACACATTTGGGCTTTTCACACCTCGCGTTACCCCAGTTTACTGTCCTTACAGACTCCGCTTTTAACCCCGGGTAAAAGCATGTTTTACACTTCCAATTTAGAAGCCGGTTTGACATCGCTTTTGCAGTATTAACCCCGCATTGCGGTCCCAGAAAGCTTAGCAATAGACACCCTATCGAGTTTCTCATATTGACTTGCTTCAAACCGTCACGGAAACACCGTGCGTTGCATAAACAGTCGTTTCTTTGAGTGGAAAAAAAATGTCTGAGGGTGACTCCATACATGTATTGGAGTGAAGAAGAGATTGTTTCATTCTTACCTTTGTAGTCCAATGAAATTTTTTTTTAGTACATTAGGGCGCGCAATGCTGTAAACAGGTCACATGCTGCGTTCGTCCAATCAATGACAATGTATTGCGAATATGTAAATAAGATCATTAACCGGGGTTTAGGAATGTACAGTGTTAAATATTAACAACACCCAATTAATTAACCCCAGGTGAATTATGAGCAGTGTGAAACAAGAAACCCTGCTTAGAATGACCCAGGGTTAACTATTTTTAATGTGAAAAGGCCTTTTGAATCACATGTAAAATTTTAAGTACATTAATCTCAAATAATCTTTATTGACAACTTTTCAAAAATCAGTTTTTAAAGTGTGTAATGGACTTTTGGACCTCATTGTAGCTAGGCTGCTTGTTGTATCTTTATTCCGTCTGCCCATCGGATTGTCTCCCTATTAAAGCCAGGAGTATAGCATGTGAAACATTAGTCAGCTACCCAGCATCCCAGAGATATTTACAATCTGTTGCGTTTTAGAGAAGTTGGCCACGATGAAAGAAAGGAAAAAGAAAGCAACATCATTATTTAAAGCAGCTGATTAATTCACCATTTTACAAAGTGGGTGTTCAGAGCCACTTTTCCACTCATTTTTCTCTCTCTGCTTCTTTCTCTCTTTTGTCAAATAATCAGAGAGCTAGATACCAGCTTTATCTTTTAGCCGCCTTGATTTTGTCACTTTAAATGAACTGGGGACAGCTAACATTTGAGGACTGGGAGCAAAAATAAGGAGGATGTTTGCTTAAAGCTGCAGTTCATGATTTCTGTGGCACTGTCTGCCATTGGCTAGTTAATTAGATAGTCCCACCCCAAACTCATGCCACTGGCTGAGCTAATGTTGTTGCATCAGTATGCTCAAATAAACAGAGCCACGGTGTTTGTTTATATTTTTGATGACTATGAATGGCTTACTTTTAAGGAGAATATCTAAAAATGGAAAATATTACACGCTTTTAAGCAGAGTTTAAAAATTCTCTGAACTTGATTTAAAAAAAAAAAAAAAAATGAGTTCCAATGAGCTGTACTACCAAGTCCAAGGACTTTCTGTGAGTGCAACATGCAGCATGTGTGCATGAACAGTATACATTGTGCATTTAAAAATGGTTCGTAGAAAATTTGTGATAGCAACACATTCTCGTCTACTGACATTATAGAATCCGCTATAGATATAGATACATTCAGATGAGAAATCACATGCTTGCAGCATGTCCCTGAAAGGATCCAGTGGAGAGAGAAAATGAAAAGGCCTTGATGGTTAGACAGCAGCTTTCTGTCCTTGCTCTGCTGGCACAGAGTAGACCCTAGAGAAACAAAGAGAGAACAGTCAGTTCACTATGGAGACTTTTATTAAATCTTTAAGACTCGATGCTCCATTTTTTTCTGCTTTTCCCTTAACAGGATTTTTTCCTCAAAATGTTTAACACATAATGGAATTAATTACAGATATGTTTAAAAGGATGCACACCAAGTGAAAGCTTAAAGGGGTCATATGATGTGATTTCACGTTTTCCTTTCTCTTTGGAGTGTTACAAGCTGTTTGTGCATAGATAAGATCCCTGAAGTTGCAAAGACTAAAGTCTCAAAACCAAAGAGATATTCTTTATAAAAGTTAAGACTCGACCACACCCACCTAAAACGGCTCGTTCAAACACGCCCCCACGTCTACGTCACGGTGTGGGGAGATTTGCAAAACACCACCCAAATGTATATGCAAAGAAAGGGGGCATGATTTTTATTCTCGCTGTAGTGTTGTTGCTGCCGCCGACGCCATGTCCTGGAGACGCTGTGTTTCGTTGTGAAAGCGAAACTACTTTGTTTGGGCTTCCAAAAGAGGACACAACTAGAAATCAGTGGTAAAGTTGTATTTACAACACTGTTCCAGAACATTTCAACCCAAATATTAGAGTGTGTGCAGCGTCTGGCCCAGCAGGCACCAGACGTCTATGTAACGTCAGGTTGACGCTGGACATGACGTCGGACAGACGTTGCATTTTGGTTGAAAATGAAAATCGGGTTGACGTCAATATTTGACGTCAATTTGACGTTGACTTAACATTGGATTTTGGTTGCACAACCTAAAAACAACAAAATCTCAACGTCAGCTGACGTCGGTATTGGACATCAAAATTCAACGTAAATTCAACGTCTAATGTCAATGTTAAATTGGTCACCCGACGTCGCAACCGAAATTTAACCAAATATCAGCGTCTTATGATGTTGTATGCCTGTTTTGTGCCTGCTGGGGGGAGTAGCCTGCCAGCTGTGCTCAAAGACTGTTTCTATAAAGTGGGGCAATTCCAACTTTGCAAGGACAGTCTGGCGCTTCTGACTCACAGCCTGTAAGTACGTTTTCTTATTTAAAGAATTTGCCACTGACTATTCAAACGCGAGTTTTGAGCTGTGTAGAGTAGTGCTTGTTGTTTGTCATTTCTCCGATCACAAATGCAGACATGGTAATGTTTACGCGGTGCGATGCAACGCGGCGAGTAAAAAGACAGTATAAGTCATTATAATCACTAATTATGTCCTCACTGGATGCAACAAATGCCTCATTTGTAATGGGTTTTATTGTTTTTGTGTCGTCGCGCCAGGACACGGAATCACAATACGGTAAGGGGCGTAACATTTCCGTCTCATGCTTGAGGTATTCAGGCCAATCACAACGCACTGGATAGCTGGCCATTCAGAGCACGCCTTGCTTCACAGAATGATGAGCTTTGTAAAAATTGGCGCGTTTCAGAAAGGCGGGGCATAGAGGAGCAACAAAAATTTACAGTATGTGGAAAATAATGTTTTTTTTAACCTTAAACCGCATAAACACATTGCATTACACCAAATACACAAAATAATGTTCTTTTTAGCAACGTCATATGACCCCTTTAATGAAAGCTGTTATATTTTTAAACGGAGCGGGTCATGAGATTAGTCAAATATTACTCACTTTGTAGGTTAATTAGATACTTTTGTTGACTGCAAATCATTTAGAATAACAAAAAAAAGTAACAAAATCAGCCTAACAACAAGACTTCAATACACAGTTTCAATACTGAAGTCCTCCGAGATGTGATATGAGAGACATTAAAGTAGCAGTTTGATCTATCGATGACGGCCAATATAGTGCAACAGGGTTCCGGAAGTAAAAATCCCATTCATTTTTGGCATAAAATAAACCTTTAAAGACAGACTTACTCTGAGCTTTGAGGCTGTTAATATACAGTATCACTCTAAAAAAAAACGGTGCTATATAGCACTAAAAGTGGTTCTTTGGCTCGTAATCATAGGGGAACCACTTTTGGTGCTGTATAGCACCAAATCTTGGTGCTTCAGTGGTTCTTCAACGGTTCTTCACTGGTTCTTTGGCACCGCTACCATGTACAGAACCTGTTAAGCTCCTGTATGGTTCTTCCGTGGTTCTTCAGTGGTTCTTTGGGGTGATTAAGGTGCTATATAGCACCACTGCCGTACAAAGAACCTGTTAAACTCCTTTAAAGGTTCTTTACGAGCCAAAGAACCACTGTTGGTGCTGTTTAGCACCATTTTTGTTAAAGAATTAGAGTGCAATATGGCACCTCTTAAAGTGGTTCCCCTATGATTACGAGCCAAGGACCACTTTTAGTGCTATATAGCACCATTTTTTTTTTTTTTTTTTTTTTTTTTTTTTTTAGAGTGTATGGTGTATACTTTTGTTGTTGTCATTGTTTAAATAATCATATTCAACACCGGAATTCCTTATGGAAAAACTACATTACCCATGATTCTGCAAAAATCTCCACCAATCAGAGAACTGAAACAAGCAACTTATGTCAAAATAACTCTTTAGTATTTTAATGTTTCTATATGTCAACATTTTTATAACTATCTGTAATTTCCTAATTGGATAACATAATTCGCAAAGCTTTATGGGATTGTAGTTCTTTTCTTCACTAAAATTGTTAAGTACACAGTCTTGTACCTTTATCTTTTTGTCTTATTTTTGTCAGGGTTCTGTCACTTCGGTCTAGTTTATTCGTGGTTTTGTGCCAGAGCTCTGACACTCCCCTCTTGTCTTGTTTTCTGGTGAGCGTGCGGCTTCGAGTGTGCTCGAGCCGCGCGCTCTCTCGTCTGCATGCTCTGTTTCATGTTGGAGCGTGGTGTTCGGATGTGCGAAATTCTGACCCCCGCCAGATTTCTACCCCCCTAGTATTGTAGGTTAACAGTTAGGTGTGGGGGAGGGGTTAGGATTAGGGGTGGGGTTAGGATTAGGCAATCAGGTAGCGATTTCAACGAGAGGAGATAATTTGGCAGGGGTCGAAAATGGGCACAACACCGGGAGTCCTGTCTTGTTCAGGCTCGGTTCTGGGTTTCGTGTCGGGGTTCGGACACTTGGGCTCCAGGTTAGTCTTGCTGTGGGAGCGTGCGGTCTCGAGTTCACTCGGGCCGTGCGCTCCTCTGTCCGTGTGTGTTGTTGCACGCAGCTTGTGTTTTTTCACTGGCTGCGTGCTTTCATGTTTGTCATGTTTTGTGTGAACACGCAGCTTATGATTCTCCTCATTAGCTGCGTGTTCGTGTCCTGTTCTGCACATGGCTAGTGATTTTGTTTTGTTGGCCATGTGCTTGTGTTATTGGTTTGTGTGAGCACATGGCTCGCATGTCAATTGTCTTGACCCCACCCATCTTGTTACCTGATTATTGGTTTATTTACCCCACCTGTTTTTCCTCGTTACCCTCCTCATTTGCTCCCTTTATAATCTCCTTGTGTTTGCAGTCCTGTGCGAGTTCGTTGTCTAAATGTGGTTGATGATCCCTTGTCCAGCCAAGAGCCAGTCTGTTTTCCCCTACGGGGTAGTTTTGTTTGTTTATATTTTTATTTTGTGTTAATAAAGCCCTTTCTTCCTGCAATTGAGGCCTTGCTCTCATCCCTCTTGACGCAACCCTGACAATTTTCAAATACTTTTTGCTTCTAATGTTTGTAGCTTGGTTTGTGGCTTATAACTCTTACACTAAATCTTAAAAGAAAAAGAAAAAAAAACCCTCAACATTACAGTAATATTACTGCGGCCAAAGCGAAACCAAAGCCACTGAAAAAGTGGGCGGGCATTGGTGGACTCTTATTAGTACTAATCAGATCATTGAATGTTTCGACTGACCAATCAGAATCAAGAATTCCAGAAAGCTATATAATATTTACTATATTTATGGATTTACAGGTGCATCTCAAATTAGAATGTCGTGGAAAAATTCATTTATTTCAGTAATTCAACTCAAATTGTGAAACTCGTGTATTAAACAAATTCAGTGCACACAGACTGAAGTAGTTTAAGTCTTTGGCTCTTTTAATTGTGATGATTTTGGCTCACATTTAACAAAAACCCACCAATTCACTATCTCAACAAATTAGAATACTTCATAAGACCAATAAAAAAAAATAAATAAATAAAAAAAAACATTTTTAGTGAATTGTTGGCCTTCTGGAAAGTATGTTCATCTACTGTATATGTACTCAATACTTGGTAGGGGCTCCTTTTGCTTTAATTACTGCCTCAATTCGGCGTGGCATGGAGGTGATCAGTTTGTGGCACTGCTGAGGTGGTATGGAAGCCCAGGTTTCTTTGACAGTAGCTTTCAGCTCATCTGCATTTTTTGGTCTCGTTTCTCATTTTCCTCTTGACAATACCCCATAGATTCTCTATGGGGTTCAGGTCTGGTGAGTTTGCTGGCCAGTCAAGCACACCAACACCATGGTCATTTAACCAACTTTTGCTGCTTTTGGCAGTGTGGGCAGGTGCCAAATCCTGCTGGAAAATAAAATCAGCATCTTTAAAAAGCTTGTCAGCAGAAGGAAGCATGAAGTGCTCCAAAATTTCTTGGTAAACGGGTGCAGTAACTTTGGTTTTCAAAAAACACAATGGACCAACACCAGCAGATGACATTGCACCCCAAATCATCACAGACTGTGGAAACTTAACACTGGACTTCAAGCAACTTGGGCTATGAGCTTCTCCACCCTTCCTCCAGACTCTAGAACCTTGGTTTCCAAATGAAATACAAAACTTGCTCTCATCTGAAAAGTGGACTTTGGACCACTGGGCAACAGTCCAGTTCTTCTCCTCCTTAGCCCAGGTAAGACGCCTCTGATGTTGTCTGTGGTTCAGGAGTGGCTTAACAAGAGGAATACGACAACTGTAGCCAAATTCCTTGACACGTCTGTATGTGGTGGCTCTTGATGCCTTGACCCCAGCCTCAGTCCATTCCTTGTGGAGTTCACCCAAATTCTTGAATCGATTTTGCTTGACAATCCTCATAAGGCTGCGGTTCTCTCGGTTGGTTGTGCATCTTTTTCTTCCACACTTTTTCCTTCCACTCAACTTTCTGTTAACATGCTTGGATACAGCACTCTGTGAACAGCAAGCTTCTTTGGCAATGAATGTTTGTGGCTTACCCTCCTTGTGAAGGGTGTCAATGATTGTCTTCCGGACAAATGTCAGATCAGCAGTCTTGAAGGCTCAGGAAACCTTTGTAGGTGTTTTGAGTTGATTAGCTGATTGGCATGTCACCATATTCTAATTTGTTGAGATTGAATTGGTGGGTTTTTGTTAAATGTGAACCAAAATCACCACAATTAAAAGAACCAAAGGCTTAAATTACTTCAGTCTGTGTGCACTGAATTTATTTAATACACGAGTTTCACAATTTGAGTTGAATTACTGAAATAAATTAACTTTTCCATGACATTCTAATTTATTGAGGTTATGTTGGTATGTTGCAAAAGCAAGTAAGATATCAAAAGAGTACTAAACATCAGTAATGGTCTTTTTGAACTGTGGACAAAGTTTCCATCATACAATTAAATATTATCTCAAAAGATTAACAAAAATGTGATTCCTGATGATGTGACCTATTTCGACATGCTTCAGACACACCAAACATCTACAGGACCTATTCAGTGTCTTAAGATATAAAATAAAATATAAAATAAAAAAATATAGCAGTAGCACCAACACAGCCAGGCTGATATCTGTAAAGAATAGGGTCAGCTATGGGTCACATTTTACTTAAGGCAATATAAATACATACATGTGAGAGGAGCTTAACCCTGACTTGCACTTTGAATAAAGGGACATTCAACTTATAGTTGAGGAGAAAGATGAATGGAGCTCTTTGTGACATATTCATGCTGTTCAAACACATGTACGTACGCTTGCTTTCCTCAGGTAAATGCTGTTTAATTTGCCTTGGTGATGAATTCGTTCACAGTTTGCCTGGCTTTATGAACTCTATGGCAAGATTTTTGCCCTGCAAGGCATTTCAGGGGGCTTTTATCGTTTTTTATTGAGTGTGCTTTCTGTGAACATGCTCAGAAAGGTTCAGTGTTGATCCACAGAGCCTGTGGTTGCTGTGTGATTAAGCCCCTTTCAGCCACCCTATCACTCAACACCGAAAAAAAAAAAAGCCATGGCTCAGCTAACTGCATTCCCCTGAGGTAACCTGTAATCCTGCAGAAGAATTTAACCTCAATAAAGAAAGCGAGAGTGAGAGAGAAAGAGAGAAAACAGAGGATCTTTAAGCTTGCTGTGTGGAGGCAGGTGTCAGACAAACTCCGCTCCCTCCCAGCACTTCTCTCACATATCACCATACTCAGCAACTCACTGAAACTGATTACTGTGCAAAACAGGTAAGCGGCCAAATTCAGTTACACAACCTATCAAGACGACAGCAATAGGCCACGACGTGGGGGACAGGACGTGAGAGAGAACAATGCAGCTCTTTCCTTTTCGCTACAGAAAGAAAACAAGCATTTTTATCTTTTAACCGCATTGATTTTGTCACCTTAAAGGGACAGTTCATCTAAAAAAAATAAAACTTGTGTTATCATGATGCTGTTCCAAACCTCTTAGACTTTTTATTACATGTACAATGAATAGAGACTGGAGTTTTTAAGCTTCAAAAATTCACTTAAAGACATAATAAAAGTAGACTAATTTGCTCTATCATAGGTGACAATAGCTTTGTGTGAAAGAAAAAAACTAATTCAGTTTATTATTTAAAGGTGCTATATGTATTTTTTACTCTAATAAAGCATAAAATATCATAGTATGTTTACAGATATTTATAAAAACATGCTAAGGTTACATACTTGTCTCTTCAAAAAATGCTACAACTAGTTACTTTGAAATGTGAGTTCCATGTCGAAATGTCCGGGTTTTTTTTGTTTTTGTTTTTTTTTTGTCTGGGTGATTACACCCACTGCCAAATTATCCAATAGTATTTTGACAACCCGGGTTGCCAATTGGTGGAAAACACAGCCATGGAATCCAGCAAGCAAAAATTCTGGGTCAGAATTCGCAGATTTTACCTGACCTAAAAAGCCTCGGTATTCATCCAACTAATCAACTTATAGTGTAAGGCTTGTCACCTTACACTGTCAACCGTGCTCGTTCCTGTTGCGTGTCATCAATCTGACAACCTGTGTCAATGTTGAGTCGGAGAAGAAGGGGGTAGGAGAAAAAATTCTCTCCAATATTTTGAATATAGACTGCAGTACCCATTTCAACCACTAGCTGAACTCAAGAATTGGATCTGTCCAATTTGTGAAAGAATCATTCAGACGGGTTTTTTGAACTACATCAGATGATTCCTTAAAAGGATCCAACTTAAAAGAAAGATTTGTTTACGAATTGGACCTCTGAACAAGCTAATCTCCATTTAAAACTATGTGAAGTTGAGTAAACAATGACAGAATTTTCTTTTGGGGTGAACCGTTTCTTGAAAGGCAAAGGGGACTGAATGCTGGCTTACAGATGCAGAGACTTCAAGACTTATTCTCACCAAACTCAGTAGCAATAACTATAAATATAAAGTTTTAATAATCATTTTAATTCGACATATAACTATAACAATGACACTGAGAAACTATATCACTTGGATCACTTTTAGAAAGGCTGATGGACGATAAATACATTGACAGCCAATGAGAATCCACTCCAATGTAAAGAGTTTATGCATTTAAAGCAGCAGATGATATAACTGCAGATTACATGTGATTTATAATAAACAACATTCCAGTGCGTTGGTGGACGCTAATATAGTTATCGCTCTTGATGTGAACGAGCGTTTAAGCCTTAAGGAAGGATTTAAAAAAGGCCTAAACGTGATCCAAATAATGAATCATTTTGTGTTTATCACTATAAATGCAATGTACAGATAAATGGCATATAATTTGTCATAATGTGTAATGTATTGATTCAGGTGAGGACATGCAGTGTGGGAGTGTGGCTGTGTTTGCACCAAGAACAATAATAATGCAACATGAATTGCAACACCGTTTTCTTCCTTGTTCCTTGTCTGTCTCTAATAAACATACAAACTGGTTCAGGCAGTTTTCTCCCTGATTGTTTTTGTCCAAAAACATCTTGACAAACAGATATGGAAGAAGTCAGTTTTCTTATTTTACATACAACTTTTTAGTTTTCAAATGCCGCCATGACATATTGCCACAGTGTAAACTCTCTCAGGGTTTAGCAGGTCATATCTTGTTCGTGTTAGTCAGCGCCTGGCTTGTTTTCTGTCTTTTTTTCTTTTTGTTTCAGGGACTTGTTTCTAACAGCTCAGGGCTTGAGGGGCGTTTGACAGATGGCTGAAAAGTGGAGTCATCAATGCACATGTACCAACCCGCTGCCAATGGTGGCCTATCCCACCTGCATACGGCCCTCTATTGTCTCGTTTACTCACGTCGTCTTGTGTTTAGTGGGTTACCAGGGATTCGGAGAACTGTTACCCATCCGACTGGTTGGACCACCCCAAAAAGTTGACGGGGTGGAGCGTGCAAGCCACCTTGTAAATCTAAGCACTGATGTGTCACTTAAGATAAAGTGTCAAGTAAGCTAAAGGTGAGACAAAACGATTTTTTTCCACCCATTTTCCAGCAAGTGCTGTCAAATCCTTCTTAGATCCAGTATAAATGGGGACCATGTGGAGCAACTAATAAATAAGCAATTGTGCTTGTGCAAATAGCTTCAGCTTCAATATTTTCCGAATTATTAGTGAGCGTGAAGTACATTAGATATTTCCAAACCTCTATTCACAAAGGCATGCACAAATCCACACTGCATTTGCAGGCAACATGGGTAATAGTTTGTGGAGTGCTCACACAAATTTCTGTCAAATGGATTTTGCTATATTCAACCCAGCATGCTTTGAGTCTTTAATAACATTTTTTCAAAAATATGCTTATCTGAAGCACAGGTCATTTGAAATTGCTTGCAAGCAAAGCTAAATCAGTCTTACCCCTGTTCTCGGCTTTGCAAGTAGCGTCTGAAGAGGACAATAGCTGAAAAGATAAAAGAGATGTTACGGCTTAATAAATAGCCTCACAGAAAAACTACTGTATGAAAATTGTGTTGCTTTTTTGGTCAAATAAACCAGGACATCCAACATCCATCAATTGAGCTGTTGGAGTTGACGAAAATTTGGCATACAGCTTTGGCTCCTGTGTTTCTTGTAAAGTACATACCCATATTAAACTGACTTTTTACAATAAGACAAACATTTTAGATATTCATTTACAGCATGTATCTCATAAAATTTATAACTGCTGTATAATTAGAAGGAAGTATTCCTGAACTTGCATTTGCAACATGATCTCATTAGTAGTCGTAGGTATTCGTATGTAATGTGTGTTTCTTTGCACACATTTTCATTCATTTGCATAGGCACTGAATGTACTGTACGTTACTAACAAATTGACAGAATCTAAAACTGCATTTTAGATATGAACAACATTAGAGATGTACAAATGTTTATTAATTCTTTCTTTTGAATATTGAATTCATTTTTAGACACACTATTTGTGAAAACTAATAGCATGACTTCAGTATCAAACTGTAGTGTCTAGTAAATGTCTGTGTTAGTGTGGCAAAGTGTGTTGGGATTCAACCTACCTACAATACCTCCAATGGCCAGAACTATGACGCTAACGGCAGCTATGATGATTACCAATGTTCCACCTAAAAGTGAACGATAAAACCAGGAGGATGTGCATTAAATTTGTGCACATATGCTTTAACTCCAAGTCAGAAATATGAATTAATCAATAAATAGAAGAGTTTAAAGCTTTTGTCAACCTTCATCATCTCCTGTGGATTTATCTGATCCAGGACTTGTTCCAGGAATTTCAGGATCTACATATACAGGACGCCTTGGCTTCGCTGAAAAAAAATGCAAACACAAGGATGATATTCATGGATGAATTGCTATCACTTTAACAATGGTTACAAAATTCTTAATAAACAGGGACCCATTACAGCCTTGTGAAATGATTTTGTAGAGCTTTTACCCATTTTATTGAAACGACTGTGAATATTTTCCTCTAGGGGCACCACATAATGATTGTTTTTAGACAGGTTTCCCAAACACTTCCCCATCTGCCATTGCTCAGGGTTTTTTTTCCCCCCTGTTCACAGAATCTATGGATTTTCAAATTGATTTCACATAATCCCAGCAGGCACACAATGTCATAAAACATTGATATTTGGTTACATTTTGGTTGCGATATTGGGTGACCAAAATTCAATGTCAATTCGACGTGTAATGTAAATGTTAATTTGATGTCCAATACTGATGTCAGCTGATGTTGATATTTGTTGTTTTTAGGTTGTGTAACCAAAATCCAACGTTAAGTCAATGTCAAATTGGTGTCAACTACTGACATCAACCCATTTTTCATCCTCAACCAAAATGCAATGTCTGTCCAATGTCATGTCCAACGTCAACGTGACATTATATTGACGTCCTGTGCTTGCTGGGATAGTTTTAATAGTTGTGGGAACAGGTTTGAGACACTTAATATTCAGTAATATTGTCAATGTGACTGCACTGACACTATTGTATGTTAACAAAACTCTAACTAAATTGAACTGAATTGAAATCTTAATGCACTATTATTGAACTAAACTGAATCAACACTGAACTGACTTGAGTTGAACAATGACACTATTATCTTCTGTAGAGCTGCTTTATTTGAATCGAGTTCATTCATAATTAATGAATTTTGCAATATTGACACTGTTAAACTGAATCAACACTGAACTAAATTGAGCTGAATAATGACACTATTGTGTTTTCTGAGCTGCTTTAAGCTGAAATCGTATGCATTTCATAATTAATGAAACATGAATTGCAACATTAATGCTGTTATTTTCCTGTTTATTACTGTGAAACGGCTTCTTATAAACAAATCTGTATTGTATAAAGCGCTATATAAATAAATGGCATTTGACACAACGCACGCCAGATTTGAACCCATATGAGCAGCATAGCTTGATGTCTCTAGGCCACATCTTCAATTCTTTGTATTAATCACTAACATTTTTTTCATCTTTTCTAGGAAATTAGATGGGAAATGAATCTCAATTCTGATCGTTCTCATACTGGAGAGTTTTATTTCCATCCATCCCACCTCCCACCCTTCTCATCTGCCTCTGGCCAGAACTGGTGAGCAGGGTTTGCCTTAACAGCTCAGTAATTCTATCAGAGAGCAATCATTCCGCTGATGAAGACGGACAGCTCCTCGCACAGGAGAGCTGAATGAGACTGCCAACGTCCATTAAGGGGACGGACAGTGGTGCGGATGGAGCTGAGGCTATCAGCGCCTCTCTGCTGGGAGACGCTAATTGATTGCTTTCAGGAATTAATGTGGCGGATGAGCTGGTCACGTCTTACAGTAACAACCTGTCTTCATGTCACATGTGCGACCGAAGAGGAATACCTACCTACATCATCACCATCCTCATCGTCACCTGGGCAAATGGGAATATGAAGAT
The DNA here is from genome assembly GCA_039654775.1 of Spinibarbus caldwelli. NCBI lineage: Eukaryota > Metazoa > Chordata > Actinopteri > Cypriniformes > Cyprinidae > Spinibarbus > Spinibarbus caldwelli. Next base: position 7,598,382 of record CM077252.1, read on the forward strand.
GAAATAGAAAAAATTAAAGACAGAAAATTACATAAAAAATAACACTGTTACAAAATAGCAATGGTTATTTACCAAACAATGGTTACTATCTGGATGTCATGAAAACATGTCACTTTCACCCCAAAAATTAAACAAAAATAAGACAAAATATTACTTTGAAATAAATAAGCCTATTTTATGCTTTGTTAAATTATTCTGACAGTCTGATTCCCCCCCCCCATTATTTTCAATATTGATTTTTATTATATTCTCATATTTTTCTGCATTACAGTAAAATACAATTCTGTATTTATTGATAATATGATTTATTTATTTATCAATTTAAATCAAGGCAAACACAACAAATGCTGTCATGAGATATAGTTTTAATTTAAACAATATATTTTATATATTATACAAATATTTTCATTGCATTACTAAGTAATCAATTACTGTAATATGATTACTTTTCCCTTGAAAAAGTAAAGTAAGGGATTGCTCTTAATTTTTCTGTAATTTAAATGAAGCATATAGCGTTAGTTCTGGCAGGTCACGTGAGTCAAGCTGGCATCAGCTGATCACATCTACCTATAGGAATACAATACCTATCACGGCATTACTATATAAGCTCTATTCAGTATTATTCAGCAGCTTTTTGCTTGCTCAGGAGCAAATTACCCTCCTCCATCCTCAACTCCTCCTTTCGCCACAGTCAGGACTTGGCTTTCTGATATTCCTTTTTGAATCAGACTCCTTTATCTTGAGTAATGTGTTACACTTAAATATCATTAAGTACATTAATGATATCTGCTTTGTACTGTTCTGTTAACCCTAGGGGGGTTATTATTTCTGCTCTCCCTGATCATTCATGACAGGCTGCGTGGATAGGCAGGGAGTTTTTGCCCAGAACAGAACCATACCGCCAAACCAAACTGTATGCTAAATGTCTAGCATTTTGACGATAATGGTCCTGACAGAATTACAGTTATTTCTGATGTAATTGCATTGAATGCTGTATAGTCTATTGAACAAGTCTATATTTAACCTCAAAATGTAACACCTAAAATTAAAATGTATGTTTTTAATGAAACCTTTTACCTTTAAATACTTTGATCAGTTCAAGAATAATTTATGTAATTTCATATTATTTATTATATAACAAACAGTTTCAAGTCAATGTTTTTATTGTTCAGGTTCATATGGGATTTGTAATAAGTAATGGAATAATTTTTAGAGAGAGTGATTTGTATGGTAATCTAATTACACTGTTGAAAATGCAATTATAGTGGCTAGTAATTAATTACTTTTTAGAGTAACTTACCCAGCACTAATTTTGAGGAAGAAAGTGTCCTTAATTGTGAGTATTCATACACACAATATTCATAAGAATGGTCTTGAAAATAAGTTTCATTTTCTATAAGCTAAATATAATTTTTCTTTTTTATTTTGTGATTATGGGGGTGAAATATGACCCGGGCATGACAAGACGAGATTCATTCAGATTGTCAGAAAACAAGAGAGATGTCATACTGATATTATCTCCTGAAGAATTTCCTTCTGTGTCTTCTGATGTTGCAGCTGTTAATTTGAATAAATAAATATAAGGTTAGAGGTCACATGAACATAACCAATTACTATAAGGGTTACAACTAAATATCTTCAGAGGTTATTCAACTGCCAGATAGTGAAGGTAAAACAACTCTGTTGTGAAATGACTATATTAACACACACACATATATATATATATAGCATTTCATTTGTCACATATCTAAGTGGCGGATAGAGAACTGACATCATTTGATGAAATCTCTAGTGTTAGCACAAAACTTTGAGAGCGTTCAAGGCACGTTGTATGAAAAGCATCTGCTAAATGGCGAGTAACAGGAGGATTGGTTCACAAGCCTGTCACCGATACAGATACTTTAGACAGACATGAGAAGAAAAAGATGGATTGAGTACAAAAATAAACATCTGAATAGGACGGAGAACTTTTGATCAAAGTACGACAGAATAATGTAAGCCTAGATAGAATGAACTTACCTGCACCTCGAAGAATCAAAAACAGAATGAGTAAACGCAGCATCTTCTTATTCTAGGAAAAAAGATAAGGAGAAAAAATTAATCTACACATTAGAACGCTACACCTAGATTTCTCAAGAGCTTTGATACATAGTCAACCCTGTGAACCTGGCCAAGTGTAACCTAGATAAATTCACATGGAAGAACTGCTTTATCTCTCTAATCTCAAAAGGATCACAATAATCTATTACACCATTCCTTGCCATAGTTGAAGATGTATGTCAGAGTTACTAAATAACTAGAAATATAATCATTCAAGTATGAAACTAAACTGTGGTTAGCCAGTCTAAATATTATAAATTCATCAGAAGACTTTAGTGCTTATCTCATCATGAATTTACTGTGGGGTGACTCATGGTTCATGGTTTCAAGTCTGTGGTCTGGTGTACACTTGTGAATGCAACATTTTTTGTTTTGTTTACCAAAGCACTTGAAGCACACTCGACAGGAAACTTATGCTGAGTGCCATGAGCTCCTTTGCGGACCATGCAGGCTAGTCATGCTAAGCAGTTTATTTTCCTATAACAGTAAATTCCTGAACAATGTGGGTATTTATCAATTTTGCTCCCTTGAAATCATAACCTTGTGAATTTAGTGGCTTTATTTTGCGTATTTTAGCCTCAATGCCATGTTCCCCTAAGAGTCCAAAAAAACTGGACAAAATAAATTCATTTAAAATGTACTTCTTTTTCTTTGTGGAAAATGAACCAAAATACTGATATTGCAGGGGTGTATGCAAGTTTCTCTGCAATAAAATGCTCTCGATTATTGCAAGTATCTAATCATACCGTTGCCAGGCTGTGATATCAATCCCACGTTTAACTTCCTCAACAAATTCCTGTGCAACTTTTATCTTGCAATTCTGTGTTTATATCTCACAATTATGCATTTTTTTTTCTCAGTATTGTGAGATATAAACAGAATTGCGAAAATTTGGCAATTACCTTTTTATTTTTTTATATAGCAAAAGCGGGGGAAAAAAGGTATAAACGAAATATAAACTTGCCAACTCAGAATTCTAAAAAATGTCACAATTCTGAGATGTAAACTCAAAATTCAGAAAAAGAAGTCAGAATTGTCAGATATAAGCTCAAAAAAAGTCAGAATTGTGAGATGGAATCTCAGACTTCCACAATTCCAAGATGTAAACTCAAAATTCAGAGAGAAAAGTCAGAATTGTGAAATGTAAACAGAATGCAGTGGTAAAAGTCAGAATTGTCAGATGTAAACTCAAAATTCAGAGAAAAAAAGTCAGAATTGTAAGACGTTACCTCAAAATTCAGAGAATAAAAAGTGAGAATAGGTAGATGGAATCTTGGAATTGCGAGAAAGTCAGATTTCTGATTTGTATTATAACTTTCCATAAGTTTTTCCCTTGTCAAGTAATTGTCAGATCATTTATGCAATCTTAAACTTAAATTATTAAACCCTTCCAGCTTGGAAGCAAGCAGATGTTGTGTGACGTGTATTTAAATAGAAATGCCCCCTAATTTCCTGTAACAATAAGAAGATTCATTTCAGACTTGTGTGATGTGTACCTCACACCTTAGTGATTTAACAGCCTTCGTTGTGAAAGCATCTGACAAGCTGCCAAATGACTTTAATCAATACAACTAAAGCACAAATACACATGGGGGACCGTTCCTCTTCTATGTTCTTCTTCTACCTATTATGTTTTCAAGATTTTACTTCCACATGGCATCTTTCCCAGAAGGTCCTGTTGTGGTCATTATCCAGGCAGATGTTTGACACACACAGCTGGCCGAGCTCAGCCTCCGCTGGCAGTTGCTCTTAACAATTGCATGTATTTATTTTTGTTCCCACTTCGGACTAGGAAAAAGGAACTAGCCCAGGAATGACCTTTTCCTGAGTCTTTAAATGGTTAAATATAGCAAAGGCTCTTGCCATAGAGTCAAATGAGTGCTATGTTGCCCAAGCTCCAAATTCCCCTTCTGTGGCCTGCATATCCATCTCACAAGACCCTGCTCTTCATCCAGATATTGTTGTTGGTGCCCATTGTGTTGGGCTTCCACTTCCTGTTGTTAATTGCTGCTATGATGTCACAATAACTGAGAACTCCACACAGGGAAGTGACACTGTGACACTGGGACATTGAGGTACACCTGCTTTCTCCATTCACATTATACTACCCCAACTGGATGTCCACTTTGGACAGTTTTCTTACGCAAAGACTGTAGCTAATAATAGGCCTATTTATAATTGAATCAGGCATTTTTTGCTGGCACAGTGAATGTTTTTGAATCAATGAACAATCTCAAATAGGCCTAGATACAATTTGGAATAAAGGTAAAAAATTAGAACAACAAAAACATGTCCAATTACATAAACAAGTCGAAAGCAGTAGCACAGAAATTTGAATCAGTGAATCATTCATTCATATGAACTATCTGAATGAACTGAATCAATTCACTTGAATGAATCAGACATTCCAATATGAAAGGAGACCTCTTAGAATGAAAAGATTCACTAGAATGTCTCCTGCTGAATTCGAAATTCGGATAAAAAGTAAGAGTTGTAGTATGCAGTATTGCGGTTCCGAATTCTGCACCGGGCATTATAACGCAACATATGAAAGTGCCGTTTAGGATGAACTGGTTCACTGCAATAAATCAACTCTGATCGGACTATAAGAGAGGAAGAGAGCTGTTTATGTCTGCTCGGACATTAAAAACAGGGATGTAGCACTGGTCGTTAGTTGTGCCAGGTTCAACGCAGAATACTCGTGCTAAATTTACAAATTCCAACGTCAGTTTGTTTCAGTTAATCACGAGTCACGATATGAACACAACACAAGTTGGCGCCACAAAAAACATTCTTCATGTTCGAAAACCTCATGTTCATTTTACGTAATACAAATGCATAACATTATTTATAAAGTTAATATATTCTCAGAAATAATCTATATTTCTATAAAAATAATCCAAAAACAATTCAGTAAAAGATAAGTATATTTTTTAAATAATTGCAATTTAGTGCCATGCCAGTTCGATGCTGCCGTTTTATTTCTGTTTCTCACTCAAGTGTTCTGACTTGGAATGGAATTCCGTTGCTAATTTTCAAATAGCAGGTGGGAAAATGACTAGTTGTGAGATTTCTGAAGCACACCATTACAGAAATAGGCTTAAGTGGTGGATTAGCATGAGGGACAGGTCATGACAACGTCAATACAAGCAAGAGAATGAGTAATGCTTTTGATGCTGTCAAATGAGCTTCGTTTGTAGAACAACCTGTGAGTACTTGGAACTGTGCTGAGCCGAAAGGAGAGTTTGCTTTGACCCTGGCAAGTCTATATTTGTTAGTCTAATTAGCAAATTATCATATTATAGTAACAGCAGCTGAAAGCAGCCTGGAACACCTTGTTTGGCTTACATGCCTTAAATGTGTCAAAAACTGTTAATAAGTGGAAATGAAAGAAGCATCATGGTAGTGATACCAGTATGTCTGTCTTAATGATAGGCTGTCTTGGCAAACTCATTCATAAGGGACTGCGGTAGTTGTGGAAAAAAAGAAAACAGGCTCTCCATAAAGAGAGAGATTGTGGTGGCTTAACTCGTCTCGTAATTTGGAATTTCCACACTCAATTCAGGTCGTCACGGCAAGAGAGATTCTCTCAATTAAGCTGTTAATCAGAATATGTGGGACTGGTTGTCAGAGCAAGCACAATCCAAGCTTGTAAAAATGTGACAGCAAATCTCCCATCAACAGTAACCTACAGCCGTCTGAAACCCCCTCCGTCCCCCTCCCTAAATTCCAATTTAGTGTACCCGGCTGCCTCGGAGAAATAATAAGCTGAACCAATTTGAAAATATTTATCAGTGCAGTCCAACGCCTGTGAGTTGACAGTCCTCCTAAAGCTTGTGTTGCTGAACAATTGGCTAATATATTCGTGTGTATTTGAATTCAAATTGAATTTGGTCTATTCTCCAGTTTTTGCACTTGTTTTGCCTCCACCTAATTTGTGCTCTATCATTAATACGTGCAGTCCTGCAAAAGAGGCTCGACATGAGCCTGCAGCAAAGCCACCGACGAAAAACTACTTATATACCTCATAAAATTGTAAATCAACACATAGTATAACAGGGTTTTTTCATTTTGCTTTTGCTTTGCCCTACAGTGTGTGATTTCTGCGCCTTACATTGTTCAGACTGTAGATTGGTTAAGCCAATGGTGGTATGTCAATGTTTGCGAAAAGTTGCCGAAGAGGCCTGCATACTATAAAGGTGAAAAAATACAAATGCGAAAAAGACAAACAAAAAAAAAACCCCACAGCTTTACTAAGAGACGGCAAACATTTTGGTCATGGCAAGACCACCTTTAGTGCCTAATTGTCTGTTTTCCTTTATAGTGTGTGGGCATTTTTCAACTGTTTAGTTGTTTGGATTATTATGATTTACCCGCCTAGAATTTTTTGAATGTTTAGGCATGGTGAGTAGTTGTTCTCGTTTGTTTTCTTCAGTATGTTAATGTTGATGCCACTGGAAAATCAGCCTGAGAAAGTACTGGAGATAAAAAAAAAAAAAAAAAAAAAAAAAAATTTAAAAAAAGACACGGTAGCTTTAAAATTAGCAACACAAGTTCAGAGTAGAATTGGTTGATATGGGCTGATGGACATGCACGAATAAAATGAAACAATTTGCAACCAATTTTACTTTCATAACATGGTGTATTATTGACAGGGGCAGACTTAGTGATTTGGGGGCCCTAAGCAAATTTCAGGTATGGGGCCCCAACACAATAACTACAGTATATGCTCTTTTACGCCTAACCCTTATTTTGCTCTCTCTCTCTCTTTCTCTCACTCTCTCTCTCACTCTCTCTCTCGCTCTCGCTCTCTCTCTCGCTCTCTCTCTCGTATTATACCTATAACTAGTTTATTTACACCTTAAGTAAATAATTAGTCAACCTGATGCTCTTCTAAAGCCACATTAGGCTACCTTATTTTTTCAGATCACCAAAGAAGACATTCTAAAAAAAAAAAAAATGCTTGCACTCATCCATTTAATGAACTGTAAACTTCTTCAGTCTTTTTAAAAAAAGGATTCAAAGGATTCAAATGTCATACAAATTATCCCTTTCAACTTGTTTCATATCCCAAGTGTTCTTAAGGCATACGGTAGGGTTTGCCGAGAAACAAATCGAAAATGTAATCTATGATTAAGAGACAATCTCAAGTCATCGCATTCGTGCAAATATATGAGTGCACGGCACTTTGTGTCGGAGTGCCTAGGAAAAGCACACAAGCGAGTCATTTTGAAACATCAAGACAAATAAAATCATGACATGAAACACGATTCTTTCTTCTCTGAGGTTAATATATCTGTTCTGAGACAGTCAGACATTATTATAGGGCTACAGCCTAGAAAGTGCGCAATGAGCGCTACCTATATAATCACAAAATCTGTCATTCCAGATCATTCACTTCAGCTCATCATGATCTCATGACGTTCCATTAATCAATGAAGCTGTCTGCACTGCACAATGAATATCTTATTTACATCATATCTACATGTTGTTATAATTCGCGAGCTTGCAGAACAAAAACTCTTTTGAGCGGTGAGGGAACATTTGAGGCTCTCCATAACACAAATACACCCTGGAATATGTTTCGCCAGTATCAGATGGGGCCCTCTGATTCCCCTGGGCCCTAAGCAGGTGCTTACTTTGCTTATTGGTTAAGTCTGCCCCTGATTATTGGGAAAACTGGATATGTAATGAGGAAAATGGAGTATAATTTGATTCGCCAGGAACTGATTGACTTGTGAAAAGTGGGTGTTACGTACTAGAATGGACCACAACAAATTTAAGTTTGCTTAAACGATATAGATATTTGGCTATTGGTTAACATTATCCAAAAGAAAAGGAACATCATTAAGTTTCAAGTAACATTTTTGAGCAAAAGAGAAAAAAAAAAAATTCCCCTTCCCCAATTGTAAACCCTTCACAATAAGAACAGGAATATGTATTTAAAAGCTAGGGTCAGCTGATTTCATATAGAATTAAGCAGATGAGGAAATGGTCAAAGAAAACAGATATGAAAATTATTCATGCAGCACAAAAAAACAATTTCCCACAAAAAAAATTTAAAACGGGAGCAAATAAACTGATGACTAAGAAACCGCCTTGTTCCATTCTTATGGAAATTAATCTTTTCTGATTCATGTGACTTCATCTAAGTCACAAATTGCCTCAAAAACATTTAGGCCAGACTCACTAACAACTCTCAGTTGAATCAGTAAGTCCATAATGTCAGCATTATATGTAGAATTCAGGTTCTATAAAAGTACAGGTATACACAGTATCCTAACCAGACGGGACAAAACAAGTTTATGGCTGGTTTGGTTTCTTGTTATAAATTCAAAACTCCAAAGCATAATGATGAGGCTGTGTTAGAGGGTGAATTTCATTTTTAGTCATTAGCTGGTAAAATCAAATTATTTTTAACTGAACATATTGTTTTCCTGTAGCTCAAATAGTAGAGCATGGCGCTAGCAACGCCAAGATCATGGGTTTGATTCCCAGAGAAAGCAAGAGCTGATCAAATGTAAAAACTGTAACTTGAATGCTATGTAACTCGCTTTGGATAGAAGCATCTGCTAAATGCGTAAATGTAAATTGTTGGTTTGTTCCCCGTTATATGCCAGTTCCCAAAGTGTGAATACTTGTTCTGCCAGCTCTTTTCTTTATTTCACACGTTCACAGCTCGCTTAATGTGACCTGTTATATATGGCAGCAAAGATTCTAAACATAGACAACTGTCTTTTGATCTACAGTTCCTCACTGCCAACACCTTGTGTGAACCAAAAACCTCAATGCCACAGATACATGACTAAAGTTAATAGACATGGTTTTGATAAATGTTTAAATTTGGTCTGAACTGAAAGTGAAAGACATGTGGGATAGTAAAAACATAGTTTGTATAAAACACACAAACAAATGTTTCACAGGTGTGATTGCTTGAGACAGAAGCTGAAAAACAGGAGGTTTGAAATCCTACATTCAATAAATGCAGATCAAAATAACACCATACAAGAGAAAATATTAGGTGTAAGAGGGAAGTCGGACAGAATTAGATTTAAAGCCAAAATTTACCACAAAATACAAATTCTCATCATTGACCTAACCCTAACTGTTTTTTTTTTTTTTCGTTTTTTTTCCCTGTGGAAACAGAGTTCAGTTTGTTCTACGCTGAAAACTGAAAAAAGTCCAGAGCACCATACAAATATCATAAAAGTAGTACTTCTAATAGTTTTCTAAAGTCATATAATAATCATATAGTCCCCATTCATGGCAATTGCATGGAAAAGAGTGACTAGCACATTATTTAAAGCATTTTTCTTTTTGCATTTCACGGAAGAACGAAAGTTAGAATGGCATTAGGGTAAATGTTAGCAGAATTTTTTAGTTTGGGACCAACTATTCCTTTATTTATTTATTTTTCTTTTTTGAGCTTTGACAGGGTTGACATGATACAAAAGAACAGCAATGATGATAGACAGGACCTACAGTACAATAGTAGGGACATCAAACATTCATCAAAGGGTCACAGAATAAAGCAGCACATGAAAACACATCCTCAGTCGCAAACTCAACCGCAGCAGCCAACCATATGGAGCTCATATAATAAGGATATGGTTATGATTACATAAGATTTGTGTTACACGGTATTTGCTGATGGAGGTCTGAGTAAAAACGAGTGACAAGATACACAAACAGCCAAAACCCTCCCAAAAGTATTCAAGTATGAGGCAGCTCAGAAACTGGGGTGCTGGTAGAAGGGAAATTTGCTGAAAAATTCAGCACCTCAAACGAAACCTCAGGTCTGGTGAGTAGTGGTTTGACATTCTCTGAAAGTGTGACGTCATTTAGGTTGTCTGTTGAAACTGAACGGAACACAAAGCTTAACGTTCACAAGCATAACGCGTGACAGAATGTTCTTGAGTGCAGTCAAGAGAAACATATTGCACACTTTTCCTTCAGTATCTGAAAGCTAACATGACTGTGCAAACAGTCAAACAACATTCTGGTCAACTTTAGAGAAAAAGTCTGAAGAACCAAGTCTGCATACCAGGTTTTCCTCCAAATCAAGCTCTGTTAGACCACAAGTAGCCTTGCTTTACAAACATGCACTGTAGCATTTACAAAAATAAACTAGCATATTTTGAGAAAGAATCTGTTACTGTTTCAGAAGAGCTTTTGAGACAGAAAACTCATTTAAGCATTATAGTTGCCTTAGTACTAGTACTTGTGAAAGTGGTAACACTTTATTTTAAGGTGTCATAATACAGAGTAATTACCTAGTTAGGTACTTAGTAGTAGCTAAGTTATGGAACAGCCTGTACTTACAGTTTGTAATTATGTAGATGTAATAGGCAGCTTCTGTTACACATGTGTAACAGGCCGAGTCTGTTACACAGCTACTTATGTAAATAAAAGATTGTTACAAATGTGTTGCAGCGTAATTATAAATGTAAGTACACAGACATAAGCTACTTAAAATAAAGTGTATCAAGATTGTACTTAAGTGTACTTCATGTGTATCTATACTGTACACCTTATCTAGCTGCACCTTAGTTAGATTTAACCCACCAGCACACAGCTAAAATACATGTAATACCTTTCTAATTACATTAAAATTACAGAATATTACACAGGCATAAGCTACTTAAAATAAAGTGTATCAAGATTGTATTTAAGTGTACTTCATGTGTATCTATACTGTACGCCTTATCCAGCTGAACCTTAGTTTGATTTAACCCACCAGTACACAGCTTAAATACATGTAATACCTTTCTAATTACATTAAAATTACAGAATATTACACAGGCATAAGCTACTTAAAATAAAGTGCATCAAGATTGTACTTAAGTGTACTTCATGTGTATCTATACTGTACACCTTATCCAGCTGAACCTTAGTTTGATTTAACCCACCAGTACACAGCTTAAATACATGTAATACCTAAAATAAAGTGTATCAAGATTGTACTTAAGTGTACAAGTAGCTGTGTAACAGACTCGGCCTGTTACATGTGTAACAGTAGCTGCCTATTACATCTATATAATTACAAACTGTAAGTACAGGCTGTTCCATAACTTAGTTACATGGTAAGTACATTTTATTTCATGTAAGTACAACAGCTACTACTAATTACTTAATTAGGTAACTACTCTGTATTATGACACCTTAAAATAAAGTGTTACCGTGAAAGCAGTAACTGCAATGGTAAAACTAACAGTGATATCAGTAGTAATGGTAGGAATAATAATATGAATGAGTCGTTTTATTTAAACTGGAAAAAGTACCTGACAAAGTTTGTTTTGTAAAAAAAAAAAAAAAAAAAAAAAAAAAAAAAAAGTCTTCAAATTGGAGGGGAAAACATCTACAGCACCGTTTTTTTTTTTTTTTTAAATATCTGCACTGACCATATGGCTTTCACTACAACTGCAAATAAACATCACTAGTGAAACATCCAACAGCCAATGAAACACAGCATCTACTATAAAGCTTTTTGCACGGGCATAAAATATTTATAATAAAACAAAGTTTAATTACAGACTCACCACTTCCTTGGCCCCTGCTGCACTGAATAGGACAGGAAACTGAGCTGACTGAAGCTGAGCTCTGAGAGCAGCAGAATCATTCTGTGAGATCTACGCTATGTACGTCATCCTACATGTGCAACAAAACTACACCAGTGGTTCTCAACTCTTTTGACTACAAGTCCTTATATTTTCAAAGACAATATTCAGAAGCACACCATGTCTTCTGGTACTTATGCTGTAATGATATAAAGCTGATTGTTTTTTAACTTTTTATTGATATAAAAACAGAAATGTCAAAGATTAAAGTAATTATCCTTTATTAATTTTGTGTTTGCATAGGTCTTAAGAACTATATGGAATAGCCTTAATCGGGCTACAATTGCTTGCTCAGCATTTTGCACCGAAAAGACAATCGACAGGTTAAGTGAATTCAAAGATATTTATGCATCGCCATGTACACTTAGACTGATTTGTAAATGCATTGCAATGCAATGTATTTTGGTATGGTTTGTACAAGGCGCCACAAAACGGAATGCTTCTATTTTAATTTACATATGAGCCATCTTTAAAGCCTGTCAGTGTTTCAGCTCTCCACAAAGTATTGTCGATAATAATGATGTTTATTAAAGAAAAATTGAAGTTTCAAACGTGGTTAAATCTCTAAGTGTCAACCAATTTATTTATCTGATTTGAAATAAGGCAATGAGTGGTTGCCTTTGCTACGCCAAAGTTATTTGCAGATTGGGGCTCACATGTGTGCGAGTTTCACTTCACTGCAGCAGCAGAACATAAAAGTGAATCTTATGTGGAAAAGTAATGTTTAGCAGCGGAATGAAACCATAAAAGCTTTAAATGTGCCAAGGTACTGTAAATTATTTGCACTGATAAGTGAAAGCCAGTCGACATGCGAGTTTCATGCATCAAAGATTTGGAAACCAAAAACCGAGTGTGGACCAGTGTGTCACGAGTAATTTCTAAAATTCCTCCTGGAGGATACATGTATAACAAATGATGATAATAACAATATACATGCTATTAGTAACAAAATGAATATCTGTATTAGGCGCATATGTGTGTGGCAAACAGCGCTGCTGCGTTGATAGAGTGTTAAATGCGTTTCTCACACACTTCTGACAGCGTCTCGAGATTTTCTTGATAACAAGTGTTAAAATCTCTAAATGTGATGGCAAGTCAACAGTTCTCTTGTCTGGACCTCTTTCAGCAAAGAGAATTAAAGAAATTCTCAAGGCTTCACTATTAAGTCGAGCAGTTTAACAAATCTCAACCACACACACAGACACAGAAGTTTTGGAGTTGCACCACCATGTCCAGTGGAAACATACAGGGAATTTTAAAAATTGATTCTTTAAGAGAGGATGCAATTGTTCCTGTTTTGTATAGACATGGGAGAAGTTCCCCATGTTGCTGTTTTTACTAGATACTTTATCAATCTTTGACAGAAAAGTCAACCATGAATCCATGCAATATGCAAAACACTAGTTAAAATCTAGACTAGTAAGCTGATACTGACCTGCATATATGATGCAATTGTTTGGACACAGAAAGCAAGTGGCAACATATTCTGTTTACAGTCACAGAGGCCACTGTCTTAATTGATGACTCAGCAATGTGACGTCCGACTAATTTTAACTCTGTGAACAAAGACTTCTTTATTTGAACCTTCATGTTGCCTGATTACACTTTAATATATATATCCTGGCATGTGACGCAATCTCTAGCAGTGCTTTGAGCACCTGCAGGTTTCTGCAAAGTAGCCACAAATGAATTTGCAGTAGCCTGTAAACATGCTGTCAGACATTTATTACTCTTGTAGCATGCCTCCATTTACTCTGTACTGCATACCATAGAAATGAATGTATGAAAATATACTGTTTCAAGAGATACCGCTTTTCAAATTCCTCAGGTAACCTAAATGTTTTATTAAAGAGAAATGAAAAGCCCTCCTTACTTTGGAGACATCCAATCCTGTTGTGCTTTTAGAAGCAGTGAAGAAAAAAGTCACACTCACCAAATTGTAGTCCTCTGCTGGAGGTATCGTTCACATGCGCTTATGACTGTCTCTATTCTCATATGAGCTCCTTTGTCAACCTTCCTGGCAGAATGGGAACTTCCTGGCTGTCTTAACCTCTGTGTGTGTTTGACAGGGGCCGTGATGTGAATGTCTCATTGGCTGACGTTCCACATGAAATCTGACACCTGCACGAGTCTCACCTACACCGTGCTGACTGTAAAAGAGCGGATTTGTACAGAGTGTGTTATTGACATTCATAGAGGGGCCTTTTCTGTATCATATATCAGTTCAAATTCTGGTTCTCCCTTTTGCAGTCAGCATTTTCGCATGAATGATTTATATAGGATAGTTGTAAATGCTGGGGGGAAAGATTCCATGAATCTCAAATGAATATGAACTGATGTTTCAGGAGCGTTGTACTTTTTGTATGAATTACATGTTTGGCAAGAACTGGGACTGGCTGGACCCCTCGGGTGCCGAATGTAATGATGAATATCACAATGATTTACTTCTATATCTTTCATCTGCTCAACATCATTTCAGGGGAACCAGCCTCTTTCCTGTCCTTACATTGTTTTACATTTTCTTCTGTAGCCTACAAGATCCATCAAAGCCAGACTTGGCTGATTTTATTGTATTGGTCATTAGTTTGCTCAACGGTAAACAATATGAAGCATTATTTTTTCCACTGACTGTTTTAATTATTGATTGTGTATGTTAAAAAATATTGTTTCGTTTTTTACAGAATATTAAAGTTGTCACTGGTTTGTGTTTGAGCAACCAGTTTACAAATTGTAGGGTTATCATTTTTTTATTTTTTATTTTTTTGATATACATTGTGTTGCAAATAGTGTCCGTTCGACTTTTTACAGCAAAAGGTTGATGTTTTTAATCAGCGTAGCTTTTATCAAATGTTTTTCAGTAGCTACTGTGAATTATAGTAATTAAGTAGTGGGTCGCATGTAAAACGTAACATTTTGACAATATGTAAGCAATAAAAATGTTTACATTGTACTCCATCGAACGTTTACATCCAAATGAAGCCCGTCTCATTCAGAAATGATTAACTCTTTTGAATTGGTTCTTTTCAATGAATAAGAATCTGAACATGAGTCAGAGCAGTTCCAGCCTAAATGATTCTCTCATGTTGCTCAGGTGGTAGGGATTTTGATTCATTCCAGCAACTCGAATCTTTTGAATCCATTTAATGACCCTGCAGCAGGCTACATTACGTCAGTAGGTGGCTGCAAGCCTTTGCATGTTATGAGCGAGTCATTCACTCATTCTGAAGTCACAGACTAAATAAGTCTGATTATCCTTTATTAAAAAGTGACAGAGTGTTCATGCATCATGACTATTTCCCACAATTGTCAACAAAACAAATGTATTATTTATTCTTCTATTTTGTCCTCTGTTGTATAGCTTTAAGCAAACAATAGACATTTTTTAACCTATAAAGGCACTACCCTAAACAATATCATTGGGTAAGAGTTTCTTTAGTTTAATATTGTCATCAACACATTCAAAATTCTTCATCATCAAAAAATAAATTCTTCATCATCAAAAAATATTGTAACACATATCTCAAGTAAGTATGCAGATACTTGTTCGAGAACGAGATGACTCGTCCAATGGCGTGCCAAGTCTTGTTCAAAGCTTTATTTAGAACCATGTTAGTTTAAAAATATACAAACTGGCCAAGTTAAATCTGAAACGTATATTAGGTTACCTGATTTTAATCTCTTGCTTATGTAAGCATTGTATAATAGCAAAACCAGACACAAAAAAACATATAATTTTGCTTAACCATATAAAGCCTTCTGTATCATATTTGATACATTCATTCACAAGGCCTCTGAATTATTAATGTGATCAAAAATTTGCTGAAAAACTTGTGTACACAATCTTCTACATACCTTCTGCCTTCTGATCAATAGTTCATATTTTTCTACCAAGTAAAGGTAAGCATAGCCTTTATATTGTCTTTAATATTTCAAGATGAACAGGACTTAAGCAACTTACTTGATTATCCATCCATCCATCCATTTTTTTTTCAGAAAAAAAAATGTTACAATTCAAAATCGTCAAATGTGTTGCATATACTTTAAATTACAGTATATGCTCAGTATATGTTCTTCATTGTGAGCTCCATGTTCTCACTATATCATAGGCTACTATATGAGCCCGATGTATCATATGATACAAAATATAAAACACTTGCAAACTTTCCAGTAAATAACACAATTTTCTGAATATTGTTTCATATATCAGGCTTTACAGTGTTAAATAAGGGTCACAACTGACGATAATTTAAACCTGTGAATGCTTTATATTAATGTCAGGTGTTTGATTGATTTCTTGACTTTTGGCTATCAACAAACAGGTTAAGGGTTGAATTAGTCACATATAATCCACCTAAACTAAGGAACAATCCTCATGTCCTTCAAATGTATAGTCAAGCCTTGACTTGCCCAGCCAACTCCAATTATAACATATGCATGGATACAATGTCTAAGCAAATGATTCTTCTGAATCAGATCTTCTGAGCATCTTCAGTGGATTTCTTATTGCAGTAGAGGTTTAGCAGAGTGTCAAAAATGTATTCTTTCATACAATAGAAGTGGATGGTGACCAGAGGCTGTCAAACTTCAAAAGGATCATGAAAGCAGTCTATAGGACTTCTGCATTATATTTCAAGTTTTCCAAAGTCATACAATAGCTTTGTGTAAGGACCCAGACCATTATTCACTAAAAATCGTGCATGAACTGTTTGGTCACCATTCACTTTCAACGCATGTAAAAGAGCAGCTTGGACATGTGCTGTAAACCTCTCCTTGTGTGTTCTTTGGATAAATAAATTCATACAGGTTTTGAAAGACATGAGGCTGAGTAAATTATGACAGAACTATTTCTGAAAAGTCAGTTTTTTTTAAATCTCCATTTCTCCACGGTACACTTTGAGAATATGTGATCCTTGAAGGTTTGTATATTTGTCTACCTGGCTCCTTGATGCCATCATATGATCTTGTTTTGAGTATCGGTCATGCATCTGACTCACTCACATCTCTCTTTCTTCTAGTTGGCTGACGAAGGATTGCTGAAGACCTGTAGGCAAAGGTGTTACTCCTTAGCTACTTCACGGTGCCAAAATAACACTTACCCGGAGGCCTCCGCCTGTGCCCTTTCTAACAGATTTTTCAGCTGAAGTCAGCAAAGGAACAACTGGTTCTGCTGGCATTCATACAGCTGTTGAGAAGCTAAAGAACCAGTTACGGTAGGCCCACACTTGTTTTGAAAGGTGGCTTTACGAAATGCATTGTTGTTCGTCACTCTTGGATACATGACTTAAGCTTCTGTGAGTCACAGAGTCACAGATCTGATAAACAGTTAGTTTGAAAAGGTGCTTGGCACTGTTTATGACTTCCAAAGAAAGGAAGAATATAAAGTGTCTAACTATGGGAACTATATGAGATCTTTGCTGTATTCTCAAAAGAGTAAATCAATCACCCTGGAATTTATTATAAAATGAGTACAATGTTAAAGTGTTTTTTAAAAAGATTCTGGTATAATGATGTTTGTTTTATATTAAATATGATGTCTTAGTGTTATATTAAAATAAATAATTATGTACTACCGTTCAAAAGTTTGGGACCGGTAAGCTTTTTTTTATATTTAAGTCTCTTATGTTCACAAAGTCTGCATTTATTTCATCAAAAATAGTAATATTGGTATTTAAAATTATTATTTAAATTATTATTATTATTATTTATTAATATTAATTAATAAATGTATTATAAAATGTAATTGATTCTTTTGACTACTTAAGTTTTTAGTGTCACATGATCCTTCAGAAATCTTTCTAATATGCTGATTTGGTGCTCAAGAAACATTTCTTGCTTAATATTTTAATGGAAACCATGATACATTTTTTCAGTATTTTTTTAATGAATAAGAAATTCAATAGAACAGCATTTTTGTAACATTATAAATGTCTTTAACGTCATTTTTATCAATTTAATGCATCCTGGCTGAAAAAATAAAAAATAAATAACTTACTGACCCCAAACTTTTGAAATATAGTGTATATATTTATTTATTTATTTTTTAATCTTTTATTAAAATCATATGTACGTGCACAAAATTATTTAATCTCATATTGTGACAATTTTATTCTTATGATTTCAACATTATTTTCATGTTTTTTATGATTTCAAATTATATGACATTATTTTCATGATAATATTTGTATTACTTTTATTCTCAACTTATTCTTTTTTTCCCCTTGGTCTGTTCGTCGCGGGGCCCCCTCAAAGCACGGGGCCAGTTGCACCGCCCAAAAGACGGCCGTGGTTATATAATTATCTCAAACTGACTGTCAAAGTGCAAAATTGCTACAAACGTAACATTAATGCAAGAACAAAATGTATGTAACTTAAACTGGATATGGAGGAGTCATAAAAAAAAAAAAACAGCACATGCAGTATTTACTGACTCTGAATAGAGCCGCTCTGAGACGTCAGTCAGCTGCGCGTGAACACTGCGCTTTTGCGTAGAATCCCACCAAAACCATCCTTTGCCAAATTATAAGCACACTACTATATCGCGATTTTATTTTTTGTTCGATTAGTGTTCATTACAAAACTGTGGGGGGACGGATTATATTATGACGGTTCAATATTGTAAAATAGATATTTGATATATGAGTGCAAAAAACTAGAAAATTCATCAGTTTATAAAGGAAAAATTCACCTCCTGTATGTGCTTTAAGTCTTTGACGTAGACTGCATTTTAATCTTTGTTTTGCATAAATTACAGTTTTGATTCATGTGAAATATCCATTCCTGTACATCCATTGCAAAATCATCAGATGATCTGATGAGTGAGAGTGATTAGCTCCTGGAAAAGCTACACTGTTTTAAAAGTATTCGGAGCTACTGTCACGCTACTGAAAAATGTAGTTACGTTGATCGCTACTTGTAGCTAGCTACTCCCCAACACTGCCCATACTACATTTGCTTGGCCTCAAATCTGTTTTGGTGCAGGATGAGTCATGAATCTTCATAGTCTGTTCTTACCAAAGAGAAGCATGGTAATTTTGTGGTAATTTTATCAACTTTTAAGAGTTCACTAGCATGACCTCAAAACAGATGTGCACAAAAAGTGCAAGGATGTGCAAACATGCTAGTCTTCGAAGAGCCCACATTGTAGCTTTGATGGAATGATATGGTGCACAACAGTTGTTCTGAGAACGATCAGATCTAAAAATCTGGATATGTTCCCGTTGTCGTCACAAACAGAAATGAGCTCTATCGTGTGTTTGTGTGCAGTGGAGGTGTGAGGATGGGACAGCGAGTCAAGAATGGGGGCAGCTTGTTTCGAATTGCAAAGGTTGCATCATAAATAGCAGGTTCCAATGCAAATGGGCTTGTTGTATGTTCAAGTACACAAAGGTCTGCAGGGTCAAAGTGTTCACAAGCCGAGTTGAAAAACAGGTCACATATTTCCATGATGCCTTGACTGAGCCTTAGGTGATCCACACAGGTAGATGCACTGACATTTAGATATTAAAGCGCTTCATTAAACAGTTAGATCACGGTTAGAAACAAAAGTATGAACAACAGCCCGAGGCATTTCAGCGGAGGTCTGAGAAGGAAGAACATTTAACAAAAGAAATGGATTAAACATTTACCAATTGTAAATTATTAAATGCATTATTTATTGGATATTTCTGAATACACCTGCTAATGTTGTTTGTTTTACTGAAAATAGTGATTATGCAGTTATTATTTGTATATGAAAATCAGCAGGCAGGTTTTTGTGTCAGATAAGTTTGGTATTGGGTTACAATATGAGTGAAATATGGCACGTCCTCCAACCTGATCTAACCAGGTGAACGGCCAGAGGAGGCCTGAGCTAGTCATAGAATTGCATGTTTGAAATTCTAATCATCTCCAGCCTGAATCTGTATGTTTCAGCTTGTCCCACTATGTAAATTTTCAGACTGGAGATACAAGGTCTTTGTTCTTTACAGATTGTGAAGATGTATGAGACTAATAATATTTAGAATATCACAAATATCAGTTATAACTCTTTCACAGCATTTTCTAGTTAAGATTTGCTATTTTCTAACCAAAACATGTGACTCAAACGCATCATGTTCTGCATGAGATGTAGTGGCAGTCTTGTGTTCTTTAGCAAATGCTCTGCTGCAACCTGTGGCCTCTGTGGGAACTGCAACTGATGTAAAAAAATAATCTGAAGGGTTGAACCAGTTTTAGAAACACCTGTGTTCAGAATACCTGCCGAACAGCTGTTGTTGATTTTCACTTTTGAAATAAGTGTAATAAAATGTGCATTTTTTAAATATTATATATCTTTAAAGTTCTTAATTTGCCCTTTCAAAAATTAAAGCCTAAGAAGTTTTTAATTTGGAACAGAACTGAACATCAGAATTTAAATTCAAAAAGTAATGCCATGAAATGTTGCATGCACTGCCAAAAATGAGAAAATCTTCCTCTGTATTTTTATTTTGTTTTCCAACACAAATCTAAACATCCTTAAATCAAGATGCATTCACTTGACATGGAAATTGAACATGTGAAGTCTTGTTTTCTGAAAAGTAAAAAAAAAAAAAAAATTAAAATTAAGCAAGATATGCTTAAAACGAGAAGAAACATCTTGTTTTTCATTTGAATTAAGTTGATTTTTCTGAGCCCTTTGGCAGATATTTGGCCATGTTTTAATCATAAACTCACTTCATTTTGATCAATTATTCATAAAAAAGACTTTATATTTTATTTCATTTTGCTTCAAGTAAATGAGTCTTTTTTTATATATATAATCTTTAGATATTTGCACTGGAATTCAAGACAAAAATACTGATGAAGAACATCACTTTTTTTGCAGTGTGATCAAAGGGTACAATAAAATTATTTGCATAGTGTTTGGGAGCAGAGATTTTCAAACCTTTTTTTTTTTTGTAAAATTAATTAAAAAGTAAGGGAGATCTGTTGTAAGTTGTATTTTCAAACTTTGAAGTGTTGTTAATACAACACATTTACTCAGTCTTAAAAAGTCTTAAATTTACCTTCATAACCTGAAGTCACAAATATGTTAATAATAATTTGAAAAATCTACAGCATTCTTCAAAATAATCAATTTTATTGATATTATCATGAAAAATTTTATTAAAATCATGAAAAAAAATTATTTTTTTTTTGGTTGCTCAATGTGCCTTGAATTTTGACAGCTACCTAATTTGGCTAGTTTCAGCCAAGTGGTAGTTGAATTTGCATCCAATAATCCTTTTGGTGCAAGATTTCAACACTTTCTTTTCCTTTTCAAAAGTTTATTAGCCTTTTTATTGTGTTTTCTCACCATGCATGATTAAGTGGCTATGATTTGTTAGCTGTATTTAGCATTGATTATTCCCCTGCTGTTTGTGATCCTATCAAGGCCTTTGAAATCATTTTCAGGTCACGACCAGCCAGTCTAGAATGGTTATTTTTCATATAGTGATGGGCGACCCTGGGTTTTGGACAAATGATGGTGAAGATACTATATTTGTATTAGTTCTATGAAGTTAAAAAGATAAACAAGATGTAAGCAGTCTTATTTTGGTGTACTATGCACCAGATGACTCCACACTTCACTGAATGGCAAGACCTGTCTGCATTCATATTCATGCAACCCGCAGCAAGTTTGATGCATTAATTGCACCATATTGAGCTATTTATGCATGGCATATTGCCAAATGAAACCGTGTCAAAGGAAGCCACTATGGGATGTGTTATAAGATGATATTGATGGCACTAGTGCAAAGTAAATGCTGCTAAGCTGTGAGTTTGGGCTATTCGTATTCAGATCTGAGCCCTGGCGGCTTTGTGCAATGCATTCTTAATGCACCACCGTTATTGACCGACAAGTATTTAGATTAACAATTTCATTTTAGCATCTATTTGCTATGCACAGAGCAGCCAATAAGGCCTAAATGGAGTTGGGTAGACATAAATCATCACTAGATGACAGTGTTGCACCATGTATTAAGAACTGTGAGTGGAGGATTTAGGCTCTTTATAAGTGCTTTATAATAGTGAATATTAATATATAAAACCATTTTAGCTTTATTTACACGTTGATTTTTATTTACAGGTTTTAAAGACATTTTAATGGCCTAACTGTATGTTTACTTTACCTTGCTGTATTTTAATCTCTTATAAGTTGCCTTTTTGCACTTGTTTTTGTGTATTGATCAATATTTGATTCTGTTTTTCTCTTTATTCAGATCCACACTGGACAGTAGGACCAATAGACTGCAGCTGGCAGATTTAACCACTTATATCAGAACTTCTGGTTCTCAGCTCTGATCAGCAATAGCATCAACAAAACTCATATGTTAATTAGAAAGAATGTTTTTTCCTCACTCACCCACTGATCCTTCCAGTGACATCAAACTATGGAAAACCCAGAACCGTTGATTAGTCATTGCATGCGATTTGTGTGCGTGTGTGTAGAAAGGTCAGAGAAAGAAGCTTTCCCTGGCTGATATGCTGTGTGTGAAAATGCACATGAATGTTGAACCTGCAGAGGACTTTTACAGGAAGTGGTAAGCACACGGAAATAGTACATTTCTGCACTGCCTTCTGCAAACACCTTTTTTTAAACTATGATAAATCGCATATAATTAAATACTAATTAAACAAAACTAAAAAGAAACCTGTGAATTTTCTATCAAATATTTCTGGATTCCATTTTTTTTTTTTTTTTTTATAAAAATCATGTTGTTTTGTGTGTTGGGTTAAGTACTTTTTAGGTAATATTAATAAAAATGTTCCTTTTAATTAATTTATTTTATTTTATTTTATTTTATTTTATTTTATTTTATTTTATTTTATTTTATTTTATTTTATTTTATTTTATTTTATTTTATTTTATTTTATTTTATTTATTTTGTGCAAAGCTTTGTTCCTGTTCCCTGTGAGAGGATCAGAGGTAAAATTGAGCTGAACCAGCTTTAAAAAATTCTGAATAGACTACCATTCAAAAGTTTGGGGTCAGAATTTTTTTAGAAAGTAATTTCATTCATCAATGATCCTCTAAATTTATAAAAAGTTAGACTAAATGTAATTAAAATGTTACAAAAAAAATGCATCAAATAAATGCTGATCTTTTGAATTTTGTATTCATTAAAGAATCTTAAAAAAAAAAAAAAAAGTATCATGGTTGCCATGAAAATATTACGCAGCACAGCTGTTTTCAGCATTAGTAATAAGAAATGTTTCTTGAGCAGCAAATCAGCATATTAGAATTATTTCTCAAGGATCATGTGACACTTAAGACTGGAGTAATGATGCTGAAAATTCAGCTTTGATCATAGGAATGAATTACATTTGGAAATATGTCATAATAGAAAACTTTTATTTTAAATTGCAATAGTATTTCACAATATTACTGTTTACCTGTATTTTCAATCAAATAAATGCAGCCTGGTGAGCATAAAAGACTTCTTTAAAAACATTTTAAAAATCTTATCGACCCCAAGCTTTGGATTGGTGGTATAGTAACTTTTACTAATAAGGCTTGTGAGAAGCTCGCAATGTTGATTTCTTACTTATTATTTTAATTAAATTTTCTTCCAGAGAGTAGTAGGTCACTACAGCTCATCACCAGAATTTTTGTTTACCATAGCATTTTTTTTTTTTCACTCTGTTGTTATATAATGGAATTTGAAACAATTAAATGAATATCAAGTGTAGCGTTAGTTCTGGCAGGTCACGTTAGTCAAGCTCGCATCAGCTGACTCTCAGCTGATCCCCATCTACCTATAGGGATACGACACCCATCTAAGCATCCATATATAAGGTCTGTCAGTATTATCAGCAGTTTTCGCATTGCTCAATAGCTAATTACCCTCCTCCATCCCCAACTCATCTGTCAGTCAGGATCCAGCCTTCTGATTCTCTTTTGAATCAGACTAATTCTAAAATGTGTACATAAAATTACTGAACTTTAACAATATCTGCAATACTTTTGTTGGTTCTGTTCTGTTTACCCTGGGGGTTATCGTTGCTCTCCCTGCTCTCATCCATGTTAGGCTGCAACACTTTCTTATAAGAAATTATCAGAATTTTTGTCTTATTTTTAGTAAAGATCTAAACATCTTTATAATGATCAGTTTACTCAAGAATCAGAAATGCATAACAGACCAAGAGTTGTTCTCAGAAACGATATATTAAAGTTTATTTCTTCTCCATTGAAAATAGTGTAAGCATAAATAAAAAAAATAAATAAATAAATGAGGTTTATGCTTAAAACAAGAAAAAGAAATGCATTATTATTATATAATATATAATAATGTTATAATAAAGTATTATTATTCAATCTTTTAAATAACTAAAAGTGACTTTTGAAATGGGAATTTGATATTTAAAAAAAAAAATAACTAAATCAAGACAAAAATATTGAGTAAGAAGCTATTTTGCCATTTAAAATGCATTATGTTTTGATTTGTGCAGATTGACCAGAGTTTGTGGAGCCTTCCTGTAGTTCTTGATGTTGGGGTGTCCATGTTCCAGTCGGGCAGCTTCATCATCCTGTTTTCTTTTGGGATGAGTGTGCAATATGACTGGAACCACTATCTCATGGTCTACCTGCCCACTGCCTTCATGAATAAAGTCTGTGGGCTCTGTGGCAACTTCAATGGTGATCCCATTGATGATTTCACCATGCCTTCAAACACCCTGGCTCCCAGTGTGACAACGTTTGGCCAGAGTTGGAAAGTTCACAACTTAACATTGGATGAGGGCTGTAGAGACGATGGTGGGAGCCATGGATGTGATGCTGAAGCACAGAGGCAATGGCTGGGTGAAAAATACTGTGGACTCCTAATGATGGCACCATTCTGTCAGTGCCATTCTGTTATTGACCCAAGTATTTACATTCAGAACTGCATGTTTGATGTCTGTATGACAGATGGGCACAGAAACTACTTATGTAAGGTCTTAGAGGTCTATGCAGGTGCATGTCAGCGTGTTGGGATACAGCTAACCAACTGGAGAGAAGCAGCCAATTGTTGTGAGTAATAGCATTTGCAAAGCATACTTGACTTGATATTGTTCTGCAATATGTCTTAATGTCTTTGTATGTGTTTTAGATCGAAAACTTAAACTTAATTTAAATAAGAAATATTGCTTTGCCTACTAACTGAAATAAAATAAGCTGAAGGGCTAAGAATTCTAAAAAGAAACTGAAATATAATTTAACACTAAATAAACTAATTTAAAGCTAAAATAAAACTAATAAAAATGACAAAAGCATATAACAAATTATTAAAGTATAAGCTAAATTTAAACTGAAAATACACAAATAAAAGCTAATAGTATATATTCAAAATATTAATACATGCTATACTTACTGTACTATACTAACAATGGTAGGAAATATTTTTATATTATTGTTTTATTTTTTAAACACCCTTCCCTAGTAGGAATGTAGGCATAAAAGTATTTTATGTTTTTAATAAACTATTATGTTCCACATAGCTTTTGTGGAATGTAATAGTATTATTACTTATACTCTCCCTTCAGGGCAACTGTGTGTATCAGTTGGTTGGGGTTTGCGCCTCAGATCCTGGACTGGTGCCGTTTGATGTGCTGGTGCAAAATGAGTTTTGAGGAAGCAGAGTGGTGTCATTCACTAAATTACTGGAGATCAGAATATATAATATCACCATTGTGATCGATAGAGAATACAGCGGTGCTGTTACCGTAAGTTGCATGCTTTAAACCTTTGGCAAACTTGGTGATGTTACAGTAAGTCATTCAATGAGAAATTTAAGCAAATTTAGCTTTCTTTTTTAGGTCAGTGGTGAGCTGTTGAACCTTCCTCTTCATCTTATTGAAGGCCAGGTTTCTGTTTTCATAAGTGGCTGGTCTGCTGTCATTCAAACATCTTTTGGTCTCAGAGTCACGTTTGATTGGAACAGCTATGCAACCATCACCATCCCCAGCACCTACATGGGTGCCGTCTGTGGCCTCTGTGGGAACTACAATGGAAATCCAGAAGATGATCTAATTTTTATTAAAATTCACATTAAATACAAAATCAGTCATATTAAAAGTATTTTATGGCATGACACCCATATCTGGTACTTAAGTAAAAAGACGGGCTTTAATGTGTAGTTAATAGATTACAGTATTAGGCTACTTTGCCCATTGCCCATTATAGACCAAAAATGTTGTAAGTTACTAATTAGCCTATAACATTTTCAGTGTACAAGAAGAGAGCAAAGAACGTTTACATTGTCAAAGAACATTTTCACTTCAGTCCAGAGAGTTCAAGCACTCTCAAAAACAATCTCTAAAGCGGTTTACACTGCTAAATTATTATCTTACTTACATTCGTACTTCTTCACTTTGTTGTTTCTGATGAGAGAATCGGTCAGCCAGCGCGCGCGGTGACGAACCAGCGTGTTTCAGCGATGATTCATCTGAACGCCTCTGATTGGTCCTTGCATTCATAAACTCAACAGAATCGTATGTGATTGGTTATAATGCGCAGTGCTTTAAAAACGTGCGTACCTCTGGCTCTGTGCCAGCCAGCGAACGCAGATGAATTTAGCAGCTGGTGATGTTTTTCTTTTTATATACATATAGTTAACAGGACAACTGTGCATTTCACCCAAAATTGTTTGCTATAATATGATTGCAAATTTAGGGGGGCCAAGCTTGTTGACAGGGGGACATTGGCCTTCGGTAGGTTCGTTTCTCCCCGCGCGTGCCCGAGAGAGCGCGTTAACCGCTTGCTTCTGACTACAGAGTGTGACAACCGCTTGGGATGAAAGCTCTTATATGTAGATGGTTTGGGCGTGTTTTATCCTAATTACTTACCTCAGGCACCCGGACGCTCATTTAGAATACTTAAAGTTCATTAATAGAATGAGGTTAAGAGCAAATTCAGTGCTTACACACCTGTTGTGAATTAGACTGAATTTATGTGGCGCGACGGTCTCCTCAGCGTATAAAGACGATTAATTCACACAGGTCTAGTCTTTAGTGAATGTTACTTGCTTTGTATTTTGTTTGCATTTATGCGCTGAAATGAGTTTTTAATCAAGATGACTAACGGTCGTTTGCAGCTAATCGTGGAAGCAAGACTTTTACTGGTTTGTTTTGTGATATGTCTGTTTTGGGGTAAGATTCTTTATCTTTTATTTTATTTATTTGTTTATGGTAGTGATAATACCTTTAATATAAACACGTGACTCGAGTTATTTAAATGTCACTATAATTCATTGAGCATTACAAAAATGTCGTTCCTGGGATTCGGTGCCTTTGTGTCCCCAGTAAAGGTCATGATATTATTGTCTTAACTTTTAACGACGTCAATTTTAAGTCTTTGACGAAAAAACACCTTGTGAACTCTAAGCCTATCTTATCTATCTGTCGCCTAATTCTAAACCTTTTACAGCATTCTAAACCACAAAATGGAATATTATTTTTATGGTCGGTTTATTTTAACTGAGAAAGACCGAATATCAAACACAAAATCCAGAAAAAATGCAACATACAAATGTTAAAGACTTACATTTTAAGTCAAATAAGTATTTGATCCCCTACCAACCAGCAGGAATTTTGGCTCCCACAGATTGGTTATGTGCACATGTGGAACACAGATTAGTCCTGTCACTTTAAGAAGATACTCCTAATTTCAGCTCATTGTGTGTATAAAAGACACCTGGTCATAGAATCTGTATCTTCTATTCCAACCTCTCCACTACCACGGGCAAGACCAAAGACCTGTCAAAGGACATCAGGAAGCTTGGTGAGGAGACAACTGTTGGTGCGATTATTCGGAAATGGAAGAAAAACAAAACAACCATCAATCGGCCTCGGTCTGGAGCTCTGTGCAAGATCTTGCCTCATGGGGTAAGGATGATCATGAGAAAGATTAGGGATCAGCCCTGAACTACACGCGAGGAACTTGTTAATGATCTCAAGGCAGCTGGGACCACAATCACCAAGCAAACCATTGATAACACACTACGCCGCAATGGATTGAAATCCTGCAGTGCCCGCAAAGTCCCCTGGCTCAAGAAGTCACATGTACAAGCCCGTCTGAAGTTTGCCAATGAACATCTAAATGATTCAGAGAAGGCTTGGGAGAATGTGTTGTGGTCAGATGAGACCAAAATTCTCTTTGGCATCAGCTCGACTCGTCGTGTTTGGAGGAAAAATGCTGACGATCACCCCAAGAACACCATCCCTACAGTCAAGCACGGAGGTGGAAACAACATGCTTGGGGCTGTTTCTCTGCTAAGGGTACAAGACGACTTCACCGCATTGAGGGGCCAATGGACGGGGCCATGTACTGTAAAATATTAGATGAGAACCTCCTTCCCTCAGCCAGAACAATGAAGATGGGTCGAGGATGGGTCTTCCAGCATGACAGTGACTCGAAACATATCGCCAAGGCAACAAAGCAGTGGCTCAAGAAGAAGCACATTTAAGGTCCTGGAGTGGCCTAGCCAGTCTTCAGACCTTATTCACATAGAAAATCTGTGGAGGGAGCTGAAACTTCGAGTTTCCAAGAGACAGCTAAGTAACCTTAATGGTTTAGAGAGGATCTGTAAAGAGGAGTGGACCAAAATCCCTCCTGAGATGTGTACAAACCTGGTGACCAGCTACAAGAAACGTCTTACCTCTGTGCTTGCCAACAAGGGTTTCTGCACCTAAGTCACCTAAGGGTTTCAGTACTAAGTCATGTTTTGCTTGGGGATCAAATACTTATTTGACTTACTAAAATGTAAATCATATTTTATTTAATTATTTTTTTTAACATTTGTATGCTGCTTTTTTCTGTCTTTTGTTATTGTCTATCAGTTAAAATAATCCCACTGTAAAAATTTTAAACCATTCTTTATTTTTATTTTATCTATTTATTTTTAAGTGAGCAAACTTACAAAATCAGCAGGGATCAAATAATATCCATCCATCCATTTGTCTGTCCATCCGTCCATCACACACCCATCTATCTATCTATCACACACCCATCTATTCATCCATTCATCCATCTATTCATCCGTCCGTCCATCCATCGAAAAAGGAAGTTACATCTTTTCAAACAGCTGACATAATTTCCTTGAAGGAAAAACAGGGGAAGGTGAGTGAGAGCTTCTGTTTTGTTAATAACATGTCCACCCTGTTAAGGGGAATATGAAAAAGTAAATGGAAATCCTTATTTGTAAAAGTACCATTTTTGAAAATCATAATGGTTGATTTTAAGTCCAGCCTGTTATGGCAGAAAACCTAACAGGCTCATTTAGTGTACATTGTGATAGTGACAGTAATTGACGTTTGTTGAAGTGGTGTATTTAAACTTTAAGTTTAATATTAAATTTTACATATTTAAAATTGCTGTTCAGTTGTCCCTAAAAGGGTGGACATTTTTGGTCCTCATTTAATTTGGCTCATAATTGCTTGAATAGGCCTACCTAAGGTTGTATATACCATATTTATATACCAAAATTGTTCACATGTTTAACAGGTCTCTATCATGATTACACAAGAATTGATTTAAAGTCTGTCTTTTAATTTTTTTTTTTTTTTTTTTTTTTTTTTTTTTTTTTTTATAAATGTTTAAAAGGCACAGAATCCCAGAAATGAAGTTAGGGTAAAGCCCTGTTTACACCAATAACGATTACTATGAAGAGAACTAACAATAGCGTCTCGCCAGCAAACTGTCTGTTTATTCCAAGCGCATGAGCGTCTGCAGCTTTAACTTCTCGAGCTAGTTATCGCAGGATTGATTCTGATTGGGTGTCAATGTTTGTTATTCATCAGCTGGAAAAAAAAATCGTTCTGAAAGTGATTCTGATGATATTGTTTCGCTGTGCCATTATCGTTATAGCTGTGGCATGGATTCCGCTATTCTGTAACCGGAGAATGATTTTTAAAACCGTCTTTATCATTCTTTATAGTTATCGCCCTTGGTGTGAACAGGCCTCAAGCCTTTGTTTTTAGTGGTAAGATTTGGAGTCATTTATGAAATTATTTTAACAATGAAAATAGCGTTAATGTAGGTATTGAGAAATCCTGAAAATGAAATTAAACATTCTTTAAATTATAAAAATTTGAAAAGTGCAACGTCATCTATTTGTATGCAGTTAATTCTCTCTATCTTTCTCTCTTAACTTCCTGAAGATGGCAGCCAGGCTCGATCTGCAGGACGAGAGTTTGCCACTGCGTTCATGCAAAACTATGTTTCCCCTCTGAACCAGTCACTTTTTCAGCTTTATATCACCTCTGTGAATTCTAATTGTCGAGTGAATGTTAGCGTGCCCAGTCTCAGTTTTACCCAGGAGGTGCAACTGACTGCAGGCCAGGGTTTCACTGTGACCCTCCCCAAAGAGGTTGAGCTGTCTGGCACCAGGAGGTCCCGCAAAACTGTCCTCATTCAAGCATCTGATGAAATTACGGTTTCCTCACTAAACTCAAAAGAAAACACCGCAGATACATCCCTGGTCTACCCCATGAGCGAATGGGGTACGGAGTATTTTGTGTTCACTCCCACTGACTCCCCTCCATCCATGCTAAAGGAGTTTGTGCTTGTCAATGGTAAAGAGCGGAACTCTGTGGATGTGTTACTTCGAGCGGTGGTCCGGTTCGAAGGGCGCTTGTATGGTGCCGGCAGTAAACTAGTTGTAGTGATGGATCCTTTTGAAAATGCGCAAATTCAAAGCGAAGGAGACCTCACAGGAACCTGCATATCCTCACAACTTCCTGTCGCCGTGTATTCTGGTCATATGTGCACGTGGCGCTTTTCTAAGTGCAATCATGTTTATGAGCAACTGCTGCCGGTGCAAAGCTGGGGAACTCACTTCCTGGTGGCTCCGTTTAGCATTCAGAGCCAGTTTGACAGCATCTATATCCAAGCATCACAGACAACGAATATAACCACTCGGTTTGGCTGTAGTACATTAACTGATGTTCTTCAGCGTGGTCGGGTTCTAGAGTACAAAATCCAGTTTCCAGATGGCCTTAATATCATTGCTGACCATGGAATCCAGGTGTTTTTTCTGTTTAATGGTGTGCAAACATCCCACGGTGGCATATATGGCCCATTTATGGTAAATCTGCTGCCCAAGAAACATTTCTGTTCTTCATACACCCTTGACGGGATAGCTGGATTTGACAACAGAGCCCTCCTGATTGTTCCTACCAATGAACAAGCAGGGATTAATTTGCCTTTACCTGGAAATGTTCAGTGGAGGGTTATCAATGGCAGTGATTACTCCTGGACTGAATTGATTTACCCACCCGGAGCAGACAGACACAAAGTAAACCACCCAAATGCTTCCTTTGTGGTGTATAGTGTGGGCGTAATGCAAGTGAATGGCTATGGAGCGCCAGCCCCATGTACTGCTCGAGGTATATCAATACAAACTTGTTTTTCCTTTCGGTTTAAAAACATTTTAAACCGTATTTGTTGACTGACTTGATTTTAAAAATGAACTTGCTGAACTCGTTAACCATATAGGCTACTGTACATTTCTTAAATGAATCATTTATGCTGCATAACATACTTTTGGGTTGTTTTCTGTAGATGTTGTGCCAACGCCTAACACTTGCTTCAACATCGTCTGTAGTGAGGATGAGGAGTGCCAGATGAAGGGTCCCTACCCCACCTGTGTGAAGAAACTGTTTGGAATCTGTTGGGCAATGGGTGACCCTCACTACTACACATTTGACCACCGTCACTTTGACTTCATGGGCACTTGCACTTATGTTGTCACAAGGAACAACCAGGAAAATGGTGGTCTTCCTGTTTTTGAGGTCCTGGCTAAAAATGAAAATCGTGGCGACATTAGTGTCTCTTACGTGGCACGTGTAACCGTGAATATTCACAATACCACCATTGTCATTGAGAGTTGTCAGCCTGGGAAAGTCAAGGTAGATCTATTTTGTTTGTTTGCTTTCCTCAAAGTAACTTGTAGTGGTCATGGGTTTTTGTACAAAAGTCTTTTTGTTTTTTTTTTAAATGCAGTTTGTTTTAAACCTGCTTAAGCTTTAAAACATGCTTTTTGAGTTTTGACAATTGTCTTGTTAAATTTTATTTTAACATCTTAAATCTTGCATATCAAGACATTACAATTCTTATTGCAATTTTTCTTTTTATAACAATTAGTTTATTCAAGCAGCAAAACTGCATCAACTGCAGGTAGTTTTCTGAAAATGTTGAGTTTATAATTGATTGGTAAATAAGCTGATTGTTTTTACTCATTGGCCATTTTCCTCCTCTTAATAAATCTAAAGTAAAGTTTTGTTAAAGAGGTTTATAAAAATATTGTATCAATATTACTAAAATATTTTAAGTATAAGTGTTTTAATCTAGATTTGAGTGTTTTATGAAATATGCATTTTCTGAAAACTTTTTATACAAGTTATACAACTTGACTGTGTGAAGTGCTAATTCAGTGTTTTTGTCACTATAAAGCAAGTTAATATGGTTTGTGCAGATTGACCAGAGTTTGTGGAGCCTTCCTGTAGTTCTTGATGTTGGGGTGTCCATGTTCCAGTCCGGCAGCTTCATCACCATCCTGTTTTCTTTTGGGCTGAGTGTGCAATATGACTGGAACCACTATCTTGTGGTCTCCCTGCCCACTGCCTTCATGAACAAAGTCTCTGGACTCTGTGGCAACTTCAATGGTGATCCCAATGATGATTTCACAACGCCTTCAAACACCCAGGCTGCCAATGCAACAGAATTTGGCCAGAGTTGGAAAGTTCATAACTTAACATTGGATGAGGGCTGTAGTGATAATGTTAGGGATATTGGATGTGATGCTGAAGCACTTAAGCAATGGCAGGGGGAAAACTACTGTGGACTCCTAATGATGGCACCATTTACTCTGTGTCATTCTGTTATTGACCCAAGTGTTTACATTCAGAACTGCATGCTTGATGTTTGTATGACAGCTGGGCAGAGAAACTACTTATGCATGGTCTTGGAGGTCTATGCAGGTGCGTGTCAACACGTTGGGATAGAGATGACCAACTGGAGAGAAGCAGCCAATTGTTGTGAGTAGTTTTGTAGATGGTTGTCCAGTTTACTTGTTCAAGATCATGGAACCCCCCCCCCCCCCCCCCCCCCCCCCGTCTCTCTGTCTCTGTGTGTGTCTGCAGCTTACAGATGCCCAGAGAATAGCCATTATGAATTTTGTGGTAGCGCATGCCCTTTGACCTGCATGGGCCTCGGGTCTCCTGTGAACTGCACTTTACCCTGTGTCGAAACATGCACTTGTGATCCTGGTCTTGTTCTGAGTGGATCTGAATGTGTACCTTCAACCCAATGTGGCTGTTCCTACAATGGACACTACATTCCTGCTGGAGAGGCTTTCTGGGCAGATGATGCTTGTCAGCGGCTTTGTCATTGCTCCATGGAGGGTGGACATCTGGAATGCCAAGACAAAGGCTGTGGGGAAGGAAAGCACTGCCGGGTGGAGAATGGGATTAGGGACTGTTATCCTGTCTCCCAAAGCACCTGTATGGCACTGGGCGACCCCCACTACTACACCTTTGACGGGAAGTACTTGGATTTCCAGGTACTGTTCTGTTAACACAAGGGAACTGCAGTTTCTATATTGTGTTTTCTATTGTGAGTGATGAACCAAGAATGGAGGGGGAAAAAGCTGAAAATATGAAGTCAAACCCTCATATATATATATATATATATATATATATATATATATATTTTTTTTAATTTTAACTAAAAATGTTGCCTCAAAAACAAACTTGAAATAAAATGAAAAATTGTTCACTTCACAACTAACTGGGAAGTAACAAAGTACCAAAATTTACTAGAAGTTAAAGTGTAAATATAGTAATTGAGCAATTACTAAATCTTTTAAAATAAAATGGAAATGTACTGAATGAAATGAAAATATAAAAATAAAAGCAAAACGTATATACTGTAATACAAATAATACTAAAGTAACAGTGGTAGTGCTTTTTAAGTGCACTTGTAGGCATGAATTGTCTTGTTTTTGTAAATTCCATCTTTGAATAGCCTTGGTGAACATTTATTTTCTCCCTTCAGGGCAACTGTGTGTATCAGTTGGTTGGGCTTAATGTCTCAGATCCTAGACTGGTGCCCTTTGATGTGCTGGTGCATAATGACTTTCGGGGAAGCAAAGTGGTGTCGTTCACTAAATTACTGGAGATCAGAGTATATAATATCACCATTGTCATTGATGGAGAATACAGCGGTTTTGTTACAGTAAGTTCTAGTTGCATTCTTTAAACATCTAGCAAAACTATTGTCTTTCCATATAGCTTTCCATGAAAGCAATTTCATTAAGCAAAAATGTTGTTTGTTGTTTGTTTTTTTTTTTTTTTTGTTTTTTTTTTTTTTTTTTTAGGTCAGTGGTGAGCTGGTGAACCTTCCTCTCAATCTTTTTGAAGGTCTGGTTTCGGTTTTCAGAAGTGGCTGGTCTGCTGTCATTCAAACCTCTTTTGGTCTCAGAGTCACGTTTGATTGGAACAGCTATGCAACCATCACAATCCCCAGCACCTACATGGGTGCCGTCTGTGGCCTCTGTGGGAACTACAATGGAAATCCAGAAGATGATCTGATTGTCAGAGAAACAACAGTACCTGCTTCAGGAGTGATGGAGTTTGGTGCCAGCTGGAGTGTAGCCGAGATCCCAGACTGTGTGCATAACTGCACAGACAGTTGTCAGGATTGCGACCCGACCAGAAGGACAGTCTATGAGACGTCTAATTTCTGTGGACTCCTGCGTGACCCACAAGGGCCTTTCAGGGATTGTCAAACTGTGATAAACCCTGCTCAGTTTTTTGAGGCTTGTGTTTACGACGTATGTTTGTACAACGGAAGGAGAGATATACTATGCCAGGCCATAACAGCATATGTATCTGCCTGTCAGGCGACGGGAAGGACCATCAGCCCCTGGAGAACTGCAGAATTCTGTGGTGAGAGAAATCTGGGACAATTGTATCTAGACCTTTCTGAGAAACTATATACATGGCAATATTGTGTTCATAAACAAGTTTTTGTACAAATAGTGATACTGTATTGGCACTACAGTTCCATTTATTTCAAAGGCTTTATATTTTAAGCAGAGCACAATAACAATGGAATGGTTAGAAGGATGTTTGTACATTTTAGCATAGGAGTATTGACTTCAAAATCAAATTACATGTAGTCTAGCCCAGGTGTTTTTGAACTAGCCACAACTTGCACCCCAAATACAAATCTATTTAAGACCCATTTAAAAAGATGGCCTGCTGTAGATTTAAGACATGATTTAAGACCAGTCACATGTCTTTGTTTTGTCAGGTGTTCAGTGTCCTGCCCACAGCCACTATGAGCTCTGTGGCTCTGGCTGTGAAGTCACCTGTCATAGTTTGGCTCCTCCTGCTGGCTGTCGTAGCCCCTGTATGGAGGGCTGTGTGTGTGATGAGGGCTACATCAGGAGTGGGGAACAATGCGTCCCTCTTTCTCAGTGTGGGTGTCTCTATGGCAACCGCTACTACTTGCTTTACCAACAGTTCTATCCTGGCAAAAACTGTGAGCAGGTGTGCACTTGTTTACCGAATGGCCAGGTATGAAGACACTAAACTGAGGCTATACTTCCGTTTTACAATAGGATTTGATTTGGGTTTTAAAGCGCTTGTTATAAGGAATCTGTCTCATATGACAGAGTTTCTCAGTCATATGAGATTATTTCATTGCTCTTTTGAAATAAGTTCAGTCTGTACATGGGGGTTTTTTTTTTTTTTTTTTTTTTTTTTTTACTTTTATCGTAATGGAGTTCTCAAATTTTGTAATGGCTTTCTGTTGATGGCTTCATATATTGAAACTAGTAACTCAAAAGATTATTAATGCTTTTCTTTCCACAGGTGGTCTCTAATAAGTTGTCTTGTGGCCCCTATGAGAGGTGTGAGTTGGTGGATGGTGTTCGCAGATGCCAGCCAATTGGGCAGGCCACTTGTGAAGCTTCTGGAGACCCACACTATGTGTCCTTTGATGGGCTACGCTTTGATTTCCAGGGGACCTGTACCTACATTCTGTCTCAAACCTTTGGCCTGGAGCGGACCAACCTGACCCCTTTCTCCATCCAGGTGGAGAATGAGAGATGGTGGCCCAATAGTGATCGCAAAGTCTCTGTTACCAAGCAAGTGGCCTTAACGGTCTACGGCAGCACCATCATCTTAAGACAAAACGAGCCCCAGATCTTGGTAAAGTGCTGGTTTGTCTGCATTTGTTCTTCAGTGAAGCTCCCATAATGCCTGATGATATGCAGTTCTGCTTAACATTTAAAACTTATTGTATGACCCTAACACAACACCATTCCCACAGGTCAATGGGGTTCTGACTAACCTCCCATACAGTTCAAAGAGTTTAAATGGCTCCTTGGTCCAGGCCTATAAGGATGGTGTTAACCATGTCATCACGACTGGCTTTGGTCTCAGAGTGACCCATGACCTCTCTAACTACGTCACTGTTACCATCCCTGGCAACTACCGCCGCAAAATCTGCGGACTCTGCGGTGACTTTGACGGAGACCCTTCCAATGACTTCCGCCTCCCAAATAGCAGTGTTACACAGGACGTGAATATATTCAGGAGTGCCTGGAAAGTGGACATCCCTGGAGCCATGTGTGAGGACGGATGTGAAGGCGACACATGTCTGGACTGTAATCCCCGTCTGAAAGCCGTCTTTGAGAAGCCTCCCTACTGTGGAGTTCTGGTTGACCCCAATGGGCCGTTTGCTGCCTGTCATGCTGTGCTGAACTGCTCAACGTATCTGAATGATTGTGTCTTTGATGCTTGTGCTTCTGACGGCAACAGCAAGGCGGTTTGTGACAGTGTGGCAAGATACGCTTTTAGTTGCCACACAGCTGGGGTCATGATCCAAAACTGGAGGACGGACTCTTTCTGCTGTAAGTGTTTAGACATTTAGTGGTAAGTCTATCACTGACTGAAACTTAAGTGACGGTCTTATTTTTATTTATTTTTTATTTTTTCCTCATCCGTATTTGTCTGTCACTGTATTCCAGCAATGTCATGTCCCGCTCACAGTCATTATGAGCTCTGTGCAGACGTCTGCTCTGCTGCCTGTCCTGGTTTAACTACAATAGTCCAGTGTCCTAAAACCTGCACAGAGGGCTGCGCTTGTGACAATGGTTATCTGTTTGATGGCCAGCGGTGCGTTGAACACCTGCAGTGTGGGTGCTATGATCAGGGACGCACATTTAAGGTGGAGTGATGGCTTTGAGTTTACTGTGGGGATTTTGGATGGGTGCACATCCTAGCTTTTCTGTGAATGTTCATCTGCAATGCTTTGCATTGTCACATTGTGTTTTCAGTCTGGAGAGGCGGTTTACCTGAACAGC
This sequence comes from Spinibarbus caldwelli, assembly GCA_039654775.1. Lineage (NCBI taxonomy): Eukaryota > Metazoa > Chordata > Actinopteri > Cypriniformes > Cyprinidae > Spinibarbus > Spinibarbus caldwelli. The sequence continues at coordinate 7,635,448 of CM077252.1, forward strand.
TATAAGCAGATGTGTCAGTGTGATCCAGGGAAGGGACTTATCTGCGAGGGTAAGATATTACTGAAGGCAAAGAACATTTTCTTAATCTATTAAATAGTAAATTTTTTTTTTTTTTTTTTTTTTTTTTTCCTCTCTCTCTCTCTCACTGTTTTCTGTCTACAGATCCTTGTCGAGACCTTCGCTGTCGTGAGAAAGAGACATGCCGCTCTGAACATGGCAAGGCAGTGTGTGTGCCCCAGTACAACAGCACGTGCTTGGCGTGGGGTGATCCACACTACCACACCTTTGATGGCTACAAATATGACTTCCAGGGCACCTGCAGATATGTTTTGTCTAAGACCTTTGGGAATCTGAGCGGACTGGTGCCCTTTTTGGTAACTCAGCGCAATGAAAACCGTGGTAACCCTGACGTGTCTTATGTGCGGGAGGTGGAAGTTACTGTATATGGCATAACCCTAACCTTAGTGAAGCGCCAGACTGGACTGATCATGGTAATGAGTCCCTTTATTTACAGATGTTTTCATATTGTAATTCTCACTCAGGGCCATCACTTACTCCTTTGTTTGGAAAAGTGCATTTATGCGTGTTTTTAATGTATACTATTTATTTATTTATTTATTTATTTATTTATTTATTTATTTATTTATTTATTTATTTATTTATTTATAATTAACATTATTTTTAAAAGTTTCGGCAAAAATTGAAAATGGTTGCTTTATCCCAATATTTTGCCTTTCTTGTCCCTGTAGTTTATTTTATACAAAACAAATTTGCCGTTTTCTAACTCCTACTTTTTACAACATATTTGGAGTGTCAAATATATTTTGTCCAATTTATCTGTATTGAGATGTAACCATTTATTCCCGCACTTAAATCAGACATTTCCATTTAAACTGCCTCGTTTTAAAGGGTTAGTTCACCCAAAAATGAAACTTGTCATTACCCACCCTTATGTTGTTCCAAACACGCAAGACCTTTCATCTTCGAAACACAAATTAAGATATGTATACGAAATACTTCCAAGGCACTCACGGGGTAAGATAAAAAGCCTTTTAATGTGCTTAAATCATTACAAATAGTTAAAAGTAGATCTACGCGTTTCAGCACGAAGCCTTCTACAGGACACACATCAATTGCTTAAACAGGTGTTCTTAAACTAGTGTTAATTACTGAATCATCCAAGAAAGCTGGTTAATATGTAGGTGTGGCTAATACTAGTATCTTAGTCAAAAAGAAGAGAAAAAAAAAACACTTATGCATATAACAATGCAAATATCAAACCACACATCAATAGAACAAATTACAAAAATGGTAAAAAAATCTATTTCAACTCCTGGGGACTTAGTCGCCCGGAGCATATGGATCCAAAAAGTCTCTTTGTAGAAGCTGTTTCTGTCTATTTCCACCTCTTATTGAACAAGGGATAGATTCAATTCCAATAACTTTAAGAGAACTCTGTGACATGGCCCACCTCATTATAATGCCTCGCCATGGGATTATGCCATTTTTCACACGAATAGCATATTTGTGTTCAGCCACTCTTAAACGCAATTTTCTCTTGGTTTGACCTATATAGAAGTATCCACACTCTCACTCTAGCCTATAGACTACATACGAGGAATTAGAATTAATAAGACTTAATTGGATATATTTTCCCAGAGGACGCATCAGTAAAACTATTAGTTTTCACCATATCACAGTTTACACCGTCCACATCTAAAATTTCCTGCTAAAGAACCAAGCCATGTTATCTTTTCAGGGGCAGGAAGATAGCTGCGTACTACCTTATTTTGTATAGTTGGTGAATGTCTATAACTGACCATTTGGTTTTTCTCGAAAAATTTCCCTAAAGGTGCTGTCACTTTCAATAATGTTCCAATTGGAATTTATTATAGCCGTGAAGCAACACAAATTAAGCGTATAAGTTGTAGAAAAAACACCTGATTATCATTGGAGCATTGTTGCACTTTTTTTTTTTTTTTTTTTTTTTTTTTTTTTTTTTTTTTTCCACAAGTTGTTTCCGATCTATTGATTTGACTTTCTCTGTGGCCCTAGTTAAAACTTTAGAATCATAACCCCTCTGCTGAAATCTGCTGGTCGCGTCCTGTAATTGAATTTCATAATCGTCTTCCCAATCACAAATACGTTTCAATCTTTGAAATTGGCCATGAGGTATGTTCTCAATCAGCCAGGGTGGATGAAAACTATTAGCTCTAAGAATCGTATTTCGATCAGTTGGTTTCCTAAAGATCGAAGTATGTAGCTCACCATTGGCCTCCTTAGTTATTTTTAGATCGAGAAAACTGATTTTAGACACTGAATATTCAAGGCTCAATTTCAAGTTTCTATTTATGCCATTAATATATCGATGGAACCCATGTAATTCTGATTCTGAACCAGACCAAATCATCAGGACATCAATATATCTACCCCACATAACAATATTCTCCAAAAAGGAATTGAGTCGAATAGATATCCATCTTCCCACAGTCCTAAAAACAGATTGGCATAATTGGGAGCGAAACAAGCACCCATTGCCGTCCTTTTCATCTGTTTGTAGAAGACATCTTGAAATATTATTTTTTTTTTTTTTTTTTTTTTTTTTTTTTTTTTTTTTTTTTTTTTTTTTTTTTTTTTTTTTTTACAAATTATGATATTTGAGAATCCAAGAGCTCTCTGGCCCTCCATAGACCCCAAGGGTCCTACCACGTTCAAGGAATGCAAACGTAGTAGACATAATTTAAAATGGTCCATGTGACATCAGAGGTTCAACTGATTTTTATGAAGCTATGAGTTTGCTTTTTGTGCGAAAAGAAAACTAAAATAACTTTATTCAATTCTTCTCTTCTGCGTCATCCTAGAGCGCCATTTTGGAGTATTACAACAAAGCATGTTCATCGTCCGCGGCACCCACATATTCGTTTGCGAGCAGGAAAATTATGCGCATGCGTCATGATATTCTCCAAAATGGCACCCTAGGGTGACGCGGAGAAGAATTGTTGAATGGTTATTTTGGTTTTCTTTTTGCACCAAAAGTATTCTCATAGCTTCATAAGATTACCATTAAACCACTGTTACATGGACTGTTAACGATGCCCTTACTATGTTTTTGTTCCTTGTTTGTGGTAGGACCCTTGCTGTCTATGCAGGGTCAAAAAAGCGCTCTAATTCCATCAAATATCTAAAATTTGTGTTCTGGAGATGAATAAAGGTCTCATGGGTTTGGAACGACATGAGGGTGAGTAATTAATAGAACTTTAATTTTTGGGTGAACTGTCTTTAATAATGCTGACTTTCTTCTGTCAGGTGGATGGTTTACAGTTTTATCTTCCACTTGATCTTCATGATGGCCGTGTGAGAGTGCGACAAAGTGGCAAAGCTGCTCTTTTGGAAACCGATTTTGGTCTGCGCGTCTCTTTCAACTGGAACTCAAGAGTTCTCCTGCAGCTGCCTAGTAGTTACTATGGCGTTGTGTGTGGCCTGTGTGGAAATTTCAATGGTAATAGTGGAGATGAGCTGAGAGACCCTGCTGGAAAACTTCTGCCAAGTCCGTACCAGTGGGCAAAGAGCTGGAGAGCAGAAGACCGTGTCACATCTGTGTGTCACGATGGCTGTGAGACCGACTGCCCTGTTTGCCCACCTGACCAACATGCCCTCTACGAAACCGATGCTTTCTGTGGTGTCCTGACATCTACAGGCCAGAATGTGTTTAGTGCAGGTCATGCTAAAGTGAACCCACAGGCGTTCCAGCAAGGCTGCGTGTACGATCTGTGCTTCAATAACGGAGACCGAGAACTACTCTGTCAGGCTCTGGAGACATACGTCCATCAGTGTCGTCAAGAGGGTGTTGTCATTACAGATTGGAGAGGGAGATTCAATTGCTGTAAGTTTGATAACTTTCATAGGGTTGTTGTTGTTGTTGTGGTGTGTGTTTTTTTTTTTTTTTTTTTTTTTTTTTTTTTTTTTTTTTTTTTTAAACCATGAACCTCTTGTTGTTCAACAGCTATGAGTTGCCCGCCCAACAGTCATTATGAGGCTTGCGTTTCTGCTTGTCCAGTAACGTGTCCGTACCCAAATCAGCAGGCAACGTGCAGTGATACCTGTGTGGAAGCCTGTGAGTGTGACGGTGGATTTGTCCTCAGCGCTGGCGCTTGTGTGCCCACCAATAAATGTGGCTGCTTCTTCGAAGGTGCCTACTACCAACAAGGCCAAACTTTCTGGGCTGATGAAAAGTGTCATCAGCTTTGCAAATGTGATCAAAATTTGGCTGTTGTGTGTCATGAATCGTCTTGTGCCCTTGATGAGAGCTGCTTGGTCATTAATGGAAGTCGCAGCTGTCATGCAATGAGTTCTGCCATATGTGTAGCGACGGGAGACCCACATTATAACACATTCGACGGCCTCCATTTTGACTTCCAGGGCACGTGTGTGTATCAGTTGGCTGCCCTGTGCACTGATAAAGATGGCCTGGTACCTTTTAATGTGACCATTCAGAATGATCATCGTTTGAGCAGTGCAGTGAGCTTCCCTAAGACTGTCAATGTGTCTGTGAATGGATTCACCATCACAATGACCAGAGAACATCCGTATCGATTACTGGTGAGTACAGTCACACAATATACACCTTATGCACCTTATACACACTAGTAGGGTTGAGAACCATTCTTCTTCAGGTTCATTAAGACAAAAGTGATGTTTGGTTATTTTTGGTTCACGTGAGACACGGTAGAGTAGCACAGCAAACCGTATTTTAGCATGGAATATCATGCTAAAATACTGTTTGCTGTGCTACTCTACTGTGGCGCTATCAGTTTCATGCTGCTAGTAGATGGTGTTATGACAGTGCTGAAGTCTTATTGCGAATTACTTGTGCGGTGGCTTTTTGAAGTGAATCAGCTATAAAAACAATTACTCTAGTTAGACACACATAGATTGGTACTTACTGATACATTTATTTTGGGGGAAAAATTAGCCTAAAAATTACACCTACCAAGGGCCAAATCCCAAATTTGTATTGAGAATAGTTTGTCAACAAAATGGAAGCTTTAAGGTCTCCCGGTGGTTTTCCGCTAAAATAATAGCCCAGTGGTTTTAAAGGTGAAGTATGTTATTTCTGCGCAACTAGTATCTCTTAGCGGAATTACAAAAAGCATTTTCAAACCACCTTTTGCAAACACCCATTTCACATGTTGTGCCTCCCCCTCAGATTTCAATCTCCGTTCTTATGGGCCTATAAAACTGACGACAGGTCTCTGTAGGTAAATGTAGTCTGCTTTCAGTAAAAGGTCCAACATATTAGTTTACCTATCAACAAGGAACACTAAAAGTTTGGCATCTCAATTATGACCCTGGACCAAAAACAAAGTTGTCGCACGGGTTTATTTGTAGCAATAGCCAACAATACATTGTATGGGTCAATTATCGACTTTTATGCCAAAATCATTAGGATATTAAGTAAAGATCATGTTCCATGAAGATGTTGCAAATTTTCCTTTCCGAATTTCTTCCTTCTGTTGAACACAAGATTCTTAATGTTAACCAAACAACTGCTGGGGCCTGTACCATGATGGTGGCTGAACAAACTCCGGGTTACAGGATTAATTTTGAGTTGACAAACCTAAACCAGTCCAAACTGGCTTTGTTGGTACCATGAAGCTGATCATCAGCTTTGTCAACTCAGGCTTGATCCTGAGATAATGGAGCGTGTGCATATGAATGTGCAGCCAATCACATGCCTTGAAACTGAGATTCACTTCGCATGAGTCAGTGCGATTCACTACCAAAGATTAAAATATTGAATAATGTGAAGAATTAAGCATTTTATACAGCAAGATGAAACCATCTATCCATGAAAGAGGAAAATGTAAAATCTTGCCATAAGTGCAAGTAAAAGTTGTAACGTTAGTTTATAGCGTTTGTAATATTTATAGGTATAAAAACACTTAATCTAAACTCGTATGTAGTCTTGTTTACAGCTATTGATTCTAAAACTTATATTACATCTATACGTTTTATATTAGTTTAAAATAAAAGCTTAATTACTATTAAACTAAGCTGGCTTGTGTAATGGATTAAGGGTAAAATTACATAAATATAAAAAACATCTCTAAAAAAAATCAGATGGTTTTCTTTTAAACGTTTTACTATGTAGCGTCTTTTTTTTAAATTTGGAGTAAGAGAAACTGGAGGAGTGGCTGTGTCAGATGTCACTTTTGCTTGAAGCTGATTGGTCATTTCGGTTCGAGTTCTCTAAACCAGAACATAACCTGCCCTGGAGCAGGTTAGCTGTGGAGCGTAAGTTGCTATGGCGATCAACACTGCTAAAAGCCAAACCACTTTCATGGTACCTAAAAACCCAGAGTTGGCGCAAACTAAACTGAAATTTTACCTGTCTAGGCTAAACCGGCTTCATGGTACAGGCCTCTGGAAACCATTGGTTTCCATTAGGGTTTTTTTTTTTTTTTTTTTTTTTTTTTTTTTTTTTTTTCCCATACTATGGAAGTCCGTAGTTATCAAGATTATTTAATTGCCAGAGCCCAATTCCCATCAACCCTACTTTAATTTTTCTATGGTGTAAGTGTCTCATGGGCTTTAGGGTAAATTCAGATTGTGCCCTAAACCCCTTTTCCACCAGCAGGAACCAGGTGTTAGTTCAGAGCCAGTGCTATTGCCGGTTCTTAGTTTGTTTGAATGGCGAGCCCTTTAAGAACCGGTTTATTTTCCAAAGGCTAGAGAGCCACCACAGAGCCAGGTCTTACATCACTGAACACGTTTCATCTTTTGATTCGCTAGCATGGCCATGGCAGCACCAAACACAACAGGCTTGTTCGAGGTGCATCGGCGCTACACAGACCGATCGATCGGCACACGACGCAAAGCACCACGAGAGCGATCCAAAAGCATAGAGCTGTCTGCCTTTCAGTCGCTCCCGCAGTTTGATGCAGAACCTAAAATATGTGCTCTTTTGTGGTAGTAATCAAATGGCGTTTGTTTTTGTCTCTCTCTTTCTTTAGTTGGATGGCCAATTAGCAGAGCTTCCTTTTTTGATGCAAGATATGCTTCTAGTTTTCCGCAGCGGTAACATTGCTGTGGTGAAGACAAACTTTGGTCTCCAGGTGACCTTTGACTGGTCCAGTGTGGTGAGGGTCACTTTACTTGACGATTACAGCGGTGCAGTTTGTGGACTTTGTGGAAACTTCAATGGTGTTGTTCAGGATGACTTTACAATGCACAATGGTTTGATGGCAGCCAATGCCAGTAGTCTGGGACAGAGCTGGCAGGTTGCTGAAGCACCTGACTGTTCCTCAGCTGGTTGCCTTGGTGCTGGATGCTCAACCTGCAATGCAACCCAGAGAGAGAATGCCCAGCGCTATTGTGAGATCATCACAAACCGGACAGGGCCTTTCAGAGAATGTCATAAGCAGATTGATCCCCAATCTTACCTAGAGGATTGCATATTTGACACCTGCCACTTCCAAGGACATCAGGTTGTGTTGTGCAACGCGGTGGCAGCTTACGCATCTGCATGTCAGAGTCAAAATATCACTGTTCACTCGTGGAGAAATGCCACTTTCTGCCGTAAGTAACAATTTATTTTTATAAATTTGTGAAATGTTACAATCAAGACTTTGATTTTAATTTACTTTAAAGGGGTCATATGACGTTGCTAAAAGTAATATTTATTTGGTGTAATGCAATGCATTTATGCGGTTTAAGGTTAAAAAAAAAACACATTTTTCTACATACTGTACATTATTGTTGTTCCTCTATGCCCCGCCTTTCTGAAACGTGCCGATTTTTACAAAGCTCCTCATTCTGAGAAGCGAGGCATGCTGATTGGCCAGTTATCCAGTGCGTTGTGATTGGCCGAATACCTCAAGCGTGAGATGGAAGTGTTATGCCCCTTACTGTATTGTGATTCCGTGTCCCGGCGCGACGACAAACCATAAAACCCATTACAAACGAGGCATTTGTTGCATCCAGTGGGGACCTAATTACTGATTACAATGACTTATGCTGTCTCTTTACGTGTCGTGTTGCATCGCACCGCGTAAACATTAACATGTCTGCATTTGTGATCGGAGAAATGACAAACAAGCGCTACTCTAAACTGCTCAAAACTCTCATTTGAATCGTAAGTGGCAAATTCTTTAAATATGAAAGCATACTTGCAGGCTGTGAGTCAGAAGCGCCAGACTGTCCTTGCAAAGTTGGAATTGCCCCACTTCATAGAAAGTCTTTGAGCACAGCTGGCAGGCTACTCTCCCAGGTTCAGGAAATAGTCCTCTGTGAAATGTGCTGGACACACTCGAATGTTTGGTTTGAACTGTTCTGGAACAGTGTTGTAAATACAACTTAACCACTGATTTCTAGTTGTATTCTCTTTTGGAAGCCCAAACAAAGTTGTTTTGCCTTCACAACGAAACAGTCTCCAGGACATGGCGTCGGCTGCAACAACACTACAGCGAGAATAATAGTTACGGGGTTTTTTTTTTTTTTTTTTTTTTTTTTTTTTTTTGTGTATACATTTGGGTGGTATGCAAATCTTCCCACACGGTGACGTAGATGTGGGGGGGTGTTTGAACGAGCCGTTTTAGGTGGGTGTGGACGAGTCTTAAATTTTATAAAGAATATCTCTTTGCGTTTGAGACTTTGGTCTTTGCAACTTTAGGGATGTTATCTATGCACGAACCGCTTGTAACACTCCAAAGAGAAAGGAAAACTTAATCACATTCTATAACCCCTTTAACTTGTTAAAGTCATAGTGTTTCTAAAATTTGATGTTTTGGTACAATTGACTAAAATTGTGACTTGACTACATTTTTAAAGAGCAGCGTTACTATTGTACTAATACTAATGTAGTTTTTAATATTTTTAGAATTTTGAATGTGAAGGCAGAAATGCCAATTCAAAACTGTTTATTTTAAGTTTTGGGACTTTTTGGGTTTTTTTTTTTTTTTTTTTTTTTTTTCTCTCTATATAACTTTTTTTTAATTTCAGTTTTAATAGATGTAATGCATAAACATTTAAACTTTATTTCAGTTAGCATGATCAAGTTCGTTCTTTCGTTCTTTCGTTCTTTCTTTCTTTCTTTCTTTCGTTCTTTCTTTCTTTCGTTCTTTCGTTCTTTCTTTCGTTCTTTCGTTCTTTCTTTCGTTCTTTCGTTCTTTCTTTCTTACTTACTTACTTACTTACTTACTACCTACCTACCTACCTACCTACCTACACCGGTCAAAAGGCAAAAACTGACTTAAATGAATTCTGTCTCTGATCTATTACAGCTCCATCCTGCCCACCCAACAGCCATTACAACCCCTGTGCCCCAGGCTGTATGAAGAGCTGCGTTAATATCTCTGCACACAACTGCAGCAGACCCTGTGCTGAGGCCTGCCAGTGTGATCAGGGTTACATCCTGAGTGGTCAAACCTGTGTGCCGCAAGCAGAATGTGGCTGCTTCTATCGAGGACGCTATTACAACAAACACCACATGTTTTATGCCCATGAGCAGTGCTTGGAGCGCTGCGTGTGTGGAGAAAATGGAACAGTTTCCTGCCAAGCTTCAAGTTGTAGTCCAGGGGAATCTTGCAGGGTTGTGGATGGAGTTTTAGGATGCCTCCCTGTCAGTTATGGAAGATGTTTGGCCACTGGTGACCCTCACTACTTTTCTTTTGATGGCAGGAGGTTTGATTTTCAAGGCGCATGTGTTTATACACTCGCTAAGGTATTTGATCAGGCTGAAGGGCGGCTGGTGAATTTCTCTGTGGACTCCAAGAATGAGCAGATTAGAAACCGAAGGGTTTCTGTTGTCAAGACCTTGACTGTGACCGTTTACAACCTGACAATTAGCATCAGACACGGTGAACGCTCGAGAGTTATTGTAAGTCTTCATGTAGTTTTGCCTTTTTTTTTTTTTTTTTTTTTTTTTTTTTTTTTTTTCCCCCCTCTCCCCCTTTGAGAGAAATTGAAACTTTTATTCAGCAAGGATTAAACCGATAGTAGTCTTCTGCAACATGTATTTACGGTCACTTATTTTAAATTGTTCTTTTGAACTTTTTATTCAACAAATCTTAATGTATATCGGTTTCCACAAAGATGTTAAGCTGCTGAGCTGTTGTCAGCATTGATAAATGGTTGTCTTTTTTTTTTTTTTTTTTTTTTTTTTTTTTTTTTTTTTCTCTAATATGAACCAAATCTGCATATTGGATCATTTTTGAAGGATCTTGTGACCAGACTGGAATAATGGCTACTGAAAATTCATCTTTGCCATCACAGGAATAAATTTGCGTTTTAAAATTTTAAAATCAAATTTAGTAATTTCCCTCGTTTTACCATATTCGATCAAATGCAGCCTTGGTCAGCATTTTAAAAAAAAATTAATAATAATAATAATAATAATAATAATAATAATAATAATAATAATAATAATAATAATAAAAAAAGAAATTCAACAATTTAACACTTACCAACTCCAAACTTTTGAACCATGTAGTATAACACCGTTAACTTATTTACATTTAAGAAATTAACAAGTAACCAATATGAAAAACTAAAAATCATAAAATGTGCACATGCAGTTATTTTTCTGTTAAGATGTTGCTGTTGTTTCCCTTTCACAGGTGAACAATGAATTTGTCACCCTCCCTTCATCTTTTGGAACTCAAGTCTCCATTAACCAGGTTGGTCAAAGCGTGACTGTGCAAACCGATTTTGGCTTGAGAGTTCTGTATGACACCTATTACCACGCAGAAGTCTATGTACCCTCCAACTATCAAGGCCGCATGTGTGGCCTATGTGGAAACTACAATGGCAACCCTGCCGATGACTACTTGTTGCCCAATGGCACACAAAGCACCAGTGTCCGTGCATTCGGACAGGCATGGGCATTGCCAGCCACTGGTGTTGAGTGTGGAGATGAAAGTTCCCCTCAGCAGTGCGATCAAACCAAAGCGGAGAGATACCGCAGAGATGATTCATGTGGCCTCATGGCAACTGCCGCTGGTCCCTTCAGTGCCTGTCATGATCGGGTGAATCCTGAGCAACATGTGATTAACTGTGTATTTGACATGTGTGTTATGGATGGAGACGGAGCGATGCTGTGTGCAAATCTTCAGGCTTATGCCATCATCTGCCAGCAATCCGGGATACAAATCATGCCATGGAGAAATGGTTCATTCTGCTGTAAGTTTAAAATATTATATCATAAGAGTTAATGTATAATTTTTTTTTTATTTATTTATTTTTTTTAAATGGCATTTTAAATTTAATTTTTTGCATTTTCTTTTAAGTGGCGGACTGTCCAGCCAACAGTCACTATACACAGTGCTCTAATAACTGTGCCAACACCTGTGCCAGCCTCGGCACGTCTGTTAACAACTGCCCAGATATTTGCATGGAAGGCTGTCAGTGCGATGAAGGTTGGCTCTCAGATGGTGACGCGTGTGTGCGCGTGGGAGACTGCGGATGTGTCCATAATGGCAAATACTTAAAAGTGTGTGTGGTTTTTATTTATTTATTTTTTTTTTTTTGTTTTTTTTTTTTTTTATAAAAACATTTGTTCAAGCTGAAGTGTACAGTTTCTGCAGAATGATTAAAACAAGTGGTATTACCTTCCTTTGTTATATGGCTAAGATTATGGCTAATTATCTTAACCATAATTATAATTCTTTTCTTTAATCTTTCCACTTAGGCTGGCGAAGTCTTAATGACTGACACCTGCAACAGGAAGTGTGTGTGTCGTGCCGCTGGGCTGCTGGAGTGTGTGAACACAACCTGTTCCAGAGGAGAGATCTGTGAAGCTCGGGATGGCCAAAGAGATTGTTACACCGATGAAGGCCAATGTGTATTTGATGCCAATGACCAGTTGCAGTCCTTTGATGGTGTAAAGGGGGCTGTGGAGCGGCCGGGAGCATATCAAATGGCTTTCTTGTGCAATCAAGAGTCTCCTGACTGGTTCCGTGTGGTGTTAGATGTACATGCATGTGCCAGGAATGATTCTGGTCACGTGACAATGGTCCATGTCTTCTTCCAGGACATGATGATCACAGTCAACAATCACAGGCACAGCTGGGTCAGTGGAATATATATATATATATATATATATATATATATATATATATATATATATATATATATATATATATATATATATATATATATATATATATATATATATATATATATATATATATATATATATATATATATATATATATATATATATATATATATATATATATATATATATATATATATATATATATATATATATATATATATATATATATATATATATATATATATATATATATATATATATATATATTTTTTTTTTTTTTTTTAAATGGTGCTTTTTGTTTTTTATTTTTATGTAGTTTCTTTGTACAATAACTACTTCAGATTCTTCAGCTTGCTTCAAATCAAATATAAAAAGTGCTGTCGACATTTAAACTGCTGAGAATGTATTTCTCTCATTAAAACAGGTGAATGGAAAGAAAGTCTCGTATCCCATCATGCCTAAAGAGGGGGTGTCAATCTCATACCGAAATGAGGCTGTGATCATCAAGATGATGTCTGCCATGACACTGACTTACTCTCTCAGTGAAAGCATCGTGTTATCCATAAGCAGAGACCTGACAGACAAAGTTTGTGGTGCCTGTGGCAACTTTAATGGAAACCCTGCAGATGATATGACAACTTCTGATGGGAGAAACTCCACTGTGATGTCTGTAGTTGCTGCATCCTGGCAGGCTGAAGACTTCTTTACATGGTAAGTATTTTATTGTATGCATGTAGTCGTCATAAAGCCATTATACAGTATTTAATTGTGCTCCCATTATGGACATTGCAAAAGAAATGCATAACAATCTGTTGAATGGCATTGGCTACCTTTTACTTATGTGCTTTTATTACAGCGTCTAACAATCCTGGGAAGATTACCACAGATTTCCGTCTAATAAAGGAATTGTAAATTTACCTATTAGTTCTCTCGTGCTTTTATTTGTCATTTTTTGCTAGCACAAAGATTTCTTTATAATGAAGTGTGATGAATTGTAAATTGTATTTAAATATTGGTGTTTAGTATGACACTAATAGATGTAAAACGACTGATTTCTACATGTTTTAGTCTGATCTTTTGACTGCACTTTTACGAATTGAGTGTGCATGTTAAAATACACTTCTGAAACCTACTTCCAACACCATGTAGTATTTTTCATAAGTTGATTTAGATATGCGCAAAGCCCCAGTAGATGGCATCAACCAATGATAAACCATGAGAGATATGTACATGGAAAATGTTGTCATTTGACAATTGCCTGACCCTAATCTTAAAATGTATTGTGAAAAGTGCTGAAAGTAAGATTGTGACCTGAAGAGGAATAAAATGCAGATTAAACAATTGAAAATGCACTAATGACCTACAAGTCCAGTTAAAAGTCATCCAATTAAGACAAAACATGGCATGAATGAAATCTAAATGAAGTTGTCTTAATTGTGAGATTACAGATGATGGTTGTGCAGCTCTAGCTTCTGCTCTGACATCAAACCTCTCACCTGAGAGAACTGCATCTGTCAAGAAATAAACTAAGACCGATAGATCAGTGCAGAAGCAGGAATGAAAGGATATACAAGGGTACTAAGTTTTGATAAGGAAAAGTTGATAACTTGAGATGCTCGAGCACAATGTTTACTTGGCAAAGTAACCAAGTTTCAAAAGTAGACTAAGGGCCGGTTTCATAAAACGAGTCTACCAAATAAGCCAGGCTTTTCAGTTAGTCTGACTTGTTTTGGACCAAATCAACTGACAATGTCAGACTAACTAAAATAAACCTGGCTTATTTGGTAAACTTGTTTTATGAAACAGGCCCTAGGTATAAGGGCTTTAATTGTTAATTATTTCTGTAGTGTCTTTAACTTCTGCATCGTCATGATTAAACGGTGTAGTTGACCAGTACTGAAAGTGTAAATGCTCTGAAGGCTGAGGTTGTGGCATCACAAAGGTTGTACTGCTTTGAATTCAGCTTTGAGATCTAACCCTGGATCTGGTTTGAAATCTACTGAAGGATTTCCCAAAGTAAAACCTTCAAAAGATATTTAATTGTGCAAACAGGTAACTGCTTTTAAACAATTTTACTAACCCTGTTCTAACTTGCATGTATATGTTATTTGTTAGGATTTTGTTTCCTAAAGCTAGATGTATAAAACATTTTAACATTTACGTGCCACTTCCTTTGATGTAACATGCAACGCTTTCATCCATGTGGGCGTCTCCGAATTTAAACCGTTCCTCCTTTCCAATTTGATCAAGTAAACACAAAGATGCATTTCCAGTAGGCTTAAGGCATCCTCTTAGCCTCTGAAACATTTTAATTTTGGGGCATTAAAGATCTGCTGAGAAGACGATGCTTAATTTCATTTCTTCTGGCCAATGTAAGGCTTGGCAACTAAATACATTTCAGAGATTGAGTTTGAATGTGAATTGTTTGTTCCCTTCGAATTTTGTTAGGTTACATTTATATTTAATTATTTTAGCGAGCATTTTATTTTATATTTTATCATGTATTTTGCATTACTACCAAATATAAAATGTGCTTTCCTAATTTAAACTCCTTTATTTTTATGTAACCCAGTTCATCACTGTGTGAAATTTACAGATTTGTGTTATTGAAGAGCATACAGCAATAAATCCTCCATTGCAAAGTGAATCTCCTGCACTCACACGAACATACAAAAAAATACAAAAACACATCAAATTATGGTTTAGTCAACTTAGTCATTTTACAGGATAAAATTGTGATTTCCTAAAACAGAGACCTAGCATTCTGTCAAATGTAATGTCAAAACTGGGAGAAAGGGATTCTGATTTTGCTAACACAAAGATTTCTTTCTAATGGAGGAATAGCGAGTTGTATTTAATTGTAAATTGGGGTTTAGAATAAGTGTAAATTATTTCTACTTGGTATGTTTTAGTCTGATCTTATTACTGCACTTTTACGATTTGAGATTATGCACATTAAAATACACATCTGAAATCTATCTGTAAAAATATATAGGATTGTTTTTCTTATTTTTCTAATTTTGTGTACGTCTAACTAGTTAGACATGTACACAAAACCCCAGCAGATGGCAGCAACCAACAGTTTCTTTCTTGAACATCTTGGTTTTTGCAACGGTGTATTAATGTCCTGTCTTTCTGTCAGGTACATCACATACCTTATTTAATATTAAACAAATGTTCTTACTGCAGTAGTTTCTGAGGGGAAAAAAGGGGGAGGATAACCGTTTACTGGCTGCACAGTCAACACGTTTTTATTGAAGTGTTTGTCACTGTATCTCTGTTTGACACGAATTATTCTCTCACGCGGCTGAGTTTCAATCTTATAGTTCTGACGTGTAATTTAAATATCTGATTGAATTACCCAAATGCGCGCGTTTGTTTTCTCACGCCGTCAGCATCGCTGAGACGTATTTCACAATAAGTGAAAGTAAAATATAGGTAGGAAACAAAGTTCTTTATGAACCGCAGGATTGTTTGTAAAACAGATTTAAATGCAAAAGAAAAGGCAGTAGAGCTGACTGTTTCTGTCAATGGTAAGTTTTAATTTGGAATGTTTGTGATAACGTAAGAAAATTAGTTTAAATGTTTTGCCACTTGCTTGAGCAACTTAATATGTAAATCTAGAAGTAAATGGGAAAAGTAAAAGAGCATTGAATTTGTTGCTTATTGCATTTAAACTCGTTTATGAAAGATTGTATTACAAAAAAATATAAATCATATATAAAATAGAATCACAATGCTGAAAAAGCATTTTCAGAAACAATGTTTGGATTTGAAATCAAAATAATGGATTTCAAAAATGTTGTTTTTATGGTACCACAGATCAGTAGCGGACTCCTGTGTGAAAGCATGCACAGTCCGTGCTGCTTCTGTACCGCACATGGACTGCATACACACTGCAAATGGAGTATGTGTGAACCTGGCGTAGACCGCCTCACATACAGCTCACAAAATCAGCCATGTGCTGTGTGTAAGCTATTGTTCAACAACTGCACGATTGTAAAAACTAATATTTTACGATATACATATATTTTTGAAAAATGTCTAAAAAAAAAAAAAAAAAGCCCCCTCTACCCCTCAAATTAAAAAATCCCCTCTCCCTAAGAGAGGAATCCCCCCCCCCCCCTAATCTGATTATTACCACATCTATTTTGAAAGTAAAGTGTGTGGTATGGTTCTCTATGCAGGCTGAAGGTTTATGGTATCCCTTATGAAGGCTGTGCAGCTCTGGTCGCAGCTTTAAAATCAAACCCCTCACACCTGAAATTTTGTGAATTGAAACCAAGAAAGGGCTGATGTGGAAGCAGTTGACAGCTGGGAATGGGAGACTATGTAACAACTGAACATCATTCAAATGGGAGATTGGTGGCTTTTTTTAAACTATCATTGAACACTTATTTATGTTTAATGATGTCACCACAAATCCTGCTTATAAGCTACTTCAGAACACAGAATATTACTTTTTTTTTTTTTTTTACTTGAACTATTGAAACCAAACACTCCTACACTATTTCTAAGGAGAAGTTATAATTATTACTCCTTACTTGCAAAATTAATCCTACAAAGAAGCCTACTTTTCTTTTCTATGGCATCACTTAAATCTTCAGTGTAAATTATATTTAGGTGAACTACCATCATTTATCCTTGTAATAAAAACATCTCATCACTCACCACAACAGTCTTTTACCAATAAAAATAAAAATCTTCTAAATTCTGGTCATTGCAAACGATGAATAAACTTGACTCTGGGGGAATAAGGTTGGAATTTCCACATAGTTACTGTAGGTCACATCATGTCACCATCTGCAGCTATGAGGGTATTGTCTGTTTTAAAACTCAGTACAATTAGATAACTTAACAATAAAGCTGCATTTCCAGTAAGGCAGGTTATAGCCATTTGAATGCATTCTGCTGAGAATAGAACATTTACTTTCATTTTGTGTAAAGCGCAGCATCTAAAGCTCGGGTAAAACTGTTGGTAAGTTTAAATTTTTAAATACTAGAGTTTGTAAATTAAATACGTTTGTGAAATACTTATAGAAAATAAGTTATCCCAGAACTAGGCCAATATCGATAACTTTATTAGCGTCCACACAAACGGACGATTAGCCTACTTTATTCAAGTAGGGCTCGCTGCATCCTGCGGTGGACGTTCAACCCCGCCCATATCCAAGTGTGACATCAGAAGCCACGCCCACACCCAATACAGCCACGCCCACGTCAAAGCGTTACGTCAGAAATCACGTCCCTATCATATACCTCACCTCTTGTGATTCCCCATCCCCATACCGGAAAACCCAGAAGTAACGTTATGTCGAAGCAATTTATCTAAATAAAATAATGTTGTCTTTCCTTTTACTAATACACGTTTTCTTATTTCTTTAAAGGATGTCTAGGCTAAAATGGCACAACTTAAATCTAATATATTTAATACGTCTAATGTATTGAGCTGATTTTGTCATCACAACAGCCTGTAAAACACTTGCATTGGCTGATTAAATTAGGCTAATTGTAATAAAAGCCTCTACACCTTACCTTGTTCGTTTATGTAATGAGATAAATTCACATTTATTACGATCGATTTTAAACTACCTAAGACACCTTTTAGATTTATCAAATTTAAAGGGAACAATTAGATTTTGTTATTGTAAAAGTCACAACACATTTTTATAATTTATAATTGTCATTTAATTTTGTAAAACTGTGTTCCACTTATCATAAATTGTTAACATTTGAATGATAGGATTGACAGTTCTCCATATGCAGTAGGCTACACCAAAGACTATAGAAAACCCAAGACATGTCACTCGTATAGTTTTGAATGGGGAAAAATGCAACGCTTAACATGGCCGCTCAATCGAACGAAGCCCCGCCTTCTGAGCAAAAGAGCCAATCGCTATTCGGGAAAGTCAGCGCCACTGCAGCTGCCGTTAGAAGTCCCGGTTGCTATAGAAACAGTCAGCATACTGAGACGTGAGCCTAGGACTGCGCATGCGCACTGGCTGATCTAGCCTGAAAAACAAGCTTTTTGCTATTTGAGCAAAAGAAAAAAAAAACATTTATGACACAGTTGTTGTCAGATTTCATTGGTGATTTCAAATATGAAATTTAATCGTAAGCTTAGTGAACAGTTTGGGAGAATTTGATGTTTACAAACTAATAGGAGCTCCTATACAAAGTAATAGGAGCTGCACTTGGATGCCCGAGAGGCGTTTCAAAGATGGCCACCGAGTGACATGACTTGTCTTAAAGAGACTTTGGCTACACATACATATGCTAAATAGAGATTGCTTGCTTTGATAGATTATACAAGTAACATGACATTGACATTCAGGCCTTGTTCATCAACAAAATTTCATATGAAATGTGTCCAGGTCCTCCACATATTTAAAGATGAATAAACAAACATCCCTTGCTTCATTAGGTATTTTTATATATTAGGTATTTTTGTATTACTTGTTCTATATTTTTTTTAATTCTTCTTTTTATTATCTGTGTTTTTTGTTCTGTCGCTGTCATTCTGTTGCACTGTGGAAGCTTCTGTCACGAAAACAAATTCCTCGTATGTGTAAACATACCTGGCAATAAAGATCATTCTGATTATATTTATTATTTTACAAAAATAATTAAATTTAAAATTTTACAAAAAAAAAATGTTCTATAAGAGATATGTTCCAACTATCATAAATGAACAGCTGAATGATCAGATAAACAGTTCTTGAAATGCAGTACACATACATACATAAGCTAGAGAGATTCCTTGCCTTGTTAGATTATTCACAGAAACATGGCATGGACTTTCAAGCCTTATTCAGCAAGACAATTTGATATGAATATGTCCAGCTCCTCTGGATACTCAAACAATCAGAATCAGAAATCAGATAAAATAAACAAGTGATTAAAAATACATTTGTGAAAACAATACACAATAGACAAAAGGACAATAGACAATATATTGTATTGTACAGATGTGCTATATACAAATTATGCAAGGGAATGTGGATAGATGTATATATTAAATCAAAAACATATAAATATAAGTGTGGATAGCTGGGTGTTGCACATGTTTTATTGCACAGTGGGGAGAACATTTAACTGTTTGTGAGGTAGATGGCCTGAGGGAAGAAACTGTTCCTGTGTCTGGTCGTTCTGGTGCTCAGAGCTCTGTAGCGTCGACCAGACGGCAACAGTTCAAAGAGGGAGTGTGCTGGATGTGAGGGGTCCAGAGTAATTTTGCCAGCTCTTTTGTTCCCTCTGGATAAGTACAGTTCTTGGAGAGGGGAGGGTTGTACCAGTGATTCGCTCAGCAGTCCGGACTACCCTCTGTAGTCTTCTAAGGTCAGATTTGGTAGTTGAGCTGAACCAGACAGTTATTGAAGTGCAGAGGACGGATTCGGTGATGGTGGAGTAGAACTGTTTCAGCAGCTCCTGTGGCAGGTTAAACTTCCTCAGCTGGCGAAGGAAGTACAACCTCTGCTGGGCCTTTTTAACAATGGAGTCAATGTGAATGTCCCACTTCAGGTCCTGAGAGATGAATAAAAAGACATCTCTTGCTTCATTTGATTCGACCCCAGGTAGTCTTTTGTGACATTCATGGGAAATCGTGCGGCGGCAGGACGTGCTTTTACATCAATGAAAGGTGGTGTACAGATGTAACTGTGTTAAAGAAGATGTACTGTTCAGATTTAGAAACGCTCTTCATTAACTGTAAACCTTTCTACTCGCCGTGGAAGTTTCACTCGTTCATTCTGGTGAGTGTTTACATTCCACAGCAAGCGCACGTGAGCTCAGCTTTACAGAAACTCGCTGATCTGATCACAGACACAGAACAACAACTTTAATCATTCTCGTGGACTTTAATAAAGCCAGTCTCCCCCGTGAACTGCCAAAATACAGACAGCATGTTACATGTCCCACCAGAGACAGTAATATACTGGATCACTGTTACACAACAATAAATGATGCATATCACTCTGTTCCACGAGCAGCTTTAGGACTCTCTGATCACTGCCTGGTTCATCTTATACCAACCTACAGGCAGAAACTGAAATCTGTTAAACCTGTGGTAAAGACTGTAAAGAGATGGACCAACGAGACAGAGCGGGTTTTACAAGCCTGTCTCGACCTTACTGATTGGAGTGTTTTTGAGGCTGCTGCAAACGATCTGGACGAGCTCACAGAGACTGTCACTTCACATATCAGTTTGCTCTGTACTCTTCTTTGTACTGCTCTGTACTCTTCCGCCATACATTATAGTTACCATTTTTTATCCGCTTAGAAAATCGCCACTGTTTATTTTGTGTCACCATACTTACTTGTGTAACTACTCATGTAACCGTCTTTAAATAGGGAAAACACAGAAGTGTTTGGTAGCTTCTAAATTCATCTTTGTTTGGATCCTAAGGAATGAATGGTGCTAAGCTAAACGCTAGCATAGTGGCGCCGCACGCTAGATCGATTAAGTGCATGCAGTGAGATGGGAGAGGTATGTATTAAATCATCTAAATTGAGGGAAAAACATATTGGAATATGGAAAAATGGTAGCGTTTTCCTTTAAGTCTTCATAAAGGCCAAAGATTTTTTTTTTACTTACCAAGACAGCAAACAACTTCTTTTTAGCGGTTGGCAAACAATTTGACTTATCTTCTTATCGATGCTTCTTCCTGTTTCAAAATAATAAGAATGTGACGTATTTGGGCACGGGCGTGGCTTGTGACGTCACGCTTGGATGTGGGCGGGGTTGGATGTCCACCGCAGGTTGCAGCGAGACTTTCCTCACTTTATTTTAAGCGCGAGCTGAATTGTCTTCTGTGAACCCTCAGCGCTTGCTTTAGACAGATGTTTATTGGCTGTCATTGCAGTGTTCAGAAATGATTATTTCGAGAAATGTAAAGCATTGGCTTGTCTATTTGTCTCCTGTTCTGTGAGAGCTGTGTGTGAATGGCGGGGAGTGTTGTGTTCGTCTCTGTTTTTCTGAACGCGTTTCTTCATTGCCCCTTATTGTTTTGAACTATGCGATCAGGGCAGTCTCAAGCATGGGGCCCTGGCTGCAGTGTGTTCATTGTCAAACTCCAAAATTAGTTTATTTTTAATCCTTTAAAAATACCATTATTTTATTTTAAAAAGTTAATTTTATTTTATTGACAAAATATTTTATAAAACATAATGTTTTCATTAGATCAGATAACATTTAAAGCTGTCATATGGTCATGTTCTTTTTTTATGTTTTTTTCTTTCTTTTTTTACAGTCTATGGTCATGTGCATGTTGCCACATTTCACTTCTGTTCTTTTGAGGTAAATAAAGAAAAAAGTATGCACTGTAATTATGAAACAGAACCTCATATTTGTACTAGACAAGTGTGAAATTGTTGTGGGGGCTACTCTGAACCCCATGTGGATTTACACAAACTGAGAAAGTCAAAAAGTATTAGGTTGTGCCCTGCTCTCCTCTAGTTATCGTTCTTCATGTGAACGGGCCTAATGCAACAACGTGGGAAAATAAAATTATCACTACCATAAATCTTGTAATGTCTATTTTATAAGAGTTTTTTTTTAATGCTACTAAATCATAGCTTCGTCAGTGTCCATGGAATACCCTTTTGTTTATTGCACTGCATCATAGTCCTTTTTTCCCTCATAATTTGTCGTAATTCATCTGTATTTAGATACATTTTTAAATACCCATTTTAATTTAGATATTTTAAGAAAGTCAATTTAAATTACTACTATCTATATAATGCATTTCTAACTAAAACGCTTATTTTTTCTGTAACCCAGCATCACATCAAATGTGTTTTTCAGAACCGGTGAGTGTGTTATTAAGGAAAAAAGTACTTGTTATTACAATGAAAAAAGTACTTGTTCATGAAAGAGGACAAATAAAATAAATTATCTTGCTTGATCAGTGCAGTCACAAGTGAAACTTAAGTTAGTTTATATAGTTGGAAATATAACGTTACAGCGATAGAGACTCAAACATGTAAGGTCAGATTTAGTCAATTTTAAAGCGTTATCTATTGATTCTACAGCTTATTTATATTACATACGATCTGTATATATTAACATTCATTTAAAAATAAATTATTATAATAACTGTTAAACTAAAATTGCTTGTGTGTAATGGATTAATAATAATATAAATCATATAATTATTATAGTAATTATCATTAAAGCCAGACAATTTTTTGTACTAGTGACCTTTAATTTGGAGCAAGATAAACTGGGGGGAGAGACTTTTTTGTGTGTCAGACATATGTCACTTTGCTCACATCTGATTGGTCCAATCCAATCCAAGTCCAAGTTCAGTTTGAGATCTTTAACTCAGAACATAACCTGCCCTTGCAGGTTAGCCTTGGAGTGTAAGTTACTATGGCAATAAACGCAGCTAAAAGCCAAGCCACTTTCATGGTACTTAAAATCCAGGATTGGTGCAAACTGAAACTTACCTGGCTAGCCAGCTAAACTGGCTTCATGGTACAGGCCCCTGATGCAGGTGAGCATAAACATCCACACTGCACAGTCCTGACTGCCAACATATTGGTATTGACTACCAACAGGGTAGTCCTGCAAACAGGGCTTGAAAACGAAAAAAAAAGTCAATCGGTTCACTCCGAGCAGAATCGATATTTTAACGTTTCTGTTCCTGCGTTCCTCTGTATTATTACCGTTCCGAAACCGGTTCGAGTAGAAAAAATAACGGTTAATAACGTTATTTTTTAAAATTGTCTTTGCCTATAATAATAATAATAATAATAATAATAAAGTATAGTGTTTTCTTTACACAAAAAGAAAAATAAAGCCAATACAGCATCATCTTTTCTAGATTTGCCTAAATGTAGGCTACTAAACAAAAGAAGAAGAAGAAAAAAAAAACTATTAATGCTTTAAAGACATTAAAGTATTTTTAAAGATATTTAAAAATGTTTGCTGCGTTGTTAAAAAAAAAAAAAAAAAAAAAAAAAAAAAAGATCAACCTTCAAGTCGGCTAGGCTATATCAGCACAGTGAGGCGATGCACGCTGAACGCAACTACCGGAGCACTGTAACTTTTTATACGTTTTGATAATGAACAGGCTGCAAAGTCGCAAAAATATTGTGTCTTTGTGCGCGTGAGGCGCCGGCGCAACACGGCCATACCAACGCTGTTTACAGATGCAACATCATTCAAAACTGTGAAGCTTCTGCAAAACAAATACAACTGTAAAATAAATAAAACTGTAAAGCTTTTGCAAAATAAAGAAAACTACTTTCTGCCGTCTCGTTTTCCTTTCCGAGAACTTTAGAATGCGTCACAATGAACCGTAGGCCTAACTCAGCATATTTTTTTCTTTCTTTCGTTAATCTGTCAATGATTTAAGTGAAATATATTTAATGTATAGTTATATATATTCCTTTTTATGTAAGCCTATAGTTTTATTCTGTTTTCTTCATTCACAGAAGCGCTGCAGGTGCGTAAGATCTGTTGAATCCATCAGTCCTCGGATAAACTCTAAAGCCGGTGCATTGTGACTTACCTATGACGAGCTCACAGCTGAGCGCGCGGGCATTTCACTCGCTGGATGCTTCAGCGTCACATCTGCATAGTCTAGCTATTTGAATTCCTGATTGGTTGACAGCAAATTTCAAATATTAAATGGAACGATAAAATAATGTTATTAAACGGTTAATGGCCATTTCAAATTTTCGATTCTGTTCGGAACTATAAAATTTGATTTCGTTTCTGTTTCTGGTTCTGTTCCAGTCAAAATTTCGTTCGTTTCCGGTTTTCGTTTTCGTTCCTTGAACCGGTTCAGAGCCGGTTTTTCATTTCTCAAAATGCGGCAGAGGTGGTACCATCCTGATCATGTGCACACAATGTACCCACCCTTCAAGTGGCTGAAACAAACACTTTTTACACGCAACATATTTTAGGTGTTATAGTAATTAATAGCTATGATTAAAGAAAATGGCAATTATAAAGTTATGTTTTATTTTCTCTCACCTAATGTTTTATTGTTATTTATTCTTAAAATATCCTTATGAAATGTTTTCTTTTTCCTCGGAAATTCTGTGTTGTGTATCTGGTTATCAAATGAAGGCATAAAACATTAATTTCATTTATCTTTAAATTATTGAAAATTCAACTTTTTGGCAAACAAAGTGGATTTACTATTAAAATTAAAACATGGAGGAAATGTTGTGTGATCATTCCTTAAAAAACAAAGTTTTCATAATTTTAGTAGTAGTAGTATGTACATTCTGCTGAACAAATATATTTCTGCTGCAATGTCTTCAAATTAAACCGGACTTTTATTTTGACGGGTTGCCGTGATTACCTTTTAATTTCTGTGTGAATATGATATAACACTAGTTTTACTCACATGAAACGGTGAAACGCTCATGAAGTGACTCTCAGAGCAGTTCTGGAGATGTTGTTCGTGTGTTTATGTCCTCATTGAGACGGCAGACGCTGAAATCACCGCGAGCGTCACGCGTGCTTCAGTGTGTGTGTGGTAAAGGAAAACGCGCGTCTCTGCCATTCATTCATACAGAAATATGATCGTGTAATATGAGTAATGCTCATCAGATTGCGTAAATCAGTGGGGAATGAATATAAATGATGATTATGTGTAAAGAAATATCAAGTAAACGTATAAAAATATAAAAACCCTGGCAAAGGTATTATTATCAGCGCATGTGAGCAGAGTAGCGGGGAGCAGATCAGTCAAGGAGATTTTACCAGCGTTGCCCAGTACAGCTGTACTACAGCATGTCACAGCACAGTAATGCTACTGTAAACAGGAACAAGTATACTACATAGAAATTTCTTGTCGGCCCGTTATTTGAGCGGACTTAGCTTTTCCGGTGAGCAGAATGCACATTGATAGAGCGGAATATTGAACGGAGCGTCACACGGCGCAGTGATGAGGGTGAAACCTGAACACTGCTGGGCGGCGCGGCGCGGCATATATTTTCGCCGGCCGAACATTCAGTGCATCCCTAGTAAATGGACTAAGCGAATCTTCGAAGCACATAATTTGCCTCGATGATTTTTTGTATTCAAGTTACTTGAGTTACTCGAGAAATCGTTTCAGCCCTACTTCACACATTCACCTACCCCCTACATCACTGGACCCTTGCTGGGTCCTCTTCAGTTTGCCTACAGAGCAAACAGATCTGTGGATGACACAGTCAACATGGGACTGCATTTCATCCTGCAACACCTCGACAAAACTGGGAATTATGCAAGGATCTTATTTGTGGATTTCAGTTCGGCCTTCAATACCATCATGCCTGACCTTCTCTCAGACAAACTGACACAGCTCTCCGTGCCCACCTCCATCTGTCAGTGGATCACCAGCTTCCTGACAGACAGGCAGCAGCTAGTGAGGCTTGGCAAACTCACATCCAGGACTATCACGATCAGCACTGGTGCCCCTCAGGGTTTGTGTTCTCTCCCCATTGCTCTTCTCCCTCTACACAAATGACTGCACTTCAAAGGACCCCTCTGTCAAGCTCCAAAAGTTTGCATACGACACTATAGTCATCGGCCTCATCCAGGACGGAGACGAGTCTGCTTACAGACAGGAGGTTAAAGAGTTGGCTGTCTGGTGCAGTCTTAACAACAAAACAGTGGAGATGATCCCCCCACTCACCATCATGAACAGCACTGTGACTGCAGTGGAGACATTCAGATTCCTGGGCACCACCATCTCTCAGGACCTGAAGTGGGACAATCACATTGACTCTATTGTGAAAAAGGCCCAGCAGAGACTGTATTTCCTC
This sequence comes from Spinibarbus caldwelli, assembly GCA_039654775.1. Classification (NCBI taxonomy): domain Eukaryota; kingdom Metazoa; phylum Chordata; class Actinopteri; order Cypriniformes; family Cyprinidae; genus Spinibarbus; species Spinibarbus caldwelli. The sequence goes on from CM077252.1 coordinate 7,661,267, forward strand.
TGCCAGCTGAGGAAGTTCAACCTGCCACAGGAGCTGCTGAAACAGTTCTACTCTGCCATCATCGAGTCTGTCCTGTGTTCATCTATAACTGTTTGGTTTGGTTCAGCTACCAAATCAGACATCAAGAGACTACAACGGACAGTCAGGACTGCTGAGAGGATTATCCAGCCTGGTCTCATGTATATACGTAGGTATTAATACGTAACATTTACAAGCAACTGAGACGTGTCGAGACTCTGGAAGATCAGCTGCAATGTGACGAGACTCTGGACGAGCAGCTGTGACGTGACAAGACTCTGGACGAGCAGCTGTGACGTGACGAGACTCTGGAAGATCAGCTGCGACGTGACGAGACTCTGGACGAGCATCTGTGACATGATGTGACGAGACTCTGGACGAGCATCTGTGACATGATGTGACGAGACTCTGGATGAGCAACTGTGACGTGACGAGACTCTGGACGAGCAGCTGTGACGTGATGAGACTCTGGATGATGAGCTGAGACGTGAAGAGACTCTGGATGCTGAGCTGAGACATGAAGAGACTCTAGATGCTGAGCTGAGATGTGAAGAGACTCTGGATGCTGAGCTGAGACGTGAAGAGACTCTGGATGATGAGCTGAGACTTGAAGAGACAAATCAGTGGAGATGTGAAGAGACTCTGGATGATGAGCTGTGACTTGACTTGGCCCTTTAACATCAACTGTGACTTGACTTGGTTCTTTAACATCAACTGTGACTTGAATTGACTCATGACTGGCAGCAATGACATGACGGGGTGTTGTTGTGGCCGCCATTTTGTGAACGGGCTCCGCTGTCGCCGCCATTTTGTGAGCGTGCTCTAGCATGGTTGTTGTCATACGAGTAAATACTGAACCAGCAGTCCACAGAACATAATCCAGAAAACTACTCAGTGACGACCGAGGACCCTTATGAATCACTTTTGATTTTAAAGGCAGATTAAGGCCATCACAGAAAAAGTCTATTAACATACAGTCCGGTAATTGTGAGCCATTAGCCAGAGCCAAATATTCCGTAATGTAACCTTTGAGTGATTGTGTGCCCTGCTTGAGCGCTAGCAACAAGATCGCTGCGTCCATACCTGGCAAATGTTCGTTGGACAAGCCGCTGGATCCCTGTGTGGCTGAGTATTCTGTAACGGAGCCGACAAGACATGAGGCGTGTGGATCCATTTGCAAACTTTTATTCAAAAACATGATCAAACACAGGCAGGGTCAAACATCAGTAAACAGACATGTTGAGGGCAAGACACGAGTATTCCGAGAGCATGCGTGGGTCGTCGATCGGCGAACAATATCCAAAGGGCTTGACAATAGGGGTAATCCGAGAACACGAGCAATAATCCAAACAGGGGCAAACAGAGTCAAAACGGCAAAGCAAAGGGTAAATCCCAGAAACACGGGCAAGAAATCAAAACACGAGAAAACAGGCAAGGCAAGACTAAGACTACTAAGTGGGCTCCGTAAAGCAGCTATCAGCAATAACTGTGATAAATGCTAAGCAATACTCAGCAGCTTGAACAGGAACTGAGAGGGTATTAAATAGGCAGCGTGATTGGTTACAGGTGAACGTGATTAGGGTGAAATGTATTGTGGGAACTGAAGTCCAGTGTGAGTGTAACAGTCTGTGTAGTATGAAAGTCAGTGTAACTGAAGAGTGACCTCTGATGGAGATTGAGCGGAAGGGCAGGCACAGGATTCGTAACGTATGGCATCGCTGTGAAGAACCTTTTTAAGCACCTTTATGTTTACGAGTGAAAAGCTACAAATAATAATAATAATAAGTAAATTAAATGGCCTGATGTGTTGGTATTTAAAAAAAAAAATAATTAAAAAGCTAGCTGTAAATGTAGATGTCTAAAGCTATCCTACTGATGTTTTTACAACCCCTATTCCAGAAATGTTGGGACGTTTTTTTTAATTTGAATAAAATGAAAACTAAAAGACTTTCAAATCACATGAGCCAATATTGCATTCACAATAGAACATAGAGAACATAACAAATGTTTAAACTGAGAAATTTTACACTTTTATCCACTAAATGAGCTCAATTTCAAATTTGATGCCTGCTACAGGTCTCAAAAAAGTTGGCACGGGGGCAACAAAGGGCTGAAAAAGCAAGAAATGTTGCTGGGAGAACATCTAGCAACTAATTAAGTTAATTGACATCAGGTCTGTAACATGATTAGCTATAAAAGGGATGTTTCAGAGAGGCAGAGTCTCTCAGAAGTAAAGATGGGCAGAGGCTCTCCAATCTGTGAAAGAGTGCGTAAAAAGATTGTGGAATACTTTAAAAACAACGTTCCTCAACGCCAAATTGCAAAGGCTTTGCAAATCTCATCATCTACAGTGCATGACATCATCAAAAGATTCAGAGAAACTGGAGAAATCTCTGTGCGTAAGGGACAAGGCCGAAGACCTTTGTTGGATGCTCGTGGTCTTCGGGCCCTCAGACGACACTGCATCACTCATCGGCATGATTCTGTCGCTGACATTACTAAATGGGCCCAGGAATACTTCCAGAAACCACTGTCGGTAAACACAATCCGCCGTTCCATCTGCAGATGACAACTAAAGCTCTATCATGCAAAAAGGAAGCCATATGTGAACATGGTCCAGAACCCCCGTCGTGTCCTGTGGGCCAAGGGTCATTTAAAATGGACTGTTTCAAAGGGGAAAAGTGTTCTATGGTCAGACGAGTCTGAATTTGACATTCTTGTTGGAAATCACGGACGCCGTGTCCTCCGGGCTAAAGAGGAGGGAGACCTTCCAGCATGTTATCTGCGTTCAGTTCAAAAGCCAGCATCTCTGATGGTATGGGGGTGCATAAGTGCATACGGTATGGGCAGCTTGCATGTTTTGGAAGGCACTGTGAATACTGAAAGGTATATGAAGGTTTTAGAGCAACACATGCTCCCCTCCAGACAATGTCTATTTCAGGGAAGGCCTTGTGTATTTCAGCAGGACAATGCAAAACCACATACTGCAGCTATAACAACAGCATGGCTTCATAGTAGAAGAGTCCGGGTGCTGAATTGGCTTGCCTGCAGTCCAGATCTTTCACATATAGAGAACATTTGGCGCATCATTAAACGAAAAATATGTCAAAGATGACCACGAACTCTTCAGCAGCTGGAAACCTATATCAGACAAGAATGGGACCAAATTCCAACACCAAAACTCCAGAAACTCATAACCTCGATGCCCAGACATCTTCAAACTGTTTTGAAAAGAAGAGGAGATACTACACCATGGTAAACATGCCCCCGTCTCAACTATTTTGAGACCTGTAGCAGGCATCAAATTTGAAATGAGCTCATTTTGTGCATAAAATTGTAAAATTTCTCAGTTTAAACATCTGTTATGTTATCTATATTCTATTGTGAATAAAATATTGGCTCATGTGATTTGAAATTCTTTTAGTTTTCATTTTATTCAAATTTAAAAAACGTCCCAACATTTCCGGAATTCGGGTTGTACTCTCCTGTAATGACTTATTAGCTCTTAATTTTCAGCTTCTTAGGGAATCAGATCGATTAAAGCGAATATCATTTATTATCTTAATGAGTGCTGTCTCTGTGCTGTGATGTGCTCGGAAACCAGATTGAAAATTGTCCAGGTATCCATTTGAGTTTAAGTAGTTGTTCAGCTGATTAAAAAACTACATTTTCAATAATCTTACCTATGAAAGGAAGATTTGATATTGATCTATAGTTTTTCAGAAGGGGCTTAACAACTGCAGCTTTCAGGGAGTTTGGAAAAGTCCCAAAAAGAAGTGAGGCATTCACCACTTCTAAGAGATCTTCTTCTAAATAGTTAAGCACACTTTTGAAAAAATATGTGGGAATTGTGTCAAGATAGCAGATTTAAGGTGCTGTACTATTTCTTCCAAAATTTTGCTATCAATTGCTTCAAAAACAGTCATAGTCACTTCTTTTTGAAATTGCGGTCGAATCTGTGTGACCTCTGCATAACTTAAGGATGTGCCAATAGCCTTTCTGATATTATTGATCTTCTCAGAAAAGAAGCAAACTCATTGTATTTGCTGTCGGAGAGCATTTCACAGGGAATCTGACTTGGGAGTTTGTTAGTCTCTCAACAGTAGCAAAAAGAGTGCGAGTGTTGTTTAAGTTACTATTTATAAGGTTTGAGAAGAAGGTCTGTCTAGCTGTGGCTAGTTCCACATTGAAAGCAAGAAGGCTGTCTTTATAGATGCTATAGTGAATTTCAAGTTTCATCTTCCGCCACATCCGCTCAGCTTTTCTGCATTGTCTTTTCATACTCTGAACTGCTGTTGATTTTCTCCAAGGTGATTTCTGTCTGCCAGTCTTCTTACTGACTTTTTCAGGAGCAATATCATCAATAACATTCTTAACTTTTGAGTTAAAGGAATCAAGGAGAAGATCAACAGAGTCTGCAGAAATGCTTGGTGTTGAAGATATAGCCTCCATAAATAGTGCACTAGTGTTCTCGTTAATGCATCTCTTTCTGACAGAGACAGATCTAGATTCAGTGGTAACAGAGATCATTATATCAAAGAAAATACAGAAGTGATCAGATAGTGCTACATCCTTAATAACAATGGATGAAATGTTTAGACCTCTACTGATGAGTAAATCTAGAGTGTGTCCATGATTGTGTGTTGGTCCATGCACATGCTGAATCAGGTCAAAAGTGTTTAAAACAGTTATAATTTCTTTTGTAGTATTGATTTCTGCATTATCTATGTGAATATTAAAATCTCCTGCAAAAGTAAGACAGTCGAACTCTGAGTAAATCATTGATAACAGTTCTGTGAACTCTTCAACAAAGGCTGGAGAGTATTTTGGTGGCCTGTAAATAATGATAAACAGAATGTGTGGAGCACCTTTCAGCACACTACCTAGGTATTCAAAAGACAAATACTGACCAAATGATACTTGCTTGCATTGATAAACATCTTTAAATAGAGCAGCTACACCTCCACTTCTCCTAACAGTCCTGCAGACACTTATAAAATTAAAGTTAGGAGGGGCTGTTTCACTGAGGACTGTTGCACTGCAGCTGTCTTCTAGCCATGTTTCATTTAGAAACATAAAATCCAGGTTGTTTGTGGTTATTAAATCATTGATCAGAAATGATTTATTTTTTAGTGAGCGAATGTTTAAAATTGCTAACTTGATGGAATTACATTTTGTCTCTACAGCAATCTTAGTTTGATGCATAATAGGCCGCAGATTAGATGGGTCAGCCGTACGGCTTGAGAAGGCCTTAGACTGTCTATCACGTGATAAAACAGAGATAGAGAAAGCTACAAGCACACTGGGTTCCCGCTTGTTCTGTAAATATTTGTGACAGTTGCTGCTATCATAGCGGGGACCCGATGTCACAGATCGATCAGGCTCCCACGCCAGCCAATCACATCGCACATCCTCACCTGAATACTAATGGAGCACACCTGCACACACTCAGCACCTCATTACCACACACCATTTAAGCACGCACCTCACCACAGTCTAACGTCCGGTCTCGTTTACGCATAGTGACTCATGCTATCACAGCGACCTACCTGCTACTTACCTCCTTGTGTACTTACCTCCAGTGTTCTCTCCAGCGTCGTGTCTCCTGTGTTCCCCAGTCTGTCTGCTCCAGCGATCTCTTCCAGAAGTCTGCTACTCTGCCTATGTGAGGTGTGTGCTCTGACCCGTATTGCTAATTCTCCTATCAAGACAAAGATCTCAAATCATCGTCTCATCAAACATCATCTGATCTACTGGATATTCTACTCACCATTTACATTCACCATTTGCTCTGCTGTTCTATAAATAAACATCTGTTGTATTCTCTATTCTCCGTCTGAGTCTGCTGATTGTAACAGAAGACCGGAACCAACACTAAGGACAGCATGAGCAATACCGACCCCTTCCAGGAGCTCGTGGACAATCTCCGACGAGTTCTTCTTCCTTCACCGCCATCACCACCGATCACCTCCACGGCAAACACCATCACTCCTTCTGCACCCCTGATCGCCAGTCCCATGACCCGACCAGCGCCCTTCTCAGGTGTGGCGGGGGAGTGCAACGGGTTTCTCTTACAATGCTCCTTAGCCCTAGAGATGCAACCGCAGCTGTACCCCACTGAGAGATCAAAGATCGCCTTCATCATATCCCTCCTGACAGGTAAAGCTCTACAGTGGGCTGAAACTATCTGGTCACAATCAGGCCCTGTCACCCAGTCTTTCCATAATTTCATCACTCACTTCCGTGAAGTTTTTGGCCACTCAACAGCCGATCCATCCATCAGTGATCAACTCTACCATCTCCGACAGGGAAACAAATCCATCCATGACTACGCCCTCCAGTTCCGCACTCTCGCTGCGGCTAGCGGATGGAACGAACGATCACTTCTCACCACTTATCGTCAGGGACTCGAACCTAGGTTGCGGTTGCAACTCGCGGGATATGATGATTCTAGTGGACTGGAGAATTTAATCCAACTATCCATTCGTTGTTCAACCCGCATGCAGTCATGTTTTGAGGAATCAGCCCAACTTACCCGTTGCACTCCTCAACAGCGCCCCCAAGAAGCAAACCGCCCTCCAGAACCAGTTCACGAACCCATGCAAACAGATAGTACCCGTTTATCGTACACTGAGCGGCAGAGGCGACTTACCCATGGCTTATGTTTATACTGTGGAAATAGTGGGCACATAAGATCATCATGCCCCATTCGACCTCCTCGACTCCCGGTGAGTGCAATTCGACCCTCTATATCCAGAATGAAACCCCTATCTACTGTTGTAATACTTACTGCCTCCACTGTATCCATTCCAGTTCACGCCCTACTCGACACAGGGTCCGCCGGAAACTTCATTTCAGGGAGCCTCTGCCGCCAGCTCAACCTCCCAACCGTTACCAACCAAACCATCTATCAAGTCCAATCGGTAACTGGAAAACCCATCAGCCGACGCCATGTAAGACTCAGTGCGGGTCCCGTTCAGCTACGTGTGGGTGAACTACATGAAGAACAACTCCATCTGCTGGTTCTGGAGGGATCTACAACGGATATAATCCTCGGACTTCCATGGTTTGCGCAACATAATCCCCAGATTTCCTGGCGCACGGGAGAAATCCTGAAGTGGGGCAACCAGTGTTTCCCAACATGTTTCCCACGTCTACCTCATCCAGCTCCTCGTCAGTTCCAATCCCTATCGGTAAACTCCACCTCCATAGAAAGCCCTCTTGAGAAACAGTCTGTCTCTATACCCTCCTGTTATGCCCCCTTCAGAGATGTCTTCTGCCCGAAGAGGGCCTCCCAATTACCTCCTCACCAGCCATGGGACTGCGCGATTGAACTGGTACCAGGTGAGCCAGTGCCCAAAGGAAAGATCTACCCGCTGTCTCTACCGGAACAGAAGGCCATGGAGGAGTACATCGAAGAGGCTCTTCAGCAAGGCTACATTCGCCCTTCGACATCCCCTGCTGCTTCAAGCTTCTTCTTCGTAGCAAAGAAGGACGGAGGCTTGCGGCCTTGCATTGACTACCGGGCACTTAACAAAATCACCATCAAGTTCCGATACCCCCTTCCTCTCGTCCCAGCAGCCCTGGAACATCTCCGCGGAGCCACCATCTTCACCAAGCTGGACCTCCGCAGCGCGTATAACCTCATCCGGATACGCGAGGGGGACGAGTGGAAGACGGCTTTCGTAACACCTACTGGCCACTATGAATATCTTGTCATGCCGTATGGTCTTGTCAACGCCCCCTCCGTATTCCAGGACTTCATGCATGAGGTGCTCTGGGAGTATTTACACCGGTTCGTCTTGGTTTACATCGATGACATCCTCATCTACTCTCGGAGCTTGACCGAACATCGCCTCCCCGTTGCGGAGGTCCTACAACGCCTACGCAAGTTTCATCTGTTCCTCAAGGCTGAGAAGTGTTCATTCCATCAACCGTCAGTACAATTCCTAGGATACAACATTGATAGTGGTGGCATCCGTATGGACGAGGGGAAGGTGGAAGCCATCAGGTCCTGGCCAGTCCCTTCCACCATTAAAGAACTTCAAAGATTCCTCGGCTTCTCCAACTTCTACAGACGATTCATTCAGAACTACAGTACCATTACCAGTCATCTAACCAACCTCCTACGTAACAAGCCCAAGTCTCTGTCCTGGACTTCTGCTGCCACGGAAGCATTCGAATGCCTGAAGGACGCCTTTACCCGTGCTCCAATCCTCGTCCATCCTGATCCCACGAAACCCTTCATTGTGGAGGTAGATGCCTCGACTACGGGGGTTGGAGCTGTTTTATCCCAGCAGCAGGGGACCCCAGCCAAACTTCACCCATGTGCCTTCTTTTCCCGTAAGCTCAGCCCGGCGGAAAGAAACTATGACATCGGCAACAGGGAACTTCTGGCCATCAAGCTAGCCCTCGAAGAATGGAGGCATTGGTTGGAGGGTTCACAACATCCACTCACCGCCCTAACTGACCACAAGAACTTACAATACTTACGTGAAGCCAAACGACTAAACCCTCGCCACCGGTTCAACTTCACCATCTCTTACCGTCCAGGATCCAAGAACACTAAAGCCGATGCCTTATCACGTCTACATACTCCACAGGAAACCAAAGAAGAACCTGAACCCATCATTCCCGATAAACTCATTGTCTGTCCCATCCAATGGAGTAACGACTCTGCCACCTCCTCCAATGCTTCCACGGCCATTCCGCCGGGCTGCCCACCAGGAATGCAGTATGTCCCTCGTTTACAGCGCAATCACCTAATCCACTCTGTACACACTTCACTGGGCACTGGCCACCCCGGGGCCAACAGCACCCTCTCGCTATTGAAGAACCGCTACTGGTGGCCCAACATGGCAAGGGACGTGAGAAGGTTCGTCCAGGGTTGTGCAGAGTGTGCCATTTCCAAAAGTCCTCGCCACTTACCAGCAGGCAAGCTCCTCCCGTTACCCGTTCCAAATCGTCCATGGTCACACCTGGGGGTAGATTTCATCACCGACCTGCCAGATTCAGACGGTAACACATGCATTCTGGTGATTGTGGACCGATTTTCAAAGTCTCGTCGACTCCTTCCTCTCAGAGGCCTGCCCACAGCCCTGGAAACAGCCGAATTATTGTTCAACTTCGTCTTCAGATATTTCGGCTTACCGGAAGACATAGTGTCGGATCGGGGGCCACAATTTATCTCCCGGGTCTGGAGGGGATTCTTCAAACTCCTAGGTGTGACCGTGAGTCTGTCATCAGGATACCATCCCCAAACGAACGGGCAAACGGAGAGGAAGATCCAAGAAATCGGCCGCTTCCTACGAACCTTCTGCCATGACCACCAGGACTCTTGGAACCAGTTTATTGGCTGGGCCGAGTACGCCCAGAATTCCCTACGTCAACCTTCTACTGGACTCACTCCCTTCCAGTGTGTACTCGGTTACCAGCCACCCTTGTTCCCCTGGTCTGGGGAACCATCAGAGATACCAGCAGTGGATTACTGGTTCCGAGAGAGCGAGAGGGTCTGGGACAATGCTCACCATCATCTTCAGCGAGCAGTGCGCAGGCGCAAGATGACAGCAGACCTTCGTAGGTCCGAAGCCCCCCAGTACCAACCGGGACAGAGGGTCTGGCTGTCAACAAGGGACATCAGACTGCGCCTGCCCTGTAAAAAATTAAGTCCCAGATATGTTGGCCCCTTCACGATCTTGAAGCAAATCAACCCGGTCACCTTCCAGCTACAACTCCCTCCACAATATAAGATTCATCCCACATTTCATGTATCACTGTTAAAACCTTACCACCCTCCTGTCTCTCCCTCCACAGAGCCTGGTCCAAGTGAGGAACCCCCTCTTCCACTGATTCTGGAAGACGGCGCCATATACGAGGTTAAGCAGATCCTGGATTCCCGGCGCCGTGGTGGTCAGCTGGAATACCTTGTTGACTGGGAGGGCTATGGTCCGGAGGAGAGATCTTGGGTCCCCAGGAATGACGTTCTAGACCCAACCCTACTCGAGGAATTCCACTCAACCTACCCAGATCGACCAGCTCCCAGGGGAAGAGGTAGACCACCACGCCGTCGGGGTCCTCGGCCCTCTGGAGCGGGCCGTGGAGAGGGGGGTAATGTCACAGATCGACCAGGCTCCCACGCCAGCCAATCACATCGCACATCCTCACCTGAATACTAATGGAGCACACCTGCACACACTCAGCACCTCATTACCACACACCATTTAAGCACGCACCTCACCACAGTCTAACGTCCGGTCTCGTTTACGCATAGTGACTCATGCTATCACAGCGACCTACCTGCTACTTACCTCCTTGTGTACTTACCTCCAGTGTTCTCTCCAGCGTCGTGTCTCCTGTGTTCCCCAGTCTGTCTGCTCCAGCGATCTCTTCCAGAAGTCTGCTACTCTGCCTATGTGAGGTGTGTGTGCTCTGACCCGTATTGCTAATTCTCCTATCAAGACAAAGATCTCAAATCATCGTCTCATCAAACATCATCTGATCTACTGGATATTCTACTCACCATTTACATTCACCATTTGCTCTGCTGTTCTATAAATAAACATCTGTTGTATTCTCTATTCTCCGTCTGAGTCTGCTGATTGTAACACCCGACACATATCACTGAGAGCTGTTATCAATTGTTTTTGATTCACCTACAGCAGATGGAGGAGGATTTAGGCCCTGGCGTTGTGGCAGCGGCCGTAGAGCTCTCACAGGAGGAGGAGGACGAGCTGGGCCCACAGGCTTTGGTGGTTGTGGGCCCGCCATTTTTTAGTTGATATCTGGGGGCTTGCAGCGAAAGAGTGGGAGAGTTTGGTCCCAGCATACACCAGTTCCTCCATTTTCTGTGAGTGCTTGTTGTGGCTGCGTGGTGTTCAGAGACATGGGAGCCAACCTGCTCTCTGCTATAAAATTCGATCCACACTATAAACTTGAGAAATTAGAGTTAGTTTGAGATTTTTATAACTTAATAAGATTATAAAAATAAGGTCAACATAAAGAATTTTTGAAGAAATATACTTTTATCTATAATAATAGATGTATTTTAATTTAATGTTTTCTTTTTTTAAAGGTTGCATTTGAAGAGAGTTCAGCTAAGAACTGACAGATGAGCTGCTCAGTGGATTTGTTGCTGCAGTAAAGCTGTACCAGAGATTGATACACAATGTTTTAATACATAGTTCATTGTCACAATTTAACTTTTTACATGATCTGATGGTTTTTTTTTTACATTGATTTTGATGGTTTAAAGTCTGTCCAACACATAATGATTAGGTGATGGAACTATTTTCTGAATGTATTTGAGATTCTCTCCCTGCAGATGGCCACATCCTCATCATGTCAACAAGAATGTTGTATGTGAAATGGAGAACTTGTGGAGGCACTTCTCTCTCTCTGTTAAATGTTAACATTTAATGCAACTTGATGGATATTTTGTAGGGGTGTAACGATTCACTCGTTTTCTCGATGCATCGATTACAAGCCCTGACGATGCATATGCATCGATCTTGAAACATGTATTTTTGAATCGTGAATCGTCGATTTCGGGCAGTAATCGATTTAAAATGCTAAGAATCGAATGAATCGCGATTTCTATAGCGATTCAATGCTTTCAAAATATATACACCTTAAATTACTACAAGCACGAATTAATGGAGAACTTGAACAGTGTTCGTGCCTCACATCTCTTCTTCACGCGCTCCACTATATTTACTGTCTGTCACAGGATTGCGCTCGCGCCCCGTTCGTCTCACGGACACATTTTTTGAGCAGCTGATGTGTGATCTCTCCTTAGTACTCGTGGCAAGTACTGCTAAAGTGAAGTAGTTTTAGTTTTCTGTAGTTTTTCAATGGCTCTCGGTAATAACGTCGACATTACCTGAGCAGTCGAAGGCTGCGCATTTATTGCATGGACGGAGCAAAAATGTAAGTGTCTAAGCATACGCACAGTTCCATTGAATGATTACCGTGTTTTCACAATGTCGTTGAACCGAATGTATGAAGAAAACTGTTAAAATGACCACAGCATTAACAACAACCTTGAAATAAGAGAGCAAGGTTTATCTGTTAATCAGATGCACAAGTAGCATTCGTTGCTATAGGAAACAGACATCAGGCGCTTTTTCTTTCAGAATCATCATTCACCGATGGAGAGGAAAAGTTAAATACCATGTGATCTCGCGCTTGTAGAACTTAAGACGTGCCAGGAAATGCCTAATATGGACAAAGGCAGCTGCAGCTAAGCTGAATAAAAGGAACTGATGAAACGTTAAGACAATAAACACAATAAATAAATAAAATTCATGAATGATGCAGTGCTAATTGACATATTTATTACAGTACAGAAACAATAAAGTTTTCTACCTTATTCTGTGCAGAAAATTGAAATAATTGTTTGTAGTATATAAAACAATCATGAAATTGCCATTAGGAAAAAAATATAGATTACAAATGATTTATTATTGTCCAGCAGTGTATTTGATTTCTTATAGCAAATTCAAAGTAAGAGATAAGAAAAGAATTTCTTGTAAATAAAAAAATAAAAATAATAATAATACATACATAAAATTATTGTATTTGACATTTCTGTCACTTCTGAAATGATGGCTACACACCTAGTGTGACAAAATGTTAGCCTAAACATAATACTTTTAAAGCTCTTTTTTTTTTAAATCTTGGATTACATAAATTTCTACATATGCCATGTCACGCCATAGCATCATTAAACTAGCATCTAACAATGGACAAAAGTGTTTTTTTCTCTAACTTATGGTTCTCTAACCATAAAGGCTGCTGTGTAATTTGCCCTCTGACTAAGCATTTAAAGAATTTAGGGGAAGTATTTGCATAATCCTATGAATGCACTGAAAGAATGCAGAGTCGAATCGTTAATGGAATCGAATTTAATTTAATTGTGAATTGAATCGAAATGAATCGTTCTGAATTTGCAAAAATCGTTCTTGAATCGAATCGAAAACCTATGAATCGTGAATCGAATCGATTCGCTGTCTACCCAAAGATTCACAGCCCTAATATTTTGTTGTTTACAATGAAAATGCATAGTTAAACCTTTGAAAGGTTTTTGTGCTACTTAATTATATTCTACTGTAGCTACATTTTGCAGATTGATAAAGCTGCAATGTGCAATTTGTTCATCTGGTAATTTATCTATCAAAAAGTTACTCTGTGTATTTCAGGATTTAATTTTTTTTTTTTTTTTTTTTTTTTCAAAATATGTGTGCCTAACATGTGTTTTAAGGAAAACTCAGGTGTTCAAATTATGTGAATTAAACTCAAAATCCATCTACCATCTTTATCATTTTAAACTAATATTTCTTAGCTTTTTTCTCTCAAGGAGTCTGGAACCAAGTCTTTTTTAAATGTATTGTTTGTACTTAGTCTACTACGTCCACTGAGCCAATGTTTGGATGAGAAGCATCAGGAACTGAAAACTTTTACTAGTAGCCAACTACTGTTCGTACTCAGGAAGGATTTCAGTAGAAAAGGTAGGGCGTGGTTATTTCGTGTTGAATTTCTTAGAGCTGAAAACCGCATAGAAAGTATATTACTTAGATTTTTATTGCCTACATAACAGATGTTTACTGAATGACTGTAATACGCAAATGATCATAGGTGGCCGCATGTCATAAGCATTACAGGACGGCATGCAATAATTATCAAATAATTTATGTTTTAGACCAAATTCAGCAAACGAACGAAAACAAAAGCTGGCATGGAGTACATTAGTGGAGCGGGGCACAAAATTTACCCCTTTTCCGCCCAAAGCCTTCCTGTGACGGGTTTATTCCACTCCGAGTTTTCAATGTTGCTAACTCAAACTGGACTGCCCTGTGACTCCTGTCTTGTCAGTGGTTTACCTTCATACACTGGATGAGGATGTGATTCTGAGAGCTAAGACATTGCTATGAAAGTGAGTGAAGATAAATAAATTTTAGAAATCGCTTGAAAACATCTTAGGTGACTGATTAACGGGGTTGTTGCCATCTGGACTGGAGAATATGTTCAATAAACCAAGGTAAAGATTGAAGTTCTAGTCTTTATAGATAATGATCTTTAAAAAAATAGAGGAATCAAAGTATCAGCAGACTTGCAAATGTTAATGTTTTTACATTTTTCTTACAAGAATTCTTCTTGAAAATGCAGCAGTTTATTATTATTATTATTATTATTATTACCTTGATATGAAACATTATTCACTTACCAGCTTTTTTATCAGTCGAATTTGAATATAATTTTCATCTGTTGTTTCCTTAAAAACTTTAAAAAAGCAAAAGCAAGCTGGTTCAGCCGAATAACATTTGTTAACACTATAAAGAAGGGATGAAATAATATTATTTTATATACTTAAGAAAATGATAGTAATTTTTGTTTTTTTCTGTTTTTTATTTTACTTTCAGATGTGAATTTTGAATTTGAAAGCAGCCTCGCTATTCGTCCATCAGTCTGAAAGAAGGCACATACCATGACGTACAAAACTAGTAGGGCTACATTTTTACTTTGTAATCTTTACAAAACTGCTGGTTTGAGAGATAATAGATTGCTTAAAACAAAAAGGAATCGGAATGTTTACAGTATGTGACTTCTGTCCAGTATTTTGCATTACATTATATTTGTAGTTTTTCATATTGAAGGTTCCTGACCATATTTTGATCATGTTGTACTTGTTAATTTGACTATTATTTGTTTATTTGCAGAATCATTTTAGCTGAAATGAGTTCTGAAAATGTTGTGACGATTACTCCACTACTACTGAGGCACACTGGTAAGTGTTGTATTAAAAAAAAAAAAAAAAAAAAAAAAAACATCTTGGCTTATTGTACACAAGGTAGCAACTAAATCAACAATTAATACATTGTAGCAGCCAAATTTGTTTCTTACTTCATGTAATATTCAAACAAGTCTTTCGTTTGTGTTACATTGTGACGTAATTTCTGTTGTGTACTTTGTGTTGGTGATGTGTTTTCTCCCCTTCCTCTTTTTCTCTCTCGCTTTGTCATGCAGCGCTCCAAACCATCCAGCCACCACCATAGTCTAATATAATGCAATCACCATCTCGATTTTACTAAAGCACAATTCAGCAAGGGCCATCAGATTTAACAAAACCCAGTCATTTGGAGCAATCATTCAATGGATCAACTCAAGGCTAAAAAGACTTTTCTTGAGCCCAGGTAAATGGTCATGATCAAGCTCCCTCTTAGCTAGTCTTAAAAACTTTGTCAGTCTTTAGTATTATGTAGCAAAATTAAAGTCAACATGTTTTATATCTCACAGTTGCACATTTATTTCATTAATGTCTACACTTTCTCTCACAGTTGCACCTACTTAATTGTGCAACACATGGTTCTGACAGGAAGCTCAACTGAATTAATGTTGCAATGTCTCTGTTTCACTGCAGCTCAGAGCAAGGGAGATCTTCACCATGTCCCAGCCATGAGTCCATGAGGAGTGATCAGTCAAAGGATCATTTATGGGAATTAAAAGCATGCAGGTAAAAGATTGATATTAATAATAATTCAGCTTTCCTCTATATCACTTTTCAGTTTTTGGTTTCATGTAACGTCATATAAAACAACAAGATTTAAAATAAGATCATTTAAAAAACAAAGTTAAAATTTTATCTTAAATTGTGAAGTGACTATTAAATCCACTTAGTTAATGTTGCAATGTCTCTGTTTCACTGCAGCTCAGAGCAGCAAGGGAGATCATCATCTCCATGTCCCAGCCACGAGTCCATGAGGAGTGATGAGTCAATTGGACATCCAAGGGATTTAAAAGAATCCAGGTAAAAGATTTATATTAATAATCATTAAGCTTTCCTCGCCATCACTCTTTAATTTTTTAGTTTTATGAAATGGCATTTAAAACAATGAGAAATTTAAAAAAAAAAAAAAAAAAGACAAAAAAAAAAGGTTACAATTTTATCTTACAATTGTGAATTTATATCTCACGTGTGTGACTATTAAATCCACTTTAATCCGCTATGAGTCCATGAAGAGTGATCAATCAATGGGTTATTCAAGGTATTTTAAAAAATCTGGGTACAAGGTTTATATTATTAATAATTAAGCTTTCCTGTTTATCACTTGTTAATTTTTAGTTTTTGCAATGTTAAAACAACAAGATTTTAAGAAATTAAAAAAAGTTATCATAAGTCTTCTTTTTAAAAGTCACGCTCATGCTTGTGACTATTTCACAGTCACAAAATTTTGACTCACACTTTAGATTGTTTCACAGTTGTGACAAATTCACTGAATTAATTTTGTAATGTCTCTGTTTCACTGCAGCTCAGAGCAGCAAGGGAGATCAGCATCTCCATGTCCCAGCCATGAGTCCATGAGGAGTGATAGGTCAAAGGATCATTTATGGACATTTAAAGAATCCAGGTAAAAGATTGATATTAATAATAAATTCAGCTTTCCTCTATATCACTTTTCAGTTTTTGGTTTTATGTAATGTCATATAAAACAACAAGACTGAAAAAAGATAATTTAAAAAAAAAGTTAAAGTTTTATCTTATAATTGTGAAGTTATATGTTAAGCTTGTGACTGTTTCACAGTTGTGACTATTAAATCCACTTAATTAATGTTGTAATGTCTCTGTTTCACTGCAGCTCAGAGCAGCAAGGGAGATCAGCATCTCCATGTCCCAGCCATGAGTCCATGAGGAGTGATAGGTCAAAGGATCATTTATGGACATTTAAAGAATCCAGGTAAAAGATTGATATTAATAATAAATTCAGCTTTCCTCTATATCACTTTTCAGTTTTTGGTTTTATGTAATGTCATATAAAACAACAAGACTGAAAAAAGATAATTTAAAAAAAAAGTTAAAGTTTTATCTTATAATTGTGAAGTTATATGTTAAGCTTGTGACTGTTTCACAGTTGTGACTATTAAATCCACTTAATTAATGTTGTAATGTCTCTGTTTCACTGCAGCTCAGAGCAGCAAGGGAGATCAGCATCTCCATGTCCCAGCCATGAGTCCATGAGGAGTGATGAGTCAAAGGGTCATTTATGGGAATTTAAAGAATCCAGGTAAAAGATTGATATTAATAATAATTCAGCTTTTTTCTCTATCACTTTTCAGTTTTTGGTTTCATGCAACATCATATAAAACAACACAATTTAAAAAATTTTAAAATTTTATCTTAAATTGTGAAGTTTTATTTCATGCTTGTGACTATTAAATCCACTTAATTAATGTTGTAATGTCTCTGTTTCACTGCAGCTCAGAGCAGCAAGGGAGATCGGCATCTCCATGTCCCAGCCATGAGTCCATGAGGAGTGATGAGTCAAAGGGTCATCCAGAGGATTTAAAAGAATCCAGGTAAAAGATTAGCATGATTAAACTCCTGCTTATATCACTTTTCAGTCATTGGTTATATCATGAGAGGGGGAAAAAATTTTCTTAAAAGAGTTGCTGGTTATGCACTCTCACAGCTATATCTTGCGTGTTATTTTATGTTCTTTTTAATCTGTTTATTTGTCTTTAGTTTACATATTACAAATATTAAAAGTATCAATTTACAAGTATTAAAATCTTCTTATTAAGTAATATATATTAAGGTAATTCAACGGTATGCTCTGTGAGTAATGGTTAAAAATATATTTAAAGAATAACAAGTTTTATTTTGATTTTTCAGTACTGCCTCACTCCTTAATAAAATTCGAGATGCACTCAAAAGAAATATGAGGATAAGGTTTAAGTGTTTGCATGAAGGGATATCAAAACACAGTGTCCTCATACCTCTCAGTGAGATCTACACTGAGCTCTACATCACAGAAGGTGGATGTGGAGAGATTAATAATGAACATGAGATCAGATGGATTGAAATTGCATTTAGGAGAGCAATGACAGAAGATACGCCAATAAACCTGAATGATATTTTCACACCGTTACCTGGACAAGACCAACCCATCAGAACTGTGCTGACTAAAGGAGTCGCTGGCATTGGAAAAACAGTCTCTGTGCAGAAGTTCATTTTGGACTGGACTGAAGGGAAAGCAAATCAGGACGTCCACCTCATATTTCCACTTCCTTTCAGAGAGCTCAATTTAATGAAAGATCAAAAACTCAGTCTTAAAGATCTTCTTTGTTCCTTTTTCACTGAGACAGATAAATTTGAAATATCCAGTGATAAATTTAAATTTCTCCTCATCTTTGATGGTCTGGATGAGTGTCGTCTGTCTCTGGATTTCCACAACAACGTGAAATTGTGTGATGTGACTGAATCAGCCTCTGTAGACGTGCTGCTGACGAACCTCATTGCTGGGAATCTGCTTCCCTCTGCTCTCATCTGGATCACCTCCAGACCAGCAGCAGCTGATCTCATTCCCTCCGAGTGTGTCCATCGAGTGACAGAGGTACGAGGCTTCAATGACCCTCAGAAGGAGGAATACTTCAGGAAGAAAATCAGTGATCAGGTCCTGTCCGACAGAATCATCTCACACCTGAAGTCATCAAGGAGCCTCTACATCATGTGCCACATCCCAGTGTTCTGCTGGATTTCAGCCACTGTTCTAGAGAAGATGTTGAGTCAAGCAGAGAGTGGAGAGATTCCCAAGACTCTCACTCAAATGTACACATACTTCCTGATCATTCAGATGAGCGCTATGCATGAAAGGGCCTATGCTAAAAACATTAAAGATATAAACATGGTTCTTAAACTGGGTAAACTAGCTTTTCAGCAGCTGGAGAAACGTAATCTGATCTTCTATGAGGAAGACCTTAAAGAATGTGACATTGACGTACAAGAAGCGTCTGTGTACACAGGATTGTGCACTCAGATCTTCAGAGAAGAATCAGGGCTGTTTCAGAGGAAAGTCTACTGTTTTGTTCATTTGAGTGTTCAGGAACATCTTGCAGCTTTATATGTGTACCTCTCATTTGTGAATAAAAATATAAATGTGATAGACCAATCTAGTCTTCTACCCAGTGTTCTGGCTTGTGTTACACAAGGTTCAATATCAGTATCTGACCTCTATCAGAGAGCTGTAAAGAAAGTTCTGCAGAGTACCAGTGGACATCTGGACCTTTTCCTTCGCTTCCTTGTGGGATTCTCACTGGAGTCCAATCAGACTCTCTTACGAGGTCTACTGACGCAGACAAAAAACAGCTCTGACAGCAAAGAGAGAATAGTTAATTACATAAAACAGAAGATCAAAGAGAATCCTTCTCCAGAGAAATCAATCAATCTGTTCCACTGCCTGAATGAACTGAACGATCATTCACTAGTGGAGGAAATCCAGCATTACCTAAAATCAGGGTCAGAAAAAAAGACCACACTGACAGCCTCACAGTGGTCAGCTATGGTCTTTGTATTGCTGACCTCAGGGCAAAAACTAGATGTGTTTGATTTAAAGAAGTATGTTTGGACACATGTCTTGCCAGATGAAAGTCTTCAAAGGCTACAACCAGTGCTTGAAGCATCCAGAACCGCAAAGTATGTCATGCCAATAATAACTGTTAAAGTTTATGTATAATAAAAAATTGATGTAGTATAATATAATGGAAAAGGTTCTTTTTTTTAGTCTTTGTATTTATATTTATCTTGTTAGATTTTACACAAGATTTTTCTGCATTAAGCTATTTCAGTTAATCTAGAAGTTCAATTAATCTTAATTAAAACTGTGTAATCTAAAAGATTTGTGTAATTCCAGAATTAATTCACTCAATACTGTATACACACACACATACTAGGATTTTTTTTTTCTTGCAGTCTTGGTGATCATAACTTAACAAGAAAAGGCTATACCACTTTAGTTTCTGTGCTTACATCAAAAACCTCGTGTCTGAGAGAGTTGAACCTGGCTAAGAGTAATGTAAGTGATTCAGGACTTAGGCTACTCTGTGATGGCCTGCAAAATCCTCAATGTCGTTTGGAAACACTGAAGTAAGTTCCTCTTCTTTTGTTTTTTATTTTCCTCAATTTTTTTCTTCATTTTCATAGATTTGGTTTATTTACCTAATTTCTTTATTGCAAAAATGAAATAATAATGAAGTAGTAAATATAGTTCATGCTTAACAAGACAAAATACACAGTTAAGTGCAATCTATGAAAATGTCTTAATAGGCAAGTAATAATGCAAATTTACCTTATTTCAAGGCCCGCATATCATCTGGAAAAAAATTTAAAAAAAGTATTGTAAAACTGACATTGAGGAGAAGTCTTTAAACCCCTGTGTTTTTTTATTTGTTTGTTTGTTTGGTTGTTTTTTTGCAGACTGGAGTTTTGTGATATTTCTGATAAGGGTTGTGATTTTCTGGCTTTGGCTCTGAGATCAAACCCCTCACATCTAAAAGAGCTGGATCTGTCTGGAAATAAACTCACTAACACCGGATTGAAGATTCTTTCTGCTGAATTACAGAATCCCTTCTGTAAACTTGAGAAACTGTGGTAAGATTACTTCTAAATGATCCTAAAACATATTTTGACATTTAGTTTTGTTTTGTTACCATAAAGAACTATGTGTCCATTAACCTAGATCTGATGCCATTTCCTCTGCAGGATGAGACTTTGTGGTATCACAAGTGATGGTTGTGCATCTCTGGCTTTAGTTCTGAGATCAAACCCCTCATATTTGAGATGGCTGAATCTGTCTGGGAATACATTGGGAGATTCAGGAATGAAGAAGTTCGCTGAAGGACTAGAGAACCCTCACTGTAAACTGGAGATATTGAGGTAAGGTTGTCTCACAGAGACTAATAGATGTACTGAGAGTCATAACTGACACACAAGACACATTTAATGAATACGGTATGCTGTATATTTTCTGCAGGTTGAGGGATTGTGGTATCACAGATGAAGGTTGTGCTGCTCTGGCTTCGGCTCTGAGACCAAACCCCTCGCACCTGAGAGAACTGGATCTGTCTGGAAATAAATTTGGAGACACTGGATTGCGGAAGTTATGTGTTGTTCTGGAGAATTCTGACTGTAATCTTGAGATGCTCAGGCAAGATTATCACTCACCACATTTGTCAAATAAGTCCTTTGTTCCAAAGCTAGGGACAGAAATGATTGTAATTCTCTCAGCAGGTTAGACCATTGTGAATTCACTAATGAGGGCTGTGCAGCTCTGGGTTCAGCTTTGAAATCAAACCCCTCACATCTGAGAGAACTGGATCTAGGTTGGAATACACTATGTGACTCAGGTGTGCAAGCGCTTTTTGACGCTTTAAAGGATCCAAACTCTAAATTGGAAGTTTTGCGGTAAGTTAATGTCAAAATCATGCTGAAAATGCAGAATTCTTTTTTTTTTTAATATACTGCTATCGGTCCACTGATTTTCAGTTCATCATATCATCACAGAGAGAGCCATCATTCATGTTAAACTTTTTACACTATTATTTATTATAGAGTGTATATGAATTGTGAATACGGTGCCTTTATGAAAATACCTACTCCAGCAAATGATCATATTATTTAGCAAGATCACAAAAGAGCTTTAAGGAGAAATTAGTTTATTTGATACAACTTTATTTAATTTTACCAAAAAACCCCAATGTGTATAAAAATCAACAATAGCATTAAAGGGATACTCCACCCCAAAATGAAATTTTTGTCATTAATCACTTACCCCCATGTCATTCCAAACCCGTAAAAGCTTCGTTCGTCTTCGGAACACAATTTAAGATATTTTGGATGAAAACCGGGAGGCTTGTGACTGTCACATTGACTGCCAAGTAAATTACACTGATGGCCACTGATGGCAGATGGACTATTTTGACAATGTTTTTTATACTTTTCTGGATCTTGACAGTGTAATTTACTTGGCAGTCAATGGGACAGTCACAAGCCTCCCGGTTTTCATCCAAAATATCTTAAATTGTGTTCCGAAGACGAACAAAGCTTTAATGGGTTTGGAATGACATGGGGGTAAGTGATTAATGACAAAAATTTCATTTTGGGGTGGAGTATCCCTTTAAGATTTCTTTTTTTTTTTTTTCTACAGACTGAGGAATTGCAAAATTGCAGAGGAAGGTTGTGCTGCTCTGGCTTCAACATTGACATCAAACCCCTCACACCTGAGAGAGCTTGATCTTTCTCAAAATAAACTAAGAAGCAAATGGATTAAAATGCTCTCTACCGCTCTGGAAAAGCCTGACTGCAAACTGGAGATACTGCGGTAAGATCATTACGTTTGGTCTATATCTTCTCTGATAGGGTGACTGAAACAATCCTCCTTAATCACAATTTGTCCTTGCAGTTTGGAATATTGTGGTCTCACAGATGACGGTTGTGCTGTTCTGGCATCAGCTTTGAGATCGAACCCCTCACACCTGAGAGAACTGGATCTGTACATGAACAATCTAGGAGATTCGGGAATACAACAGTTCTCTGCTATGAAGAATGATCCCAGCTATCAACTCCAAAAACTACAGTATGGACAACATCATTATTAGAGACCAGTATTTAAAGAAATACACTTATCTTATTCTTCTGCACTGAAGTTATCATTATATATCTGAAAATGTAAAGAGATTGATTGAGACCTTTCACTCCAGCTTATTTAAGACTTTGTACTTTAGACTGAGTTTTATTTAGTATTGAGTTAGCATATTTAGTAGTAGTTCTCCAGTGACTCTTGTTGACACTAATGTCTTTTGTGTCTGTTAATTTCTCTACGTGAAAGCTAAACTGTAATGTAATATTGTTGACTTGATTGCACAGACACTGAACTGAACTGAGCTGGACGATGACGTCACTGAATCAACAATGAACTGACTTTAACCAAAAATCTGATTGTTTTATATTGTCCTCTTGGATTATTGACAAATTATTGACACACCTTTTTCCTATAACGCTGTAAAGCTGCTTTGTCCAAATCTGTATTGGATAAAGTGCTGTATAAATAAAAGTGACTTGACTTGACAAGCCAATATTGCATTTTAACTTAATCCAGTAAACCTGTGATCTTTTTAATACACACCTACTGTACCACTAATATGTACTAAAATATGTGAAAAGGATAGAACGTTATTCTGACCTTTATTGTCCTGCATGCTGGCAACTGTAGCTGAAGGTTACTTTATTTAAATGATTTGTGAAATTTCCCAGCAATTTCTGGTTTCTAATTGTTTCTACAACCAATGTGTTTCAGTGTAGACTTCGCTTGAGACAATTCCACATAATTCCACTAGAGGGAGCTGTTTATCAATCTGTAAGAGTTCTAAAATTTCATTCTATCTTATGTAAGTGCAACTTCACTCAAGCGTAACTATAAACTGTACAAAGACAACAGCACTGTACAGTTAGTAATCATTTATCTGTTTTCATGATGCTGATATTTAGGTTTAGATCTCAGTAAATTTGTGTCATTTAAACCAAGGTGTAACATTAGACATGACTGAGGATGACACACTCTGTTTATTGGCTGCAAAGGATTAGATGGATAAGCTGTGTAAACAGCTGAGGATGAGCAGGTCATATTATTATTACATGTATGGATCCATATATGTGTTGTATACGACAGGTGCATGTTGGCAACTTTAAGCAGATGTGAGTTAAGGAATGTAAAGGTCAAAGGTCATGTGAGATAGATAGATAGATAGATAGATAGATAGATAGATAGATAGATAAAGATGTATTTGTTGTTGCAGAATGTTAATAATAGGTAAGCAATATCTAAGCATGAGCACTGGTCAAGTTAGTCTGGGAAGCGTCACACAAACACACACTCAGATCAATGCATGCCTTATCATTGCTCAGTAAAATGATTATTCAAAATGTCTTTTTTCCTGAGGCTCTTGGTTTGCATCTGTTTCCTCTCTTATTTCCTCCTCTCTGCTAATCAGGACCTATAAATGTTTATTGAAGTATTGTGTGTGTGTGTGTTTGTGTGTGTGTGTGTGTGTGTGTGTGTGCGTTTTTGTGACAAATGAGGACATAAATTTGTATAATGACAAGGGTATGACATAGGTATTACAAGGAGAAGGTGACTTTTCAGGACATTACCCCATGTCCCCACTTTTCAAAACACTTATAAATCACACAATATGGAGTGTATTGAAAATCTGAAATAGCACAAAGTTTCCTGTAAGGGGTAGGGTTAGGTGTAGAGTTGGTGTAGGGCAACAGCACACACAGTATAAAAACCATTACGCCTATGGAATGTCCCCGCTTTTCACAAAAACAAACGTGTGTGTGTGTGCGCGCGTGGATTTAATCACTTACGTGTGCCTATGCAAATACCAACAGCTTTGTCCCATCATGATCTCTGTAACATTTATCCCATGGGACTCTGTACAGATTTATGAGCTTGTCCTTTAGGTACAGTGAAATATGACGGCTGAATGAACAGCAGTGACTCATCTAAACTAAATGTGATAACATCCAGGGTTTATAAAACCAGTGAACATCAGTGTGACATACATCTGTGTTTCTTCAGCTACAGTCTCTGTATGTCCTAGGTTTTATTTTTTTTAACAGAACTTTTTTATCATCTATGGGTTGCAATTACAATCAATTGTAATCGACTGGGGCCAGTCGTGGTCTAATGGTTAGAGAGTCGGACTTGTAACCTTTACAAGGGGAGCAGTTGTGGGTTCAGGTCCAGCAGGGATTGTAGGTGGGGGGAGTGAATGTCCAACGCTCTCTCCACCCTCAATACCATGACTGAGGTGCCCTTGAGCAAGGCACCGAACCCCCAACTGCTCCCCGGGAGCCGCAGCAACAAGGCTGCCCACTTCTCCGGGTGTGTGTTCATGGTGTGCATGTGTTTGTTCACTGCTCACTGTGTGTGTGCACTTGGATGGGTTAAATGCAGAGCACAAATTCCAAGTATGGTTACTTGACCACACGTCACGTCCTTTCCTTAATCTAAGCAAAAAGTGAATTAAATTATATATGCCATCTAAATTTTTATTATGTAAAAAAACATGATCAACATCTATATTTTTATACAATTATGACTGGCAAAGTGTCATTTCCAGTGTGACCAACATGTTTGCACCAATAATCAGAACTTTTTTCAAAAGTTCTTATTTACCAGTGAAGATCATGCTTCATTCAGCATGCACAAGACTTGAAGGTAAATTTCAAGGTAACATCACTGTTATTTCCAAACAAGATATGACTTTGTCAGTAATTCAAAAAGTGTGAAAATATTTAAGTATAAGTAATGTATTCTGGGGCCTGTTTCATAAAACATGTTTACCAAATAAGCCAGGTTTATTTCAGTTAGTCTGACTTCTTGTCACTTGATTTGGTTCAAAATAAGTCAGACTAACTGTAATGGCTTGCCTGGCTTATTTGGTAAACTTGTTTTATAAATCAGGCCCCTGGACACATAAAATGCTAGCTGTGAAATTAGCATTAGCAAAACAAAGGGTTGAGTCATATTTTCATCCAAAAATTAATTTTATGAATTTTCACTACAAAATGAAAATGAGAGATGTAGTGGAATGACATTTGTTCATAATTCATGAGGTAAAAAAAAGACCTCATGTGATGTTTGTAAATACACTGATGGAAATTGTTTGTAGACATATTAAGTAGGCTAAACTTGTAAGCATGTCTTAAAAGTGTTTTAAAGGATATTCAGGTGCATTTGGAATTTCTGAAGTGTGAGTTTATCTTAATAATATAAATAGGCCTATGAAAGTGTGTGGTCTGTGCCATGTTTGCTTAAGGTTGATAGTTGACATAAGCTGCCACTATTGTGCAATGGACTCTCTGGGGGGTTAAGGATGGACGATTTGATTGACAGCTGAATGGTTAAGGACTGATGATCAAGGCTGCAAATGTCTTTCTGCAGCCAATCATTGACTACAATGATGAAGTCCTCTGTTGTACAATGCCACTATCTTGCTCTTTTTTTTTTTTTTTTTTTTTTTTTTTTTTTTTTTAATGTAATGTTTTATTTATCCATGCAATAGCAGTGGCTGTAAGAGTATAATTGTTTGTAATTGTATTTGCGCATATGTGGTAGATGTCTCCAGCTGCGTGAGGGGTCAAGTAATGTGATTCCAGTCAGACACACTTGCCACGCGACAGCAGCAACACGATCCTCGGAGCGGAACACTACATACACACACCAACACACAATAGTTTAACTGCTCTCTGTCACGCGTTTCATTATATTACAACTACTCCTCTGTGTGTTTTGTGTTGTCACCTAAACGCCTCCATCTTCCACCAACGCAATGTATTTCTCTCTCTCTTCCCCTCGCCTGTCTGAACCTCTCCTAATCAAATGGACGTTTTATTCTGTAGCTTGTAAAATGAGGATCGCCTTATTTCAGTTTGCTGGTTGTGTATGTGTGTTACTGTGTCCAGTAGGTGGCGCTGTGAGCCGGACACGTAATGGTTGTGTTCAAATATAATACTAAAATATTGCTGTTACAGTATTGCCAATGCTTTATGTATTATATATAAGTATATTTATATGTTTTATCCACAGTGTATCAGTACACAACAAATGAGGCAAAACATAACAGAAACTTCTATTTTAGCATAGAACATATGCATCTTCCAATACAATGCAATACATGTCTTTCTTTTTACACATACACATTTCCATGCATCAAACATTTGAAATATCAAAATAAATATAAAAATAACAAAGCAATGACATAAAATAACTTTTACTTAGCCCCAAAGTATTTTTTTTCTTGCAAAATTGAATTAAATATGCAAAATTAATATATAAGATAATAACGGGATGCCATTCACTGAATTAATATGATAAGGTAACATGACAACATTTATTATGGAATAATGGAATAATGTTACTATTTTAGCAGGCATCATACAGTATATGATGGGTAGTGTTCAGTGAGTGGCATGCTATTTTGAATATAGCCATAATCATATTCAATATGTCTCTTATAGATTACTTTCTCTTATACCACTTTTGTGAATGCATTGAAACAGTGTGTAGTATTTATCACAGCACACCTCACTGAATACTGTGTCCCACAATGTACCAGTGTTTCACTTACTATTCTTAAACAGAATTAATGAATATTATACAGTGTTTACTGCACAGTACTCAGTAAAAAGTAAACTAGTCTTCCATTATAAACACAGCAAAGATTCTAAACCCTCAGGAACAGATAAATCTGAGTGCTTCTGTTGTGTGTGAGCTAAGATTGTATCTACTGAGGAAATTTTGAAATGTATTCAGAGTAGATCAGGTGTTTCCAGAGGTTAATGAGAGAAAAATGAAAAGAAAAAGAAAAAAGGATAAATCACAGCAATATTTGAGGATATTTTACAGCTGCAGCTATAGTTTACAGTGTACAGTTACTCAAGCTTCACAACCATAGAAACACATTAACTATTACACCGGGCAGAGCAGCATTCCGGCATACTCTCTCTACCTTATACATGATGTATTACTTCAGGACTATTAGAGATCAAGATAACAGGACTTCCTTAATTAGAGAGGCACACACGGCCTGCTTAAACGTTAACTTTATCTCTATTGCGTATTCTCCCAATGTCTAACACCTACACCAACTTTGTAAAGATACAGGTATGATTTATTATTTGCTTATGCTCAAACATATAAGCATAGCTGTTGCTTCTGAATTAGTTGGCCTCACAATAGTTTCCAGTTTTGGGGTAATTCATTACAAGTAACGTGAGTTACTAGTTAGTAACCTAAACTAGTAAGTAATGCATTACCTTACTAGTAAAGTAATGCATTACTTTTAAATTTACAATGAAATATCTGAGTTACTTTTTCAAATAAGTAAAGCCAGTTGACTCACTGACACATTTCCTGCCCACATGTTGAAAGAAAATGGGAGAGACATGCAGACAAAGAGGCATTTTCTTCAGCTGGAGGCTTATTAATTACATTTTTTGGTGTGAAGTGTTTTTTGTTATTAAAAAACAAATAAGTAACCCCACCCCAGGTGACAAAAAGTAAAGCAAAAGTAATGTAATGCATTACTTTCCATAAAAAGCAGCTAAGTAATGCAATTAGTTACTTTTTATGGAGTAACGCAATATTGTAATGCATTACTTTTAAAAGTAACTTTCCCCAGCACGGATAGCTATAGCTACAACTCCTGGGATCACAGTTCAGTTTGAAGTTTTATACTTGAAATTGAACTGTGATCCCAGGAGTTGTAGAACAGTTTAGTTCTATTATGTTAGCCAAAGGGAAACCCATATTAGTTTGACAGCATAATCTGGAGTAGTAATACTAATACTTTTATTCTACTAATACTCATAATACGTTTTGTATTATGGCTGATAAAGTGTAAATGGTGTTCTTGGTTATAATAGAAGTGGTGCAAGGAACAGCTAGGAGACTACAGATAATGAATAACCATCAATAGCCATCATGTGTGGTTTACCTAACTATAATTTTGGGGTCTTTGAATTACCCTCAGAGATCAGCTAGATCTTGTACTTATAACATAATGTTTATTTGATAATTTATTTAAAAAAAAATGCTAAAGTTTTCTTTTAGGTATAGGGTTTGTCATACAGTGTCTTTTATTTTAACACCCGTTCTTCTGTATTTGTGTGAATTTCATGGAGGCCTGCTGTTAATGTTACACCTCTCTGTCTACCTAGTTAACCAGAGGCTTTCTTCAGGAATTTGTTAAAAATCACTCTAGAATTACCCATAATGATATACTTTTTATTTACTTTTCTTTTTATCTTTTTGTTTTTTAGGCAGGTTGTAATGAATTGATCCCATATAACCGCATACTGTATAACATCCAAAAATTGACCATCCTTTGGTTTTCAATCTCTGGATGCTGGAATGATTACATCCAAATGTGAAAACACCTTTATCCACTCCATCTTGCCAAACAAACTGTGAAGGTACCAAGACCCTAAGCAATCAGTACCAGCTGGCTTTTACTTTCCTTTTCATTGTATAGAGCAGTGGTTCTCAAACTTTTCACACCAAGTACCACCTCAGAAAATATTTAGCTCTCCAAGTACCACCATAATGACTAACATTAAAATAAGTAGCGTAGTAGGCCTAATTATTCAGCTACAGCTATGCACAGTTCAAAAAGGAGGCAGTTTTGTTCCTAATAAGAATATTTCTTATTGTTGGCGACTTTAACATTGTAAATATACAGTTTGAACATTAACACTGCACTGTGCTTACATACAGGTAAATAAAAAAACTTAAATGATTAAATTAAAATGTACTGTACCTAAAAGTTAAAAAAAAAAACTGTACTGTACTTAAATGTGAAGTAAAAAAATGTACAGTACTTGATCAAAAAATGAACACAGGCATCATTTAGCCACCTTGCAAACTTTTTAAAAGTGTTTTAACATTAATTTATATTTAATTCAGTGATTCCTCTGCATACCACAAGAGAATCAGTGGTATAAGAATGAAGTAAATTTTTCTGGGCCAACCCAAAAGTAAGCATTTACTCTGGTTCTCTCAAAAAAACTCAATAGGACTTTTCCATTGGCTTTTGAATTATTGCGGATAATAATCTCTGTAACCAATGTTTATGATTATTACACGTTTTGTTCACCATGGCAATCTTCACAAATGAATACAACTTTCATGAATTATGAAGACAAAATACACAAGTTTACCTGTTTGGCATGACGTCGTTTAATGTCCCTGACAACCTCTTTAGTCCCTTTTAGAGACTTGTTAGCATTACTGATGAATTTTATGTTGTAGAGTTTATGTTGTAGATATCTTAAGCTTGCATTAATCACAAACGTTATTTTGGCATTTAACCAAAAATTAAAACAACAACAAAAAACATTGGCTTTAGGATGATGGAACCAGAAGTGCAAACTTGTTTCTGGGTTTTGGTCTAAAAAAAATAAAATAAAAAAATATCACTGCAGAACTCTATTTTCCATTGAACTGAATGTCCACAACACTTATTGAATGGGAGCAAGCTATTGTTTAATCTAAAACGAAATATGCAAACATATGTACGTTTTATGTACAGTTTCCAAATTAGGTCATTGTTATTTTTACCCACAGCCTGTCGGTTGTTTAACACATCTTCCCAAATTCCCTTTTCGTCAACCCCAGCCATGTATCATTTCCTTTTCCTTGTTCTTTCACCTGTACCCGTTATTTTCCAGGCTCCTGTACCTCTCAAGGTGCTCTTTCCTGTCAACCTCTCAATCTGGTGGCCATCTGCAGGGGGCTTAACCGTGTCATTAGAGATAGACCACTCACCCTGGCTTCTCCATGGCTAACTCAAGGCCCAAACTTTCCCTGCCGTCCCCAGCTCCCTGAGGGCAGAGCAGAGAGTAAGAGGCTGGGCAGAGGGGAGGGATAGAGGGGTGTAAGTATCCCATGTTAGACCCCCATGGGGGTCTCAGACCTGCGGGGCGGATCGGGGAGGAAGTCTCCCTAGAGACCGGCCGGCCCTCTCTTTTGTCTCGCAGTGGCGGGAGAATGGAGAAGACGTACCGGAGAGAAACAGAGGGAGGGAAAGTGATAGGGGAAGGAGGGAAGGAAAGCGGGACAGCTGTGGGAATGACAGGTTAGGGCTAACGCCGTAGCACGAGAAGATTTGGGACTCACAACGTTGATACTTGTAATGCGTCAGTTCACAATTAAAGAAACTGTTACAGTGAGCTATTATTTTCAATAGAAGACATATGCAAACTGTATTTGATCCAGGTGTCTTAAAAACTAGTGACATATGCTGTGTTTGTGTATTAGTTAGTGTTGTTAATTCAAGGGATGAACTTTAATGTTTTCTTTTACAATTTGAAAGTACCAAAAACTTAAAAAAGGAAACATTTATTTTGAAAAAAGTGTGATTTAAATGAATTCAGTCATAATCCTGCATCTAATATCAAAGCCTTTCAATCACAATGAATAATAAAAAAAAAAAACTATATACAAATTCATGACATATCACAAAGCTATCAAAATATATAATATATAACCCATACGAGTTGTTGTGTTTCTTGTAAATATGGGGCAAGTTGGATTATCAATCGTCAAAAATGGCTAAAAAAGGCAGTTTTTTTCCACAGAATCCTCAAAGAATGTCTCTAGGAACATTGTTTAGGAACCCAGGTGAAGTTCCATCCCCCTTGTGCGTCTCTGCGTGTGAAAGCTTGTCCTTGAGGGAAACTGTGCGTCTTCACACTGTTTTGTGGACTTAATGACATACTAAATGCCAAGTCTGTCCTGCTACGGGACATACGAGGTGTGGAGAAAAGTTGAGTGTTGCCCCCTGGTGGACTGGAGGAACCACAGGCTGGTGTGTTGTAGTATGGACCAGGGCTTACGTCCTGGGGACAATATGGAGTGGAGGCGGCTCGTGGGGGTGTGAAGTGTTGCACGGTGGTCATTGCTGATGGAGAGCTGACCAGTGACCCTGTAGATGTGATGGTGTAGAGAGCTGAGGGGTCTAGGGTTGAATAATCAGAACCCAAGCTCTGAGACGTGCTGTATCCACTGGAGGTATTCAGACTGCAGTTGCTGGATGAGTCTACGATGCAGCGTGTCTCAGCATTAGGGCTGAAGCCGACTGCATTATCTACATTTGTCGTACTGTAAGGATCTTCTGTAGGAAGTGGACAGCTGAAAGAAGGGGTGTTGAAACTGCGTTCTGGGTCGACGGTGTTCTCGTCCTGCAGGCCTAGAGTCTCTAGTATCCATGAGTCTAGAGGTGGAGTGGCCGCCAGCTCTTCAACGGAGCAGAACTCCAAAGAAAGATTGCGGCAGGTCCGCTTTCCCTCACCATTATGAAGCAACTGGCTCAGGTTCCGAAAATCACCATTTGTTCTCTTTCGATGTCTTGAACCATCTGGAACCTTGCAGTTAGAAAGGAGTTTCTGCAATTTGTGGAAAAGAGAATGTAAAAGTTGATTATAAATGTATTTTGAGGAAAGAACTGACATGAGCGACAGTACAGGGCTGTTCATGCCAAGAACAATAACTATATTAGCATCCACACCAATGCTTGATAGTGGATTCTGATTGGCTGTCAGTGTATAGTTATCATCCTTGGTGTGAATGTCCCTTAAAGGGTTAGTTCACCCAAAAATGAAAATTCTGTCATTAATTACT
Source organism: Spinibarbus caldwelli (assembly GCA_039654775.1). NCBI lineage: Eukaryota > Metazoa > Chordata > Actinopteri > Cypriniformes > Cyprinidae > Spinibarbus > Spinibarbus caldwelli. The sequence goes on from CM077252.1 coordinate 7,693,300, forward strand.
CACCCTCATGTCATTCCAAACTCATAAGACCTTCATTCATCTTTGGAACACAAATTAAGATTTTTTTTTTTGTGAAATCTGAGAGCTTTCTGACCCTGCATAGACAATGCAACTACCAAATTCAAGGCCCAGAAAGGTAGTAAGGACATTGTTAAAATAGTCCATGTAACATCAGTGGTTCAACTGTAATTTTACGAAGCTATGAGAATACTTTTTGTGCACAGAGAAAACAAAAATAGCGACTACATTCAACAATTCCTCTCTTCCCTGTCAGTCTTAGATGCACAGTTATGACAATACCATGATGATGCATGCATGTGCTTTCCTCTAAAGTGAAGAAATTGTTGAATAATGTCCTTATTTTTTTTTCGCTTTCTCTGTGCAAAAAAAAAAGTATTCTCATAGTTTCGTTAAAAAACAAAAAAAAAAAAAAAAAAAACAGTTGAACCACTGATGTCACATGGACTATTTTAACTTACTACCTTTCTGGGCCTTAAACGTCTCAGTTGCATTGCTGTCTATGCAGGGTCAGAAAGCTCTCAGATTTCATCATAAATATCTTAATTTGTGTTCCGAAGATGAACGAAGGTCTTACAGGTTTGGAATAACATGAGGGTGAGTAATGACAGAATTTTCATTTTTGGGTGAACTAACCCTTTAAGTAGTATGATATGTCTGTCCATCCATCCATTTTCACTTGTCAGACAGAAAGATAGATTGTGAGATTTCTTACCTTAGTTTTTTCCTCTAAAGACTTCACATATGATGAGTTTAAAAACTCTTTGAGCTTGTTGTTCTCTTCTTGCAGTCTGGCCAGCTCTTCTTCTCTTTGCATAAGGGTGTCTTGGAGCTTTATGGGAAAAAATGTTACCACAATCATTAACAATATGTCGACAGCTTTGGTTGAGTAATAACTATATTATAATCTATTTCTGATCTATTTAAAAACCTGTTTGTTTCGTTGAAGTTGAGGTGACAGTTGGTCAGGCCAGGTGGGCCGATGTCCCAGTCCATGCTCAGACACAGGCAGTGCATCTAAAACAAACAGTAAATTTGAAACACAGGTCATTATCCTGATTAGTAATGGTCTAGCAATGTGAAATAAAGAAAAATAAATAAATAGGCTACTTTAAAAACAAAAGAAAGAGCCCAAAAGAACTAACACTTCGGAGGTGGCCAGATACTCCACAGTCCATTGCTACTCTAACAAAACGTGAAGAAAAAAAAAAAATCCCAGATGGAAAAATTCCAGTTTGTCAAGGCGGGAAGCCTCTCGCGCCGCTGATCCCGGCATATTGCAGGACTTACCCCGCCGCGGCGGCTCGTGCTGGCGGGCAGCGTTGTCCAGGGGACCGGCGTCCCAGAGGGAGACGAGCGTTGCTGTGGAAACGTCAACACTACCGTCAACCGACGTCGAGGCGGAGAAGTCGTAGCGCTGCCCTCCTGCAAAGCTCAGATCTTGGCAGGACAGCATAGTGCTCTACAAAACCCATCATAACAGGACGAGACAGTTTTTAACAATTAATTATTCTGAATGAAAATATTAAGTATTTAAGCATGTCACGACCACGTTACAAATCGACACAAACACCAAAAAAGTCATTCAAACTATAGGCATTTTGTAACATAAATCGTTTGTGTGTGTGTGTGACTTGCAAACAACTTTTTTTCTCAAGGGACGGAAAACCTAATAATCATCATTAAAAAAAAAGTCGATTAAGTAGCCTATCAATTATATTCAACTCATCGCGTTATGCCTGTTGACATTTTAATGGACTTTCTGTCAATTTCTCAATCTGTTGAAGTTCGTCTTGCGCAATCAGTTTGTCTTTTGGCGCTCCGAGGAGCTAAATGTCAACTATCTAAAACTTTTTAAATAAATGTTGTGGTATTACCTGCGATATACAATGATAGTGACAGTAATTTTGTTTTGTCGATGCACCAGTACGGATCAGAAAGCGGGCAACGTGCACTACTGTTGCTATGGTAACTAGTGCTCATTGGCTAATCTAACTTAAACTTTTGAAACATATATAGGTTGCTTGTTTTTAGACTGTATAAATGTCAACAAAGTGGTGCCAAGTTACAACCTGCAGAGAAAAGTTACTTGCAGTTCTTAATATCCTCTTATTTAATATGCATTAAAAATCTGATTAATCCGGGTTAATTTAAAAAAAAAAATCATTAAACAGAATAAAAATGATAAATGATTTTGTCACGATAAATGAATAGAAAAGCATGTTATATTGAAGAAAACGTGCAACTGCAACTGCAAAAAAAAAAAAAAAAACATAATTGCAAAACTCCCGCCTTCCGCGTTATAATTCAATAATTTATTGAAACTGACATCCATTCGATGTTTATGTCCCACAGTACCCACGTGTTGCACTGACTGCAACAACCTACTGCTTTTAATGGCTTATCATTGGCGCTGACATTGCTTTTGTGTACTAGTACTTATGCATGTCAAATAACTGTCAATGTATCAGACACATCTAAACATCAAGACGTTCGCACATGGCACTCGGAGACCCAATAAAACTCCAATTCACAGGTGCGCGTAAAGCCAGCTCACCATGAGCATTCACAAGTTAATTATAAAATGTTTTAAATTTAACAGGTGAATAAATAATCATTAGCACTTACCAGTTTTTGGGGCAGGATGACACGGGTAGGTACGAGCTCTCCAAAGACCCAGAGAAGCAAGTGTGCAAAACTTCATTCAAACTGCTTTGACACTCGCTCTCCAGAGCGCAGCAGCAAACTGATTCGGTGTGAAGCTGTCAAATTGATGACTCGACGCGTTCAACTGTTGGATCGCAGATGCGCAATGAGCGAGTGCTCGAGCAGAAGGCAGTGCGCGTGGTTTGTTCACCTTAAAAGAGGCGTGATTGTACAAATGCACGGTTTTATTGCTTTAGGATGGAGAGGTAGAGGGTTCCTCTGCGCATCTGGCTGCTGCGCGCTGTCCAATGGGTTAATGTATAATTGCTCAACTGATAGTTTAGAAGCATGATGAATTAATTTAACCAAACGAGCTAAAGGACATGTTCATGACCCCCTCTCACAGAGTTAAATGAAAGGTGCATACCACAGAGTGACACATTAACATACTTTTGAGCATTTCTGTCAGCCTGTTTTTTTTCCAAAGATCTGAAAGATTATAATTTTAGTGCTCACGTGGGTTTTTGTACTTTGCACTTGATTAGGAAAACATCGCCAAATGAAGTTATGGCTAGAAAAATAGATTTGCTGATGGTACTGAATATTGAAATTTATATGGATAGTGAAATTGCTTGACCAGAATTTTGTGCTTTAAACTCTGAGGTCTTCATTTCACTCTTATAAATCAGTGTATTTTGGTTGCAAAATGCAGTGATTTTGGGGGGTAATTGTGTTTTCCCCTACATTTTGCACCCATGCAAGATTAACTAGTGATAAATACTTTTAAAACATGGTATGATGTGGTTGAACTGGATATGGGCAGTTAGAGAGAGAAGTTAGAGAGAAGGTATAGGCTACAATTTGGAGACAAATCTGTCCGCAGAAATGTGCAAAACTTCCTTTGGTGTGTTTAATTGAAAAATTAGTTAATTACAATGTTTTCTAGTCTATAGTAATTGTTATCAGCTTTAGATAAAAACAATAGAAGTCTATGGTATGTCCCCATTTAGATGTATAGGGGCTTGTGGGCACTAATTGCAGGGTTTTAGAATGACTTTTTGCAGGTTTCGGGAGCAGCTTTGCCCGTGTGTAGAAAGGAGCTGGAGGCGGAGGCAGGAGAGGAGGGATATGGTGATAGTGTTTATTTCACTACACCATAACTGCCAATTAAACAGGCTGAAAGCTTTGTCATTTCATCTGAAACCTCGGTTCAGTCTCACACTCTCTCTCCTAGTCCTCTCTCACCTGATACAAGAGATACAGAAACCCAGTAACTCAGATTCTGCAGAACCGTGCACTAATTTTTGTATGTGCACCTTTTCCTAAACAGTCCTATATCCTGCAAACACTTTATGAGCAATCAATGCATATATAGTTCCAAACAAAATCTATACGATGCATTAAATTAATCTGTTAACTGTTTTTTTTTTTTTTTATTCATCAAAAAACCCTGAAAACAAAATATATCAAGGTTTCCACAAAATTATTAACTGTTTTCAACTTTGATAATAATAAGAAATGTTTCTTGAGCAGCAAATCAGCAAATCAGAACGATTTCTGAAAGATCATGTGACACTGAAGACTGGAGTAATGATGCTGAAAATTCAGCTTTGAATCAGGAATAAATTACACTTCAAACCATATTAAAATAGAAAACAGGTCTTTTAAATTGTAAATATTTTACAATATTACTGTATTTTGATCAAATACATAAATACACCCTTGGTGAGCATTACAAACTTTCAAAATCGTCTTACAGACCCCAAACTTTCAAATTGTAGTGTACAGTAAGTGCAGTGAATCTGCATCACAATAACGGTTGATCATTTTGATCATATTTCATATGAATGCTACTTCAGGACATGGACTGTGAGGTGTCAAACATCCTATAAAGTGGTGAAGTAACTTCAATGTACACATGAATGAAGTCATGACTTGGAAAGAGCACTCGTCAGTGCATATATAAAATTATAATAAAAACCACAGAATATATTAGTATATATTAGTGTGTGGCAGGATATGTGGGAGTTTACTGAAGAAAGCCTGCTCTTGAGGAGTGTGAAATGCGTGTGTGTGCTGGTGCACCCCTCTTTGTGCTAACTAAACTCAGAGGTGACAGCTTGGGTAATTAAGAGCGGAGCTGTTGTCAGGTGCCTCATTATGACATGAATGGCAGTTTGTCACTCTCCTCCTACATCTATTAAACAGCCTCTGTCCTTTGCTGTCAGCTGCTCTGACTGTTTATCAATCTGTCTGCTGGCAGAGCTGATTTATTTATTTTTTTCAGGTCTGATGTTCTGTCTGTTGACAGGTCTGATTTTACAGCTCTGTTTCTGTAGATTGTTTTTTGGTTGTTCGCCAATCTGAGAGCGAATATGACAGTTTGAGAACAGACTGAAAGTTTTTTTTTTTTGGATAGTTATATGAATGAACTCTAGTTTTATTTTTTATTTTTTTGCATGAATTATGTCTGATGAGCTACACTATGAACTTTGCTGAAGTATCAGAATGAATGAGAAAACACTACGCTTTTGTTACGCTGTGAACAAGGCTAATGAATGTTTGAAAAAACTATAATAAAATGACCACTATATGTCAGTAAGAAAACAGCATTGTTTTCTTATAAGAATAATCCAAATGCTGTTTTCTCTCTCTCTCTCTCTCTCTCTACATTTGGATGCATTTGGATTATTCTAATAAGGCAGAAAATATATAATGTACAATGACAATTTTCTTGTAGCAGTTTGCTTTATAGGCTTTTATGCATGTATTTATGATCATGTATTCAGAGATGCATATTTTTACTAAATATCCTACATTATGCATCCATTTCCAGTGCATAAATGTTTATGTCTCACAAAATATATAGCATAATATGTAGCATTTATGAGTATGAGTATGAGTGTGTGTGTGTGTGTGTGTGTGTGTATATATATATATATATATATATATATATATATATATATATATATATATAGTAGTCAACATTTGAAGTGGATCAAAAAAAGTTCATCAAAGTTGTCCTAAGACAAGAACGCATTTTGGTTTTAGGTTTTAGGACAACTTTGATGAAAGGTTTTGATCCACTTCAAATGTTGACTACTGTACAGTATATATTTATATATATATATATATATATATATATATATATATATATATATATAGTCATTTAACAGACGCTTTTATCCAAAGCGACTTACAAATGAGGACAACAGAAGCAATCAATTGTAGTATTAAAACAACTAAAACAGATCCAAAACTAAAAGCTAAAACTTTATAAATACTATATATACACATTTAAAAAAATTAAGAAATTAAATAAAAATGACAAATGTATACAACAAAATTTCAAAAACTTAGCATTTAAATGAAAACAAAAAATAAAGCTAAAAACAATATATTAAAGAACAAAAGATATAAGAGTATAATAACGATTCTAACATAACACTAAGCCAAACACCAAAAAAAAAAAAAAAAACTACATATAGGCTATGTGTATGTACAACCACTCACACATACATACAGGTGCACCTCAATAAATTAGAATGTGGTGGAAAAGTTCATTTATTTCAGTAATTCAACTCAAATTGTGAAACTCGTGTATTAAATAAATCCAATACACACAAACTGAAGTAATTTAAGTCTTTGGTTCTTTTAATTGTGATGATTTTGGCTCACATTTAACAAAAACCCACCAATTCACTATCTCAACAAATTAGAGTATGGTGACATGCCAATCAGCTAATCAACTCAAAACACCTGCAAAGGTTTCCTGAGCCTTCAAAATGGTCTCTCAGTTTGGTTCACTAGGCTACACAATCATGGGGAAGACTGCTGATCTGACAGTTGTCCAGAAGACAATCATTGACACCCTTCACAAGGAGGGTAAGCCACAAACATTCATTGCCAAAGAAGCTGGCTGTTCACAGAGTGCTGTATCCAAGCATGTTAACAGAAAGTTGAGTGGAAGGAAAAAGTCTGGAAGAAAAAGATGCACAACCAACCGAGAGAACCGCAGCCTTATGAGGATTGTCAAGCAAAATCGATTCAAGAATTTGGGTGAACTTCACAAGGAATGGACTGAGGCTGGGGTCAAGGCATCAAGAGCCACCACACACAGACGTGTCAAGGAATTTGGCTACAGTTGTTGTATTCCTCTTGTTAAGCCACTCCTGAACCACAGACAACGTCAGAGGCGTCTTACCTGGGCTAAGGAGAAGAAGAACTGGACTGCTGCCCAGTGGTCCAAAGGCCTCTTTTCAGATGAGAGCAAGCTTTGTATTTCATTTGGAAACCAAAGTCCTAGAGTCTGGAGGAAGGGTGGAGAAGCTCATAGCCCAAGTTGCTTGAAGTCAAGTGTTAAGTTTCCACAGTCTGTGATGATTTGGGGTGCAATGTCATCTGCTGGTGTTGGTCCATTGTGTTTTTTGAAAACCAAAGTCACTGCACCCATTTACCAAGCAATTTTGGAGCACTTCATGCTTCCTTCTACTGACCAGCTTTTTAAAGATGCTGATTTCATTTTCCAGCAGGATTTGGCACCTGCCCACACTGCCAAAAGCACCAAAAGTTGGTTAAATAACCATTGTGTTGGTGTGCTTGACTGGCCAGCAAACTCACCAGACCTGAACCCCATAGAGAATCTATGGGGTATTGTCAAGAGGAAAATGAGAAACAAGAGACCAAAAAATGCAGATGAGCTGAAGGCCACTGTCAAAGAAACCTGGGCTTCCATACCACCTCAGCAGTGCCACAAACTGATCACCTCCATGCCACACCGAATTCAGGCAGTAATTAAAGCAAAAGGAGCCCCTACCAAGTATTGAGTACATATACAGTAAATGAACATACTTTCCAGAAGGCCAATAATTCACTAAAAATGTTTTTTTTTTTTTTTTATTGGTCTTATGATGTATTCTAATTTGTTGAGATAGTGAATTGGTGGGTTTTTGTTAAATGTGAGCCAAAATCATCACAATTAAAAGAACCAAAGAGTTAAACTACTTCAGTCTGTGTGCACTGAATTTATTTAATACACGAGTTTCACAATTTGAGTTGAATTACTGAAATAAATTAACTTTTCCACGACATTCTAATTTATTGAAATGTACCTGTATATATACATATATATACATTTATAAATTCAATATTCTTTCATTTCCATGTAGTTTGTTGAAGTACTAAAATAACTCAAATTAAATCAAACTAAAACTTAATAAAAAACCTATACAGACATAATAATAAAAAAACCTAATAAAATGAAAAACATTACTCCACCTTTAACTAAAATTAAAATAGACAACAAAAAAAATCAAACTACATTAGTTTATCAGTAATCTTTAAAAAAATAACACTTAGCCAAGCAAACATACATGCTAAAAAAACAACAACTTACTTACACATAGTAAGAAATGGTTATAAAAACTGAAACAGAAGTGAAACAAGTAGTAGGAAAGAGGAGAAATAAAAAGCGATACTTATATCCTTTGCCGGTGTCCCTGCCCGGTGGAGTCGCACGGTAGAGTCGATGGTCTTTAGACTCTTCGGTCTTCACACGAGGAAGCCTTAACACGAGGGCTGCCGTGACCGCTGCCGTGGTAGAATAAGCTTTTTTTTTACCCGTCTGACAAAATACTAATTGAATTCAGCTGGACACACTTTCCTTTTTATCACAACAAATGGCCAAGTAAGCACAGACACTGACAAGGTACGCGATACAGTATGAGACCAAACGCGATTTCAGCATGTCTCCACACAGTATATAACATGCACATCAATCAGCTTTATGACAGGTAACTACTCACTTTTTTTGAAGCAATGATGGAAGTCTGTATTGATTGTATAATGCATGTCGCTTTGGATAGAAGTGTCTGCTAAATGAATGTTAATGTATAAGAGGTGCATGTATAGGAGCAAAGAGTGCGAGTGGGTGTGTATGACCCCTGCTGACACACTGCAGACAGTGGGAGTGAAGAGGAGGGTCAGGCGGCTTAAGAAATCAAAAGACTTTAGCGTAGCATGCAAAACCAATTCTGGCTCAATCAGACACATCAAAGACCCTTAAGTTTATACTGAACAGATACGCATTGAAATTCATTTCACTAAACTCTCATATAATAATTCAGATCTTTCCATCCACACACACACCATCTGACCCCCCACCCCTGTACACACCCCTCACTCCCTCCCTCTTTCAGCAGTTGGAGAATTAATTGCCTTCTCTCAGGGTCAGTGATGGCGGTACAGGTGGAGATACCTGGGCGTCTAACCCCTCTGCCCCCGGCCCAGCTGTCTCTGGGTCCCGGCCCTTTTTTTCTTGTGCAGCTCCCCACCGAGGGCTCTAATAACCAGCCACTGCTGCTCAGGATTTGTTGGCCAACAAACTGGACTCATGGGGACTTGCAACCTGTTAGATATGTTAAGCGGTTGCTAAACTGGTTAAAGGCTAAATGCTTGTTTGTGTGTGCGTTTGTTTGTAAGTGTTGGGACACTTATACATAAAGCCTGAGTCTTGAAACTCACCAAAATATTAAAAGCTATTAAAAATGTGCAAGGGAAGAATATCATTGTATTACAAAGTTTGGTTACACTTTATTTTAAGGTGTCCTTGTTACAGTGTAATTATACTACATGTAATATTAATTAACTACATGTACTTATATGGTTGTGGTTAGGATTAGGGTTTGTCTTTGGGTTACTTGCATGTAACTATGCATAATTTATTGTTATTATAATAGTAAGTAAATGTAACGTGTAACAAGGACACCTTAAAATAAAGTGTTACCCAAAGTTTGGTAACACTTTATTTTAAGGTGTCATAATACAGAGTAATTACCTAATTAAGTACTTAGTAGTAGCAATTGTACTTACATGAAACAAAAGATACGTACCATGTAACTAAGTTATTGAACAGCCTGTAATTACAGTTTGTAATTATGTAGCTGTAATAGGCAGCTACTGTTACACATATGTAACACGCTGAGTCTGTTACACAGCTACTTGTACACTTAAGTACAATCTTGATAAAATTTATTTTAAGTTGCTTATGTTTGTGTAATATTCTGTAATTGTAATGTAATTAGAAAGGTATTACATGTATTTAAGCTGTGTACTGGTGGGTTAAATCAAACTAAGGTGCAGCTAGATAAGGTGTACAGTATAGATACACATGAAGTACACTTAAGTACAATCTTGATACACTTTTTTTTTTAAGTAGATTATGTCTGTGTACTTACATTTATAATTATGTTATATAAAGTCTGCAACACATATGTAACAAACTTTTGGTTACATAAGTAGCTGTGTAACAGACTCGGCCTGTTACATATGTGTAACAGTAGCTGCCTATTACATCTACATATTTACAAACTGTAAGTACAGGCTGTTCCATAACTTGTTTCATGCAAGTACAACGGCTACTACTAAGTACTTAACTAGGTAATTACTCTGTATTATGACACCTTAAAATAAAGTGTTACCCAAAGTTTTTGTATATGTACCATAGTATTTGAAGTTAATACCATGGTATAAAGCTACCTATATATACAATATAGACATAAAATATCATACAAAAAGAAATTAGATCTTTCTCTTTCATGGCTCAGAAAACTGTCTCAGATATTTTTTCCTAAAACTAGTCTTGGATGAATTCCATAAGAAATAATGAGATCTCTAACTGTTGATTGCAGACTTTGGTATGTTTGCTAATCTGAGCAAATTTTGTCACTTTTTTAAATTACTTCTGAAAGAAGTCACTTATATGTTAACTAACAGCTGACGACTTTGCCACATTCTTCATTAATAAAATTACTAACCTCACTGCACAATTCTCCACACTACAAACTGTCAAACACATCTTACCATCAAACATACACTCGTTCACATCCTTCTCTTCACTCTCTGAGGCAGAAGTCTCTAAACTCATCCTTTCCAGTCATCCTACTACTTGTCCTCTTGATCCTATTCCATCCCATCTCCTTCAAGCCATTTCTCCTGCAGTTGTACCTGCACTCACTCACATCGTTAACACATCCCTTCACACTGGAGTTTTCCCCTCAGCATTTAAACAAGCTCGTATAACCCCACTTCTTAAGAAACCCACTCTTAACCCAACTCTTTTAGGGAGCTATAGACCGGTTTCCCTTCTACCTTTCATTGCAAAAACACTTGAATGAGTTGTGTTCAACCAAGTCTCTGCCTTTCTCACACAGAACAACCTCCAGGACAGTAACCAATCTGGCTTCAGAAGTGGACATTCGACCGAAACTGCCTTGCTCTCAGTTGTTGAAGCCCTAAGACTTGCAAGAGCTGCTTCCAAGTCTTCATTACTTATCTTGCTGGATCTATCCGCTGCTTTTGATATGGTCAACCATCCGATCCTCCTGTCAACCCTATTGAGAAAGGGCATCTCAGGAACCGCTCTCCAGTGGTTTGAGTCTTACCTATCAGATAGATCCTTCAAGGTATCTTGGAGAGGTGAAGTATCCATGTCGCAACATCTAGCTACTGGGGTGCCTCAGGGCTCAGTCCTCAGACCACTTCTCTTCTCTGTCTACATGGCATCATTAGGTTCTGTCATTCAGAAACATGGCTTTTCATATCACTGCTATGCTGATGACACTCAACTCTACCTCTCATTCCATCCTGATGATCCGACGATAACTGCTCGCATCTCAGCATGTATAACAGACATTTCTTGCTGGATGAAGGACCATCACCTTCAACTCAACCTAGCTAAGACAGAACTACTTGTAGTTTCAGCAAACCCATCACTTCATCACAATTTCACCTTCCAGTTAGGCTCATCAACCATTACTCCTTCAAAAACAGCCAGAAACCTTGGAGTTGTGATTGATGATAAGCTGAATTTCTCAGACCACATTGCTAAAACTGCCCGGTCCTGCAGATTTGCTTTGCACTGGCTACCAATAGCGGCTCACATAAAATTCAAGGCATTAATGTTTGCATACAAAACCACCTTTGGCTCTGCACCCCTTTACCTAAATTCAGTACTTCAGACCTATGTGCTCTCTAGAAGCTTGCGTTCTGCAAGTGAACACCGCATTATTGTGCCTTCCCAAAGAGGCACAAAATCACTTTCTCTGACTTTTTCATTAACTGTTCCCATCTGGTGGAATGACCTGCCCAACTCAGTCCGAGCAGCTGAATACTTAGCCATCTTCAAGAAACGGCTAAAAACCCATCTCTTCCATCTTTATTTGACCCTCTAACTCTAGCATTCTCTTTTCTAATTTTATTTTATCTATCTCCTTTCTTTTTATTTAAAAAAAAAAAAAAAAAAAAACACACACACACACACACGCTTGACCCTCTATCAATTGCATATTTATTCTCTAACTGCTAGCTTTTCTTAAAAAACTAAAACACTAGCTTTCTTTTCTATATTCTATCTACTTGTTTAAAATAAAAACCTTGCTATGTGTACTGCGTTAGGCTAACCGAGACTTGTCATATCGCTTGCATGTTGTTGCTCTTTTGTTGGTTTTGATTGCTTCTATTGTCCTCATTTGTAAGTCGCTTTGGATAAAAGCATCTGCTGAATGACTAAATGTAAATGTAATGTAAATATATTTGTTCACAAAGGCTGCATAATGGCTGTAAAAACAGTTATATTTTGAAATATTATTACAATTCAAAATAACTTTTCTATTTTAATATATTGTAAAATATAATTTATTAATGTGATGCAAAGCTGAATTTTAGGCAGCCATTATTCCAGTCTTCAGTGTCACATGATCCTTCAGAAATCATTCTAATAAGCTGCCCTTTTTTTTTTTTTTTTTTTGCTCAAGAAACAGTTGTGCTGCTTCATATTTTTGTGGAAACCATGACACTTTTTTTCAGGATCCTTAAATTATTAGGAATTAAAAGTTTAAAAGAACAGCATTTATTTAAAATAAAAAACTAAATATTTTTGTAACATTATGAATTTTTTTATTGTCATGTTTGATCACTGTAATGCATTCTTGCTGAATAAAAGTATTAATTAAAAAAAAAAACTACTGAGCATAAATCTTACTAAGCATAAACTTTTAAACAGTAGTGAATATTTTAGGTTATTTTATAATGATAAACTATTGTGTAAAATATATTTAAGCTAGTCTTTTGTTGTACTTATCTCTTTTTTAGGCTATATTCGTTCTTTGGGATTTTGGGACTAGTCATTATGTAATGTTTTTAATCTATTTTCTAATTTGCTTTTTCTTGTGTTGGTGTGACATTATTGAGATGACCTCTAGATAAGATACATTTGAGATTACTAGGTATTTGTCCACGAAAGAAACAACTAAGAAACAGGAAACTCTATTTTGCCCTCCATTTAATATCACTGCTGTCTAGAAGAAACAATTAAGATGTTTAAGAGGCCTCATTTGTGTTTTTGTGATTTTTCTTTCAAGTGTGATGGAGTTCAGCAAATCAGTTTGTTTCTAAAGTGCTGTTTCGATATAAAACTCTCTGTACAGTAAGTAAGAGTAGTGCCTTGTTTCCTCTGAGCTAAGGGTCCTCAGACCTCTGGAACACTGACAGGCCAATTAACTGAGAATCACACATCAATGTAAAGTCAAAACAAAGTCAACAGAGCCCTTGACTTCTTCACAGGGGTCCTCCATCTCATTATTACCAGCCCCCTCCCTCAGAGAAAATTGCCCCCTTCCATCGAGATTATGCTCCATACGCGTGTCAAAGCAGACTCGGTGTGCTGTTAGCGTGCTGCGATGCTAAGCCTCTTTTACCTGAACAATGGTCTCCAGCTGAGCACACGCTGCCAATTAAGCCCAGGGCTCTCTCTCTGGCTGCCCATGTTCCGGCCCAATCTCGAACGCTCTTTCCCTCACTACAGGCACATGTAGGGCAGCCCTAAGCAGGGGTCCTTTTGTGTGGAGTGAGCAAAGCCATATTGGTTTCGGCGGGATATACGGCCCCCCTCTCAGGCCGAACCTGACGCCTTGTAGATAAAAGTACCGCTGACGGTGTCTGTGCCACAGCATCTCTTTGCCCCGCTAACATCCGTTTAATGGTACACCCTCTTTTCCCATTGTCAGGCCTGACTTCATCTGTGGTGTGTTCACTCCATTATGAAGTACTTCTAGATTTTAGAAGTTGGTGCCAGATTAGTTGTTTTAACCAGTTCAGAAGATGATTTATAAAAGCTTCCATGTGATGTAAAAGTCAGTTTAGAGAGTTACTGTAGTCAAAAAGTTGCAAAGTGTGCAGTCTTGCTTGTGTGCTGGAGAAATGGGATTTGCATAACGCTGAGTTTTTAAATTTATAAGTAAAGTAACAAGTTACTTTTTGTATTTATACCACAATACCTGAAATACTTGAATATGTGTGTTTGCATCAGAGCTGACTTAAAGGAATAGTTCACCCAAAAATTAAAAGTTTTCTGAAAATAAATTTGTCATTAAGACATTTTAACTATAAAATACAGTAGTCAACATTTGAAGTGGATCAAAAAAGTTCATCAAAGTTGTCCTAAAACAAGAACGCATTTTGGTTTTAGGTTTTAGGACAACTTTGATGAAAGGTTTTGATCCACTTCAAATGTTGACTAGTGTAGTCCTCTTCAGAGTCCTCTATCCATAATAATGCTTTCTCCAGTGAAAAAGTCTTATCTGAATCAGGAGAGAAATATGCACAGATCAAGCAGATCAAGTTTATAAACGATGACAGCCTAAAACATATAATTGGTTCGATTTTGAGTGGACAACAGAGGATGGACTTATTCACTGGAGAATGGACTTGTATTTTAGTTTTAAGCAATGGTTTAAAGTTAAAATGCCTTGATGGATTTGCTTCTTACAAACACACAGCTTTTCACTTTACATGATGTTAACTGATGCATCACTTACTGTATATTAGGTCGTGCCACATAAAAAGAAACAATGTAACATTTACTTAGTTAATTTGTTACTTTTTATTAGGAGTAATGTATAGAAACATTCTTTTGATTCTAACTTTTTCTAACATTTGTTTTCTTGTTCTTGGTGCATTTTATCATGGAAATAAATACATTCCTCTAAGGCTTCCCTAGTAATGCAATATCATACCCAATATTCTAAGGGTATAATAGACTGAAGCTCTTACGCAAACTTGTGACGCATTTGCATACATTAACTGCCTTTTGGCATCTGAAATAAAATGATTCATAAATTGTAATCTGAGATTTCAGTCTATCTGAGTAACAAATGCATTTCAGCAGACTTGCTTTGTTGGTGCTGAGCAATATATTGACTTGTACAATGCATTTATTAAAGGTTAAACACATTATACAGACAATGAAGCTGAAGCCTGCCAATTAAACACGTTTTTCCTTAAAGAGTCAGATTACTAATCTCAAACAAGATATACACCACTACTGTTCAAAAGCTTGGGGTCAGTCTTTTTTTAAGGAAATTAATACATTTATTAAGCAAGAATGCATTAAACTGATTAAAAGTGACATTAAAGACATGTATAATGTTACAAAAGATCATTTCACTATAAATGGTGTTCTTTTGAACCTTCTATTAATCAAAGAAAAATATTAAGCAGCACTGTTTTCAACATTGATAATAATAAGAAATGTTTCTTGAGCAATAAATCGTCATATGATTTCTGAAGGATCATGTGACTTTGAAGACTGAAGTAATGGCTGCTGAAAATTCTGCTTTGCATTATAGGAATAAATTACATTTTAAAATATATTTAAACAGAAAACAGTTATTTTAAATCGTAATAATATTTCACAATATTACTGATTTAATAAATGCAGTCTTGGTGAGCATAAAATGCATCTTTCTTTCTAAAAACATAAAAATCTTACAGATCCCGAACTTTTGAATGGTAATATACAGGACACACTTCAACTTTTTAGACTCAGTGTAAAATCAAAATGCAAAACATGCATTTCTAACCCACTTTTATCAACTCACTTCCCTTTTCTTGCATAGCCCTATCCCTCTTGGCTTCCGGCAGATAGATGTGTGTAGGCCGGGTGTTTAAGTGTGGAATGTGAGCATTACCGAAACGTAACCCACCCCTGTGCACTGCCTCTGATTATGTGCTTGTGTTTCAATTCTTCTCTTTATTCTAATGAAACTATTAGATGATCAATGAAAAGACAGATTATGGTGGAATGCCTAATACCTTCCCCCAGTCTGGCACCTACAACATAAACTTCACAGAGAACACACCTGATCTCAGGTGTCACCCAGCGCCTGACAACACCTCCGCTCGCCCACTCAGTTTCCCTCGAACACAATGGGCCTGCCGCCTAACCATGACCTAATCCTCTCCTCGGCCTCTGATTGGCTGCCAGACCGATCATGTGATGTCGTTAAGAGAGAAGGTCGCAGGTTGAAATTTTTGCTAGACAAAGTGTTCCACAGGAGCAGCGGAGTGTGAGGAATAGAAAAGTTCCTGGAGGACTTGATAGGCAGCAGAGCACGACCGGAGTGATGTCTTTGTCTTTAATCCACTACTGAGGGTGTGTGTGTGTGTGTGTGTGTGTGTGTGTGTGTGTGTGTGTGTTCGGGTTATGGTGTTCCTCTTCTAGGGTCATTCACCTGGGCGTTTAGTCAAAAATATGTGGATGTAGGTCAGCCAAAGATATAATACTAAAAGAAATGAAGGAGCATAATGTTCCGACTGTTGAAAAACAACAGAGGAACACTGAATGGTTGGAAAAATGAGCGATATCATTCATTCAGTTCATATCACTTCAGCTGCAAACACACTGGAGTTTAGCAGGTGTTGAAGGCCTCATTTGTACTGGCCTCACAAAATGATTTGTCATGTTATGAAGGAACCAGGTTGACGTGTGCTTTTGGGGAGGGAGTAATTTGTCAAAAGTTTTATAGTGGCTTCAGAGTTAAACTAGATACCAACGGGCAGAATTGTATATTGTGCTGTGCTGCCTGAAGCTACAAAGTCCGCTATACACATTTTCTCATTTTTTATGATGCGAGTCAACTGTTCAGTGCATTATTAATATGAATGTTTCTATTATCGTAAAAACAAAACAAAAAAAGTGGACATTCTTACAGAGAATAAGCTGCAATAGAGTGTTTTTGTAGGCCAAAACAAGGAAATGTGTTTGCATTTTAGCACTTCCAGTTCAATTGTCCTAAAGTCAATGTTTTTTTAATGGGTTTTTGGGTAAATGCCTGAAATAAGATCTGTGGTTCATACAATTTCAAGATATGTTCATGTTTATTTTGCAACATGAAATACATCAACACCCCCTTTTTTGATTTTATGAAGCTTTTACTTAATTGTCTTTAAAAAGGCGGTTGCTAACAAGTGGCTAAAGGAGACTCTGGGAGTTTTTTTTTTTTATTATTTTATTTTTTAAATACAGACTGAAAGAGTTGTTGGAAGCTTAGTGGTGATAACACTGAAGTCATGTAACTGTAGTATAGCCTAACTTTATCTTTTTACTTCTGATGATTATAGTAGGGTTCAAAATTCATAAAAGTATTAAAATATTTAATATAAAAAGTATTAAAATATATATATAAAAAATATTAATATGATGTACAAAATGTGTAAGAATCTTATACTTTTGTTGGTCACAGAGATTATTTTCTGCAATAATCCAAAAGTCAATGGAAAAATCCTTCAAACATACATCCTCACTGAAGCACTCTGATGTCCTATATCCTGAAAGTAGGTTGTATTAAGTACATACAGCTGAATTCATTTCAAGACTACTTAATTCACTTGATTTATTTTGTTTTGTGACTGCAGTCCTGGTTCTCTGTAGGAATTCATAAGAGTCAAGCAACTGTTCTAATCCCAAAAAGAATCTTATGAACTCTCAAACCTGCCCACAAATCTCCTATTATTTAGTGGTCTTAAAATATTTTTGAAAATCTGACCTGAGTATTGATCTGTGAAAGTCAAATTGTCAGACACAACTGGCTGATTTAGTAGTTGTGTCTGTATTTTCCTATAGAGTTAAACCAGCATATTATGCAAATCAGCATATTAGAATGCTTTCTGAAGAATCATTTGACACTAAAGACTGGAAAGAAAATTCAGCTTTGCCATCACAGTAATAAATTACATTTTACTAGTTTAGTTTTTACTATACTGTATATTTCATCAAATAAATGAATTATTGCTGAGCATTAAAAAAACTATTGATTTGATCAAACATCTTAAGTTCTATTTAAGTGACTTGTGATGAGATTAGAACAACAGAAGAAACAAGAAACACGAAAACAAAAGCAACAGTTGCTCACTAATGTTCAGCATAAATGGAGTGATGCTGAACAAGACAATGAGTTTGTCGTTGCAACCGTCAGGCAATGAGCTAGCCATTAGATTACCATGCCAACAAAGACACATAAACAGCCAGAAGCTTATGATTATTTGAATGAATGTACCAATAATTCAAACACATAAAACACTGTGAAAAATTAGTCTGTAAAATAACAGAAAAAAATACTGGCAGCTCATTACACATGACATTATCCATTAATTTTATGGACATTTTTGTTAACTCTAAAACACAATGCAATGAAGTGTAAAATTCAAAATATAAATATGGAAAAATAAATATGGAAAAATTCCTTCAAATTATACAGTTCATTGTGCCCTATTTTTACACAATAAACTTAAAGAGTGTTAAGTTTCTAACACACATTATAGAGACAACATTATGTTTTTAGTGCCAAAATGTCCACAAATTAAAAGTGTGCTTGTGCTAATGTTCTTTAAAATAAATTTCACTTGGTTTGATATTTTGTTGCATGGTATATTTTTAAATGTGGCTTAAGTGTCCAAATACTTTTGAGGTCACTGCATGACCTTAAAAGATAGTTGATGTTAGATACTTTACTCAAAATTGTATGTACACTCTTTCATAGTTTTCATAGTGATGACGAACCATTTTTGGTTCTCCAAAGAACTTTTCAATAAGAGTTCTTAAAAGAGTCATTATTTTCTTCTTATTATTATCTTATTATTATTTTTTTTAATATAAAGACTCTTCTTTAACTATTAAGAACCTTTTGATGAATGGAAAGGTTCCATGGATGTTAAGGTTCTTCATGGAACCTTTATTTTTATTTTTAAGAGTGTATTTTGTGACAAATGATATAGGTGCAAATTGCCATATTGCTGTCTTTTACTAGGAGCCCTCAAGATCTAGATTTTTTTCCATTAGATATGTCATGAGAAATGAACTGTTTCAACTTTAAAGAATAACCTTTTCACCCTAATGGGGAGGACATGCACTACTTCAGAGGTTCGTTTTATTGAGGTTAACCTTTTAACAACCCTTGGCATTTGAGCAACTTGTTGAAGAGTCTGTTTTTCCTGAATGGTCATACACACCGTCTTGGGACTTCAGCACTTGGGATGATCGCCTGTCATTTATCTGATCTCCGGGAGTGTCTCTTAGACCTAATGACAGAGAAATCCTACAATCAGATAATCTGACATGACATAAAAGATTTCAGACTGCATGTATTGAAAATCTTAGAGAAAACATGATCACATAATTGATAGCTTGTAAATCCCACACACTTGTACTGATCACTGAACATTAAAGATGCAGAATGTGTCTTGACAGGGGGAGGATGAAGGTTTAACTGTCTCATCTTTCTAATCTTCCAACAGCATCCCTTTTAGCTCAGCCAGATTCTCTTTCTCTCTCTTCTCCATCTTTTTCAGAGCTCTGAACCCTCTGAACGTTTGTCTTGAGTGTAAATGCAATGCTGGAGAACTGGAACTGAGATTTCACACGTGGCGTCCACAGTTAATGAAAGGTAAACGACAAGTGCTTTTAAACAACGACTCCTCTATGATTCTGTAAGGACTCCACCCTGAGGTTTGAAATATAAAACTAACTCTCAAGTGTTAGGTTACACCTATTATGGATCATATGTTTCATTGATTTGTTGGCATAACAGAATAATGTTTTGAGATGTGAAGGGTTTGGAACAAAGCACAGGATTAATAATGTTTCAAAGGTTGTCTAAATGATGATCTAAAAGGTTCTACATTTAACAGACTTCCTAGTAAACTGGCTTTGGTTAAACGTGGGATGACATATCAGACTAATCGTTGAGAATTCAGATGACTTATGGGTATTTAAAGTCTTGACTGTTTAAAGTGGCATCTTTTATTGAGAGAGGAAGATCAAGTAAATGTAGTGGGGGAGGAGGTATTACAGGTCTTAACAATCTTTTCTAACCATGGAATAAAAAAATAAAAAAACTATATTATTGCATTCTTATAAAATAAAGGTTATTCTATATGGCATCACTGCAAAAACACCCTTTTGGCACCTTTATTTTTTGTATTTTCCTATAACCAAATTAAAGTTTCTTTTTTGAATGTATATATTTATATTCTTGGAACAATTACATCTCAGTCTGAGTGAATAACTATCATTCATCCTTTAATATTTTTCTTGAAAGCTGAGGTTATCCTCCCTGTTAAACCAAAGCTGCACTTTTTTCTTGCCATTTACTCTACCGTTCAAAAGTTTCAAGTCGGTAAGATTTTTAAATGTTTTCGAAAGTTTCTTATTCTCACCAAGGCTGCAATTATTTGATCAAATATAATAAAACAGTAATATTGTGCAGTATTATTACAATTTATAATAACTGTTTTCTAATATGATGTATTCCTGATGACAAAGCTGAATTTTGAGCAGTCATTACTCCAGTCTTTAGTGCCACATGATCCTGCTTAATATTTTGTGGAAACAGTGATACAGTATATTTTTAGGATTCTTTGGTAAATAGAAGATTAAATACAATAGCATTTATTTGAAACTGAACCTTTTTTTACTCTCAATTTTATAAATTCTTGCTGAATGAAAGTTGAAAAAAGCCAAATGGTAGTGTAAATACACTGATTTAATAATATAATCAAGGAATGAGGAAATGTTTTGCCTTAATGCATATGCATTTATGATTGTTATGTGTGTTATTAGTGGACTATTCTGCTTTACTGACCTCAGGTGACCTCACTTTATAGTTTTATATGCATGTGTTGGGAAGTAGAAAGGGAGGGGAGAAAGTTGAGAGAGTTCAGACTTTTGGGGGTCTTTTGAGGGGGTCTGTACCCCTTTTGTCTGAACATACAAACACACAACTTGTGTAGTTGCATGAGTTTTCCTGGGGGGGGTAGATAGGTACATAGAAAGCGGGACACAGGGAGTCTGTGTGTGTGGCTCTTTGCCGGCTGTCAGCGTCGCTCGGATGATGACCCTATTGTCCAATCAGAGCTCCTGATTGTTGTGCACTTTTTGCTTCGAGGGGGCCCTGGCATGGACCCCAGCTGCACCCCCATTAGCCCAAGAAATAACCCCCTCTCCAGTCCATAATGAGACCCAAAACCAGTCCAATTCTCAACCATCCCAACTGGAGCACCTTCACAGTGTTGAGCAACCTTCAGTCTGTCATAAGTCCTAGTTTGCAACATCTTCAAAACAAAAGAACCAGGCCTAAAATTTCAACAACAACGCTTTAAATTTTATAATATGTAAGGCAGAAGTTTCAAAATAATGCATAGCATAGTTTTAAGACTGTTTCATACAATTATGGTGGCTCAATCTCTGTTATTGTTTCTGCTTGATTAAGAAGCCAGATATAAACACTGTATTGGTAGATTTGTAGACGTAAAGGTCCTAAATTAAATTTGTGGAGTTCAGGGTGAGCATACTCATGTTATTGTGTAGGAAATCTTGGACAATAGTATGTCCATTTTGTGTACTAGAATTTGAGTAGTGAGTGTGTGGGGGGGTGTATGTTTGTTTTTGTTTTTTTGTTGTGTGTGTTTTGTGTGTGTGTCTTGGACGCCAAGTGTGCCAGATTTAAAAGGGTTAGATCTGGACAGGGGCCAAGCCTGAAGGGGTGACATGAGAAAGAGAAGGACAAAAAAAGATTCAAAGGAGGAAAAAGGAACCAATCCAGAAATTACAAGCCTTTTACAAACCTTATGGGAAGCGTTCCCGACACATGCAGGCGTACACACACTCACATAACATGAATGAAATGCCATTAGTCTGAAGTAGCAGTGATATTGCGCCATCTGCTGGTGGAAACAAGTTCTGCATCCAACACTCTGACAAAACAAGAGTATAAAACATGTTTAGACAGTCTACTGATATATTATATCAACTTATATTATCATAAAAAGAGAATACTTTTCTCGTCATGTTGCCACATTTTAGGTTACGAATTATGAGGGTTTAAAGGGAATCGGAAACCCCTAATCTCGAAGGCTGGAGTGTTGATATTTTTATTTATTTTTTTTAAACATAAATGTGATATACTGTATGTTTCAGAAGAACAAATTAACAGGCTAACAACAACAACAAATCTAGTCAGGGCGCACTAAATAAACGCCAGCGAACGTAAATCGCATTTGCCTGAATAAGATCTCTATCGGACGTCGACCTAATAAAAATACTTTTTATTGCGGTGTTGTACACCTATAAGTGGAAATTGTATTTTAAAAAGTGTTAGTTTAAAAAGTTTTTGATATTTGAGGTTTGCCACAATAATTCACATATTTCGACAAATTTCAATCTTCTAAATATGTTATCTTTATAACCACTAGAGGGCGCCAAAAGCCATTTTCTTACCTAAAAGGTGAATGAATTGCAGTGTGTTTAGACTATATTTACAAACCTAATTGCCTCATTGTAGTTTGTAATGAACAAATATACCACTTTAAGAAATGCAAGACATTAATTCTGATTTACAAATCATTTTTATTGCATTTTGTTTTCTTTTTTTACATTATTAAATTGAAATTTTAAGTGACCTCCAAATTTGCTATAAAACAGATTTGCCACAGCAAACATTTATTTATTTGATATATTGAATGAAACAGCACTGTGTTTTACATCTTCTAAGTATGTGTGGGCATGTGTGCGTGTGAGCGAGACTCAGAGAGAATGATTGGCAGCGCTGAGGGCTTTAACACACTTCATAAATTATACCGTGTGTCAGTAAAGCTGTTTACAGCTGATTGTGGTTGTGATTCAGAGAGCTGCCCTGCGGCCTTTCACTGTTTGCAATGCAAATCAGTCCCACCAGTAAAGAGCTAACAGGAAGCCTGCTCATAGACCATCTAAAGCTGATGCACATGTTGATTTAAGACACGCTAATACACACACACACACACACACATATATAAACACCTGACTGGCCTTTGCACGGGTACAAATCAGTCACATTGGCAAAATTACTTTTTCAACATTTGCTAAAGAAAATCTAATCTAATAGCGCTATAATCAGAATCATATTGACTGTTAATAAAATGCAATCATAATCTATCTGCATTATGACTGCTCTAATCAGCACTAGTCATTATTTTCACCTCTTGTGGGAAACTTTATTTATTCCTCTTCTCTTCTCTCTCAGGCCCACCGTCGATCATGTGCACATCTTTATCCTGAAATTCTACTCAAAATTCCCCTCACACGTTGTGAGTTATCTGATTGGCTCTGCAGCCACACACTGTGGCCCTTCAATGTTTTTGAGGAGCCCTAGTGGGTTTCTGGGAAAGAGGAAGCATTACTGTTTTCCTTGTCAGCCGATGTTTACTCAACAATGAGCGCAATCACATGCTTCAACGGCTCGATGAACCTCAGGACCCAGACTGCACCTTTAGCTCTCTCTCTTCTCATTCACTTCTTCTCGTCCCTCGATTCCAGGGTCATCATATGAAACAGTGCCTTTTCAAATTAATGACCTTTCTAAGATTTGAAACATTCTGTCAGATTTTTTAAAAGGAAATTGATACTTTTATTGGACAAGGATGCTTTAAAGGGTTAGTTCACACAAAAAAGAAAATTAGCCCATGTTTTACTCACCCTCAAGGCATCCTATAAGTGCACATGACTTTCTTCTAGTTATATTTAAATTTTTCCTTGCTCTTCCAAGCTTTAGAAAGCAGTAGGCGGGTGTATTTATTCAACAGTCCAAAAGTATAGTCAAATAAAGCGCATCCATCCATAATAAAACATGCCTCACACAGCTCCGGAGGGTGAATAAAGGCCTCCTGTAGCGAATCGATGCATTTTTGTAAGAAAAATATCCATAATTTAAAAGGTTATAAACACTTTTCTCTCACTTCTGATAACTGAAGAAAGTTATATACACCTACGATGCTTTCAGGGTGAGTAAAACATGGGCTAATTTTCATTTTTGGGTGAACTAACCCTTTAAACTGATCAAAAGTGACAGTAAAGACATTTATAATGTTACAAAATATTTATATTTGAAATAAATGCTGTTTTCTATTAATCAAAGAATCCTGAAAAAAAATTTTTTCCAGCATAAACTGATTTCAACATTGATAATAATAAGAAATATTTATTGAGCACCAAATCGTAATATTAGAATGATTTCTAAAGGATCATGACACTTAAGTTACTAAAAATTCAGGTTTGCTCACAAAAAATAAATAAAATTGTAAAATATATTAAAATATAAAAGTTATTTTACATTGTAATAATATTTCGCAATATTACTATTTTTTACTGTATTTTTGATCAAATAAATGCAGCTTTAGTGAACATAAGAGACTTCTTTCAAAAACAAACAAACAAAATCCTACATACCCCAAACTTATAATGAAATTTATATTTC
This sequence comes from Spinibarbus caldwelli, assembly GCA_039654775.1. Taxonomy (NCBI): domain Eukaryota; kingdom Metazoa; phylum Chordata; class Actinopteri; order Cypriniformes; family Cyprinidae; genus Spinibarbus; species Spinibarbus caldwelli. The sequence continues at coordinate 7,717,587 of CM077252.1, forward strand.
ATTTCCATATTTTTCCCCATCAAAATTTGGAAGTATAGGATTTCAATCTAGAAACAATCACTGTATTTTTATTTTATTTTTTTTTTAGAAAAATATCTGTACGAACACATTATGAAGTTGGCATCAAATGGCACGTTTTGTTGAACAATCCTCAGATTTTTCCACCATCTTTTTCTCCCGTCTTCACCCTTTGACTCCCTTCACTCCATCCTCACCTCTCTGTGTGTCTTTCTCTCAGTCTGGGCCGTAACCCGAGGCACTGCTCTGGCTTTGCTTCCCCTCAGAATAAATGTGGGGAAACTTTAGATTTGGCCCTCTGGTGAGAGCGTGACCCCAATTTCCTCCCAGAGAAGCAGAGAGATGGAGTGGAGAGGTGGGTGGACGGGAAGTTTACCTTAAACTGGGGTAACCACTGCCCGTTTCCTCATCATTTCTCTCGCTCTCTCGTTCTGTTTCTCTCTGTCTGTGAGGTGGACTCAGTCCCCAGTGGTTTGGAGCAAGTGATTATGAGTTCAGATTGGGAAAAAGTGTGTCACGCTAATCACTTGCTTCTTTTTCCCTTTCTAGCAATGTCATATGACTATTCCCCTGAAATGTTGTCTTATTATTGACACTCTTACCACATTTATCCTTCATTCTGTTCTTTCTCTTTTCTCCTTTCTGTCCTTAATCACTGTTAGCAAAACATGCATCAGTATTTGTACTCCTTCTGTTTAATCAGTAATATTAAATGATCAATGCTAATGTCATTTATTATTATTTTCAAGGATCTCTATACCAACTGGTTTGTTTGGGAGCTGGATTTTAGTATTTTTAACTAGCAAATAATAATGTAAACAAAAACGTTCTTAAAATCAGTCAATGCAATTTACAATTTCTCTGCATAAGGCTAATAATATGCAAATATGCAAAAACAGACTTTGAGATACATAAATTGGTTTCATTTGTCGGTAAATATTTCAATGTTTTTTAAAGAAGTCTCTTATGCTCATCATAATCAAAAATACAGTAAAATATTGCGAAATATTATTAGCATTTATAACAACTGTTTTGTATTTTAATATATTTTAAAAAGTAATTTATTCTGACGATGACTTTCAGCATCATTTCTCAGTCTTCAGTGAAATCATTCTAATATGCTAGTTTTCTGCTCATGAAACATTTATTATTATTTTCAATGAAAACAGTTGTGCTGCGTAATATTTTTGTGGAAATTATACATTTTATATTTAGGATCTTTTACTGTTTAAAGTCTTAACTGTTACTTTTGATCAATTAATGCTAAATGAAAGTTTTCCCTTCAAAAAATAAATAAATAAAAATCCCAAATTTTGAATGGTAGTTTATAATAACATATTGAACATTAGCATAGATTTTTGGAATAATTGCACATTTTTAGAATAATTTGCAAAATAATATTCATAATTAATAAGAAATGTAACTATTTCATTTGAATTTGAGTTTTTACTTTCTAAATGTTCTTTGGATTTATTTTTTTATTTTATGTATTTTTTGCTAAATCACTAAATGCATTGCCATTGATGCAATCTGTTTACCCTTGTTGCAAGTGAAGCCTTATTTAATCCGGGTTGTACTGTCTTTTACCTTGTGTAGTTTCGTTCATGTTTTTCAAAGAGGAGGTCATGCCACACAACCTGTCCATACTGGCATATGCTTTGAGTTTTACTAAGCAACAAGCGAGTTACGCAAAACCTTTAATATCAACAACAAAAAAAGGACAAATGTTTTCTCCCGATGTTTATAGTTGCATTTTATTGTTTTGCATCAAGTGTTGTTTTTGTTCTTCTATTCATGACCCTTACAGAACAGACCTGCGTGCAGCCAGTTGAGCACCATTGCTCTACAGCATGACGTTTTCTTGTATCTTAAGCTTGGGACAGGTGCACAGAACCCTGCAGCCGGCCAAATGACAAGTCCCATCATACAAAGGTATTAAGTAGAGAGTGGGAATTTCTCTGCTTCTCAGGGTCTTCTCACACAAAAATGGAAAAACACACACATGGTTTTTCTCTCAGTGGCTAAAACAACAGCCTGAGAAAACTATCTCGCTGTATCTGCGGACTGAAAAAAAAGAGCCTTCTTTCTCTCATTTTAGGCACCCTCGCACCGTTTCGTCTCCTGTCCGGACTTCTCATCCGATCAGGTTTCCCTCCTGGAGTCGCTCTGCACAGCTGCGCGCTTCTTTTAATCCACCTCTTTCGCACACACACCGCTATCGTCTGTATTTTAAAGGATCGCCAGGAAAACACAGAGCATATTTTAAGAGAGAATCCCATAGATGCAATCCAGGAATTTTTAAACACCAATTGAAATCAAGGAGAAAAAAACTCAATGATTGTAAACCCATGGGCGGAATTACCATAGAAACTAGCAAGTTGCATTAGCGCTAACATCCTGTCAGTTGCTACAATTACAGTGAACTTTAAAAAAAATTGCCTCAAAAGTGACTCAAATATACCACTGAGACCTTTGCTACAGAGTGCATCCAAACGACAAGCTCTTAATAGTTTTTAAAGCTGAGGTTATGTCTGAATGAGTGTGTCCGGCTAGGCTATCAAGCGTAGCACATAAAACATAATGGCCCGCCTGCAGGAAACTAAATATAGATGGTGTTTTGATTACGTGAAAATTGACATTTCAAAGGAGATTAGGATCAGACCACTAAAACAACACAGCGAAGAGCCGGGAGGCAGAAGCTGAGAGAGAAAGCCACCTTTACACGCTTAGCGTAGCACTAACTACACGGCCACATGCTCACTTTTTCCAGCTCGGGCTACTGTGAGGTGAGTGTGTTTGCGTGCGGGAACGTCACTCCGGTGACTAGCTTGGCTACACTTAGCCTTCCTTTCACGCGAACGCTAAGTGGTTGACCCCGTGACCCCTGTCTCCTTGGAGCGCACGGAAGTCCTTTCTTCGCTACGGCAGGTGGGATGGGTGACATCACCATCAGAGAGGGTCCCGTTAATGACGAACAGGGGGATTGACTGTTTTTTCCGACATTATTCTGACATTACGCCCACATTATTGTTGTATTAGTAGTGTCATTATTAGGCCAGGTGTGTTTTCACAGTGAGCAAACCCTTCGTCGCTCTGAATAGACACTATGTGGGCCAAGATTGAGATGGGACAGGGCACAACGTTGCAGACACGAGAGTCTTCTTACACGCATATGTACCATGAACCTACAAAAGTCAAACTGAGTTCACAAATGATGAATCTAAGATGCAGCGACACATACTGGTCAATTTCTTTTTATTTTAGTCATTGCTTTTTGTCTTGATGAAAAATATCCTTTGTCATATTCATTTATTTTAATCTTACTAAAATAACAATTAATTTCAGTTGATGAAAATGACATTTTACTTAATGAGAATTATGAGAAAATCAAAACGACATTTTATATAATCTGAACATATTAACATTTAACAAAATCCTGACTTCATTGCTAATGATTAAATAAAACCATAATCTAGAATCATATATTTTCTAGATTTTTCTAGAGCTTAGGTATTATTTTTTCTTGTCATATTTTGGTCAAAGTATGTTTTAATTAATATTTTTCGTTTCATTATTGGTGACACATAATGTACATTTATGCAATGTATTTAGCATATTTAGTAAAACATTAAAATGTTTTTATTTACATTTTTCATTATGGTCCATATCGCCTTCATTATTGTATGGTGACACGTAATGTACATTTATGCTTGTACTCCAGTATTATATGTTCATTATATGAACAAAATATGCATATGAACAATATACATTATATACAATATTGTTTTAGTCATAGCTTTTGTGTTGATGAAAATATCCTTTATATTTAGTGAATGTTTTGTCATTTCATATTCATTCATTTTCATTTTAAAATAGCAACTAATTTCAGATGACAAATTTTAATTATGAGAGTGCAAAATTAAAACAAATATTCAAACATTTTATATAATTTTATTTATAATTTTTTTAATATAATTTATATATTATACAAAATCCTGACTTGATTATAATTAAATAAAACATTCATATTTTTTTCTCTGTTTTCTAAAGATCTTTCAGTATTGTTTTTTCTTGTCAAATTTTCATGAACAGTATGTTTTCACTGAAAAGTTTCATTATGGGCCATTACGCGTCTTCATTATTGGTGCACAAAATATACAAGTACACCAGTATTAATTTTTATACCATTTTTTTTTATATATATTTATATATTAAAATATTCTTTATATTTAGTCAGTGTTTTGTCCTATATTCATTCATTTTAGTAAATTTTCGTTAATGAGAAAAATTAAAACAAATAATCTAACATTTTATATATTAATCTAAACATGTAACGTAACAAAATCCTAACTTTTTTGACTATGTTTGGATTATAGATTTGATTACATGAAACAACCATATTATTTTAGGATTTTTCTTATTTTTGGTCGTTGTTCTTGAGATGTAGACTGATGTATGCTTGCGTACACTGGTGCACCCAAAGATTATCTTATTTTGGGTACTTTCAAAACTCCCCAAATCACTTGCACTCTCATGCGACGCCTGGATCACTGTGAAAGCTATCATGTTCAAGAGAGCATGGGGATCCAGAAAGCTCGGGCCAGACATGACGGTCTTCCTCTTTACAAAAGAGCATCGTCATGGAGACTCTTCCGACACCACACAATGTTAAATGGCAGAGCCGCAAGAGATATTCGGTTGCACACACACACACAACAGCAAATGCGTACAATTAAAGAGGTGTTCTTCATTTCACATCCACCTGGATGTTAGAGTCTCAGCGAGAAGCTTGCCAACCGATGGACTTGAAGATAAGCAATCAAAAACACAGATACGATCTCACGCACACACACATCTTCATGTCTGATTATAGTTAAATGGGGTTGTGTTGAGTCTGGTCGCTATACACACAGATCTGGCCTCACCCTAAGGATTTTGGGTAACGGAACACTGCAGATCCACATCTCAGTAAGTGTAGAAACAGGTTTCCTTTCTCTCGTTTCATCCTGTTTCTTTCTTTCTTTCTTTCTTTCTTTCAATCTCTTACTCTCACTTTTCTCATACTACAATGGATTTTGCTCTTCATCTTGTTCATATTCTATATCATGCCCATAAGATGAAAGTTTTTAACTAAAGAAAACAATATAATTCACCTACAAAATGAAAATATTGTCATCTTTTACTCACCATCATGTCATTCCAAAACAGAGACTTATTTATTTCTGTAAAGCAAAAAAGAAAAGATTATGAACAGATTTCAAATGCAGTTCGAAACAGGAGCTTTCAAAAACATAAAAGAAAAAAAAAACTGAAAATAGTGTGTGCTATATTTTAAGTCTTCTAAAGCCGTACAATAGCTTTGTGTTGCAAACAGACCAAATTTAAGTTGGTACTTCCTGATTATCTTCACCTCTATTGGGCTGAAACCAAATAAGTAAGTGAGTCTGAAAACTGATTCAGTCTGATTTGTGAATGAACTGGTGAGTCATTCAGGTTTTGCGAACTGAATCAAGCGATTCATTGAAATGATCTTATTTAAAAGAATGATTCATTCACATATGAGACTTTGCTACTATAATCGGTTCTTCTAGACAGCAATGAGATTAGATGGATATCAACTGGACACATTTGCTGTAAAGTTGGTATAGAATTAAATTCTATTTTCTAAATCCTTGTTATGGATTTTGTGAATGATTCACCCATGCATACGTTTAATATTTTTCAGCTTGACCTCATAATTTGTTGTTAAAATATCATAACTTTCAGTGAAACAACACATTTTTCTCGTGATACATGCTAGACTTCTCCAGTCATTTAGTCCGCTTAAACCTCTGCCCGCCTTTAAGATCGCATTAAGATCTGCCTCAATGCAATTATAAACCACTATAATTTATTTTTCATTTTTGATAATCCATTTTGGGTGACAATATGGAACAAGAGACCTATTGCTACTTCCTTTACATCACATCTTTAAGTTTCCTGCTTCTCAGATTTTTCTTCTGAGGAAAGACCCTATAATCTCACGTTTCCTTCAGATTTTCAAAAGAGATCTGAGTTTCAAGTCTCAAACAATGATCAGATTTTCCAAGACTTTAAAGTCTGCAATCAAACATCAAAGATTTCAGCATGAACGCAAGCATTTTTCACTCAGATTTTCCAAGACTTCAAAGTCTGCAATCAAAAGTAAGAGATTTCAAGAACTCAAGAATTTTTCATCGACTTATACCGAGACTAAGTAATCTGAGCTATGTAAACCCCATTTTAGCTCTCTAATCTTACTGTATGTCGTCAGTTGTTGTTGAATGACAATTGTTGTCTATTTGTCTATTGTCTAATTAACATTTTTGTCTATTTTTATTTCTCCCAAGGAATTGTTGGAGTAACATTCTTAACTGTAAACCCCTTTGATTCTCTTGAGCGATGAAAGAGCAATACAATTTTTCTCTGGTACAGACAAAGACTATGATTGTATATCTGTACACGCACACATGCACGTCTCCTGGCTTCCCCTTTTTGGTGTCCTCTGATTTTCCAAAACATCTTAGTGAGGGAGTGAGTGAGAAAGAGAGAGAGAGAGAGAGGGATCATCATAGGGTCTCTGTGGAAATTTTGGTGTGGTAGACAGGCCTGCCCGGTCTGCTCTTTATTTAACAGTGGGAGTAAAGAGAGATGAGCACTGTGTGTGCAGATAAATATAGTGTGAGAACAGGCAGTCTGCTGAGGAACTCTTTACAACCTAACACCACCTAACTTTCACAGACCGAGAGAAAAGTTGAGTGAATTACAAGATGCAGGTCATCAACGACCACCAATACACACACACACTCATGTGGCCAGATACAGTGTAGTTTATACACAAGAGATAGGATTGCATGCCAGAGAGAGATAAACCACCTACACACACTGTCCTCCAACACACACACTCTCTCTCAAACGTGTGCGAAACACAGCAGGTTCTCAGTTAGAAGATGACCTTCCAGGCACTCTTGGCCAAGAAAGAAGGACAGAAAGAGACAGAAGTGACACGCACATTCAAACGTGCTCAGCTGCTCCCTCGGGTTGCTATTAGTTTGTAATTGTAATGAGGATGAGAGAGTTGGGGAGAGCGGCTTCAGGGCGAGCCACAGTGGAAAACCTGCAGAAATGATGTCAGAGCAATCGAGACCACCGATTGGAGTGGAGATTCCCGGCGAGAGCCTATAAAACCGGGAAAGACAACAGCAGGAACCAGCAAAGGCAGAGAACGTGAGAAATTCCAGGAACTGCAGTGTCCATCTGTCTGTCCCCGTGTGACTGAAACCGAATCAGATTAAGGGTAAGGAGCCTTGGAGAAAGACCAACCTGCATGTTCCTACAGGGCTGTGTGAGTGTGTGTTTGGATGGAAAGGTGAGCAGACAGGTGTATCTGAAGACGTTTGTTAGGAGTCGCAGTAGAATAATGCTGGTTAGTTGGTATAGAATCTGCTGTTTGATAAGCAACTGTGAATTTGTTTGAGCTCCAGGGTTACGGATGAACCAGTTTCGGAAACATCCTGTTGATGTTGCATTGTTGCAATAGTGACACAGAGGTGTGAAATCATGTCTGGTATCAGAGAACCGTTGAGAGTGTCTTTGAGAGAGCGAGTGTGTGTGTGTGTGCAAGCAGGGTGTCCAGTGAAGTGTGTGTGGGCAACGGGAGATGGTTGGAGTTGTTTATTTTTGGGGACGGAAAATGCTAAAGTTAGCCCATGTTGCTGGACAATGCATTTCCCCAGTCGTGGGGCAGGAGAGGGGCCGCATCTGGTCCGGTGCTCAGCGCACCAGACCTCAAATGCCAAGGACGGGACACTCTGGGTCAAATGATAGGTGAAAATGCATTACTGGGCAGTTTTTAAAGATACCCTGCAATCCTGCAAAAGAGTTTTGAAAAATTTCTAAGAAATACTGTGGCACGTGAGAAAATGAGGTATACATCTGTAAAAAAAAATTAAAAAAAGAACAATTAATAAAAAAATACAAAACTAATAACGTGTTACAAAAATCATGGATTAGATGATTCAATGTCAGAATTTCACAAATACAACATTTAGCTTTGTTTTGATTTTTGTTTATCTTAGCTTCTATCTGTTTATCTTATCTTATCTATCTTATTTATCTATTTTTCTATCATGAAAAAAAATGTTGCAGAAACATTTTTCACTTAAACTTTACCATTAATTTCAAACAAATGGCAAGTAACACGTTGAATTAAACATGAAATTTCAAAGTAGAAAGAAATTGCGTTTTTTAGTAAAACATACTCCAACAATGGTTTTTTTTTTGTCTTTTTTACAATGTATTTATCTACATTTTTGCATTTAGAAAACACTTTTAAGCATCTATTTATCTATCTATCTATCTATCTATCTATCTATCTATCTATAATTAGATGTGGTAGAGGTTTTTACCAGTCACTGGATTTTGTATATATTTCATTTATATTCTATATAAGTAATTTAAAAATAAATAATGTTTAAAAGAAAGTGTCACAAATATCACTAAGATGAATGTCATTTCTATAGTTGCAATTAACACATCTGCCAGCAGACGGCAGTCAAAATGTAAGATTCAGTGCAGCATCATAATCTAAATAAGTCGGTTTTAGAAATCAAAAAAGTGAAAGAGCTAAGGCAATAGTGTTCTTATAAAATATTTACTGTAAATAAACTGATCATCACTATAAAACATTTACTCAAGTGATGCGAAACTACAGTAATGCGCAGTCCCGCCGTGAGGATGTTTTTGTGTGAGTGTGGTTAAGAGTGTGTTTTGGGGACACAGAGGTAGGGGTGCAGGTCAGAGTGTGTTTGGGCTGAGTTCATGTGTTTGTGTAGAGGGTGTGTGTTAGAAGCATTCTCACACTCTCGCGGCTGCCGGACCGCCCAGTCAGAGTGTATTTTCACAGATGGAGTCTGGATGAATGTAAACACCACCCTGTATCACTGTAATTCAACACGGTGCTGAAGCTGAACTAAAAACACATAAAAACTGTAATCACTGAAATTACCTTGCTGTATATATGTGTGTGTGTGTGTGTGTGTGTGTGTGTGTATTATATATATATATATATTTATATTAAGAAATTAAATTTCATCAACAAATATGGATTAAAACTGATCAAAAGTGAGAAAATACACAATTATCATAGTTTCCACAAAAAAAAAAAAAAAGTTTCTTGAGCAGCAAATCGGCAAATTAGAATGATTTCTGAAAGATCATGTGACACCTGAAGACTGGAGTAATGGCTGCCAAAAATTCAGCTTTACTAGCACAGGCATAAATTACATTTTAAAATATGTTAAAATAGAAAACAGCTATTTTAAATTGAAATAATATTTCACAGTATTACCAATCAAATAAAAGCAGCCTTGCTGAGCATAAGAGACTCCAAGACCCCAAACTTTTTGATGTTTTTTTTTTTTTTTATAATAGGCTATTTGATTGTCAATAATCACAATTTTAATTGTATTGTAATTGTATTGTAGATGCTGGGCTGTGGATGTGTGCTGCTCTCTGGTCTGCTGACACTGACCTTGTTCCACTGCAGTGCGGAAAGTCTTCATGTACCCCAAGAAAGATTAGAGGTGAGTCCAGGTCTCACTGATATATAAATATACAAACTGTTTGAGAGAGAGAGAGAGAGAGAGAGAGAGAGAGAGAGAGAGAATAATGTTATATTATGCATTTTGTGAGGAAGTTCACTCTGCCAGTCCTCAGAAACACAAAAACAGACTTAATGTGCATGATAAGACTAACTGGTACAAGTGAGAGATAAACTGTCATCTGAGTATTCTATAAATAGAGTGGGGATTCCCCTTGAGAGCCTCTGCAGGAGGCAACCATCACCCTCTCCTAATGAACAGGAGCTACCTGTCTGAGAACCCTTCATAGGAAATAAGCCAACTTTATTATTGCATTTTAAATGGTCTTGAGTTCGTCAAGCTGCTGTTTTTCGCAATCCCAAAGTGGTCCACCGTCAGCTATAACTTGCTTGATAAAAGTCAAAATCATATCCATCAGCTGGACCTAGTGAACTTGGGACCATAAATATCTAGCTTGGTCCAGCTAGAACCCATGTAAAACCAGTCTACCACCTTAAAATGGTGTTTTGATGATGAATTGTTCATCAGAGAGAATGAAGATTTTTTTTAGGAAGACTGATTTTTCTGACAAATTTGAAAACTGGTGTAACTGATTAAGACATAATTTGCATTACACCATGCATTTCCATTTATTTCCAATCTAGTATGTGGAACCATCTGTCGTGGAGGGCCGCAGTGTCCAGCGAGGCCAGACCGAGCAGAAGACTTCAGGAGCCGTGAACGCTAAACTCCTCCTGCACAACCAGCTGGTTCGACTGGAGAACGATGTCATTGAGACCAAGAGGAAACGCAGCTTCCCTGGATCCAACACACCTCTTGACCGCCTGTCAATCAGCACCATGGATCCCAAAAGCAACAAGCAGAGGTAAGAAACGAGAAAAAGGAAACAGAAGTAAAAAATTACTCCCCCCTTAGCCTGCGAAACAATATAAACAGCTAATAAAATATTATTCAAATATTTCATTAATAAAAATTCAATATTTTCACATTTGTAAGTTTTTAAATTGATACCTTGGTTCTTTATTGGTTGTTTTTGTCTCAACTGAATCATAGCACTGCAATTTTATTGTCAGCTCTGGCCTAAAGCCTGAAAAACCTACAAAACACACTTTTGATTTAATGATCCCGAACAGATGATGAACCATAGGTAGCTTTGACTGGCCATGGCTCGAACATGTACAGTTTTTATTGGCTGAAGTCTGTCGTGCACAGCTTGATAGCTTTGTGTGAGCCTGTTTGTGCTTTTACAGTTCACTAAGTGCAATTAATGTTTTGTCTGTAGCCCCACAGTTAAAGTTACTTCTATTTCTTGGGTGGAGTCACTGTGGTGTGGATTGAGGTTTTGTATGACATAATAAGGTGTCTGATGCTGATTTACGGGAACGCACAGTCCAACTGTGCTGATGACTGTAGCATCAGACTTCCAGTCAATGATCAAAACTGTTTTATCTCTGTGAATGATTTGATCTCCCTGCTGGACGGAACATGCAGTGTTACTCAGCATGGCCTGAGGCTCTGACAAGGCTCTATCTAAATGATCCTCAGCACTTGATAAGATCAGGACAGAAGCCAAGAACAGCAGCAAAAGCACCACGCCATGCATTATCAAATCTCAACACCCGAATCCATCTGTCATGAGCCTGATAAACACATGAAAGCTCACGAAAACCACTGCGTAGTTATGTGACTGTTCCATGGATCCTCAGTAAAGCCTATGTTAGATTTTGTTACTAGATTTTTACATTTTCTGAAGAAATCTTTCAGATCTTCTTCCAAATCTTGAGTTTTCCAGGCAAAAATCGAGATATGTCCATAGAACAAATGTGGGTTTAAAAAAGAAAACTTTGACCCTAGGTAGCAATACTAATAGACTGACTAGTAGCACTGGAAAACTAGCCTCCTACTCAATAAATACTTCAGTATACACTCAATTTAACAAAAAAGCCTGCAGGATAAGAAAAAAACACATATTAGAGATTACCAGTACATTTTTGTTACATTTATGGACATTTCCTTCAACCCTAAAGCCTGTAAAAAAAAATAATAATAATTTGGAAAATTAGTTCATATTAACGGTACATTGGGACATATTTTTATTTTTATTTTTTTTTACTTCAATATGTTACTATATGTTACAGTGGCATCACTGACCTTTTCATGTTGTATGTCATCCATTCATTATAGTTGTTTAAAAATTTGTAACTTTTTATTTTATTAATTGTCACTCTGATGAAATAATGATGAAAAAAGAAGAAGTCAAAGATCATGCCAAAAATTCGGTTGATTCATCACTTTGGAAATGAAAGGTCAAGTTGATTGCATAGCAAGTTGTCCATGCTTTGTGAGATATAGTCTTTCATACAGTATTCTCTGTAATATACATTTTAGCAAATGTTAGTAGGTCATTCCAGGTATTCTATGTATACAGAAATTTTGTAAAATGTGCTAAGTGTACATTCTATCCACCTTATTTTGCAACACGCAAGTAAGCTATTTTATGTAAATATGCGAGACTTCAGATTCATTAGCCGCTATTGATAAATAACTAGAAAAATAACAAAGCACAGTTAATGGTAAAACTATCTGCGCTACAAAACAGTGTGTTTATAATTATGACAATACATTAAAATAATATGATGAGAAATATCAGTTTGCAGTATCAAGCAGCACAATGAATTGTTTTGTACAGCTAAAAATAACTGGAAGTGAAATAACACAGGAAAGCCACATTCAAGTTACAAATGGCCGCACCTGCTCTTAAAGGGTTAGTTCACCCAAAAATTAAAATTCTGTCATTAATTACTCACCCCCATATCGTTCCAAACCCATAAGACCTTAGTTCATCTTCGAAACACAAATTAAGATATTTTTGATGAAATCCAGGAGCTTTCTGACCCTCCATAGACAGCAAGGGTACCATAGATATATATACGTAGATGCCTCATTAGCGACTGTTTCTATGGGCCGCTATACATAAGCCCTCCGCCATATTGCAGCGGTAAACTTGATGTCATTCACCATAGTAATCACTGAATATTCGAAAGATGCCACAATCCTGCACAGAACGGCTCAACGGCTCTGTGCGAACCTACAGTATGGTGAATAACGTCAAAAATACCGTTCCAAGATGGCGGCCGCATCTACCTGCCGAATGGGGCAGTCGAATGGGGCGTCTATATATATCTAATCTATGAAGGGTACTACCACGATCGAGGTCCAGAAAGGTACCAAGAACATAGACAAAATAGTCCATGTGACGTCAGTGGTTCAACCGTAATTTTTGGAAGCTACGAGAATACTTTTTGTGTGCAAAGAAAACAAAAATAACGACTTTATTCAACAATTATTCTCCTCCGCGTCACCCTACTGCCATTTTGGAGAGTATCACGACCATACCTGTCAACACTCCCGTTTTTCCCGTATTTCAGACCCATCTCCCGCCCCCCTCCCGTTTTGTTATTTCTCCCGGGAAACTCCCGTAATTTGTATGGCCCAAACCTAGTTATATGTATAATCACATCAATATTTTATTCCAAGGTTGTCCAGTTGCCAGATCTTGTATGAAATGCATTACCTCACACAATCGACACAATATACAATTTTCACAACATTTGTGACCTCAAACTGGCAACCTACAACCCAGTTGCGCAGTTGATTTCTGCGCAGGTAGTAGACATGCCGAGAAGTTGGATCTAGCATCAATGGAAGGAGAAGAGTCAGGTGGTGGTGCTCTGGCGAAGAAAAAAAATATTAGTGTAAATTTAACAACAGCTGGACGGAAGAATTTAATTTCTTGTCTCGAAGTAAACAATGCCCACACCTTTTGCAAAGTGTGTCACACTGATTTTAATATAGGACACTGTGGGAAAAATGACATATCTCAGCATATTAAATCACAGCGGCACATTCGTGCAGCCGAGGCACAGAAGAGCAACGTAATTTGTTCCACTGTGTTTATCTGCTGTGCTGTGTTTCTGTTTAATTTGTAAAAAAAAATGTAATAGTAGTAATAATAGCTAATAAAAATAAAAACATGAGTAAGTCACGTTATTATCATTATTTTTATTAATTATTTATTATGTATGTACCGTGTAACCCCACTCCCGAGGGTCTACCGGATTTTAGTATCCAAATGTTGACAGGTATGATCAGGACACATGCGCGTGTTTTCCTCTTAAAGTAAACAAGGCGCAGCAGATGTTATAGGTCAGCAGCACCAAGCGCATGCGTTGTTTACATGTGCCGGGATACTCTCCAAAATGGCGCAGAGGAGAAGAACTATTGAATAAATTTTCTTTGCATAAAAAAAAAAGTATTCTCGCAGCTTTGTAAAATTATGGTTGAACCACACATTTGGGTGAACGATCCCTTTAAGGGTCGTATGTTAGTATGCTATTACAATACTCACCTTAGCTTCGTTTAGACTGGCGTGTCTTTTCACTCGGCAGTATGTGAAGGAAAATGGGGGGAAAAAACAGTAGTCCATGATATTGAGTGATCGACTTAACAGTAATCTAAAGGAAATGGCTGATTTCTTTGCGTTATGTCCGCAGGAAGGTCGTTGAGTTGCCGCGGCGACGAGTCAGCGCTCCGATTGACCGGATCGGCGGAGGCCGTCTTCCCAGCAGCCGAGGATAGACTCCGCCTCTGACCACGCCCCGACAAACAGGTACATAAGATCAACGGAAACACCTTGTTTATCGTCAGCCTTTACGTTAAATGTATTGTAAGATGAAAATAGCATACTAAATATACTGCAAATTATATTCAGCATATAGTATAATATATTTTGTTTGTTCTTTGTTCCACAGAGGGTAATATCGCAGGTAGATGCATGATAAGCACACCAGCAAACACAACTCACTAACCACTGAACGATATCAGCGTTCTCAACACACTTTTAATCATCGCTGCTCCAGAGCTGTTCTTTCTCATTGATTACTGATTTAGACCTTCAATATCTGATCAAACTGTTTATTTCCAGTTCTGACTCATCATCATATAAATTCAACATCTAAACTGTATTGCTTTCATGAAATGAGTTCTGTTTATGATATCAGAAGCATAATCAGAGAGGAATCTGCTCATGGCTTCCATTATTGCACATTTCAATATTTACTCCAATGCCTCACTACTTCTCGCTTGCTGTAATATACATAACTATTGTCATTTTCTCACTTTGACTGGAGGCTGTTCAGCCTTGACAATAAAACAGATGAAAATCTACAATCTGTCGGTCTTATTTCAATTTATTAATGCAAGCTGCTAAAATATTAACAGAATAAATGAGATTGCAACTTAATTCTGGTGCTGACTAGTGAACATACACGCATCTATGACTATGATTGCTGATTTCTGGTTGGTGTTGATCCATTTGGTCACCCTTGTAGTTGTAAGTGTAGACACTTTACTGTACAAGTAAATATTTAGCCTACTTGGGGAATAGAAAGACAATGAAAGTGAAACATTAGTTTGTGGGTAATAAGTTGACAGATAAAGACTAGTAATAAAGCTATCACACAACGTTAAATAAATAAAGCAAGTAAAGCACCAGGTTTCTTAAAACATTTATTTCATTCATATTACATCAATGTGTGCAAATATAACAATGTAACTACATCAGTGCATTTTTTTTATAGAAATGTCTAGTGGCTTTTAATAGGAGTGTAACCATTTTTCTAAAAGTATAACATTTTACATTTGTGCTGAGATAGGTGTATAAAACTATGAATTTCTTTAGATTTAAATGATTTATATCATTATAAATATAAAGATGTATATTATATCTTTTGCTTATATGGTGTCATTAAAGTACTTGGGGTAGGTAAAAAAATTGAAATGTTTTTGAAAAGTTTTTCATATATACAAGGCTGCATTTATTTGTGCAAAAATACAGTAAAAAGTAATAATGCGAAATATTCTTACAATTGAAAATTGGTTTTTATTTTAATATATTTTAAAATGTATTTATTCCTGTGATAGAGAAGCTAAATTTTCAGCTCCAGTCTTCGGTGTCACATGATCCTCCAAAAATCATTCTAATATGCTGATTTTGGTGCTTAAGAAACATTATTATGATCAATCTTGAAAATGGTTGTGTTGCTTACTATTTTCATGGAAACAGTGATCCTTTTTCAGGATTTTTTGATGAACATTCTATTTTTATTGGAAATAGAAATTTACCGTCTCTTTTGATCAATTTAATGCATCCTTGCTGTATAAAAGTATTAATTTGTTTTAAAATAATAAATCTTCAAACACTTACTGACCCCAAACTTTTAAACGGTAGTGTAAAATACATGCTGTCTTCGTAGGCTATAAACCTTAACCAGCACTGAAGGGTAATACGATTTTATGAGAGTATACTATAAGTTTTAAACAACAGCAGATGTTGAAAAAGGATGAAGGATCCAAGCAGAGGGCCAAAAATGAGATGAGTAAAATGCTATTGTCTTGATGAATATATGGTTCTTTCTAGTTGACTCAAGCGGCCAGCGCAAGTTCGTACCATCTATACTACAAATAAATTCACAAACTGCTATCCTAAGATTGTGAACACTTCTGGGTGTAATTCTTGCCTTGCTTTAAGTTAGTTTGTGGAAAATGATAAGAAAGAAAAAATAGGACGACAAAAATAAGGAGAGTCTTCAGCTCCACTACACTTTTCCAACTTCCTCACCATCAGCGGTCCACATCCATGTGCCTGTGTAGCCAGTGGACGTAGTTTGCCACCCGAGTGTACACCCCATACACCCTATGACTGCCACACTCCTCTGGCCCACCCCAGGACACCAGTCCTTGTGCCACCCATCTCCCACTGCGGGCATCCTGGGTGACAAACGCTCCCCCACTGTCCCCCAAACAGGTGTCCTGACCGCCCTCGTAGAAGCCAGCGCAGAACATATTGCTGGTGATGTTGTAGTTGACGGATCGTGATGCATAACTAGCTTCACATTCGTCCTGAGGCACAACCGGGAGTTTCACATACTGGAGCAGCTCGGAGACGGTGCCTAAATCTGAGGTCAAGCCAGTGGTGGAAGCAGAAGCGTTGGCTGTGTTAATGCCCCAACCAGCCACTATACCCAATGTGTTGGGCAGAGGCAACAGGGCATGACCTTTTACACCAGGCTTTGGTAGACACACGGGTCGTATTAATGCAGACAGCACCACCTCCTGGCTGAGTTTAACCAGAGCAATGTCATTGTTATAGTTTTGAGGATCAAACTGAGGATGGAGGATGACTTTCGCTACAGACCGGTTGGTGGCCAGGTGCTTATCCCGTACGTCTGTGAGGCCCAAGTGGACTCGGATGTGTTCAGAAGCGACAGGGACGACGGAAAGATCACGGCGGTGAGATCTGAGAACGTGAGCGGCTGTGAGAACCCAAGTGGAGGAGAGAAGAGCGCCGCTGCCAAACCAGCGGTCCTCGGGGACCCGGGACACGTCCTCTACTGAGAGCAGAACCTGCCAGGGGAACAGACCAGGAGATGCTGTTCTCCCACCCACGATTCGTTTCTGCTGGGCTGGGAAGAGCTGTGACTGCTCACCACATGCTGAAACAAAAACTTATGCAAGTTAACACAGATATGCAATCTTAGAAACAAATACAAGTAACTTAATGCAATCACAGGGTCCCAAACCAAAAAAAAAAAAAAAAGACAAGGCTCGTAAAATTAAACCTTTTATTAGACATATTACCTTTTTTAGTTGCCAGATTATGGAATCACTGGATGAAAATAATTACTTTGTGCTTTGGTGAAGGGAAATTTTATTATATAGATATATAAATCATTATTATATTTTACACACTTTAAGTTTTATTAATCAGCATGTTTTCCAGTTGTATTTAATATGAATTGGTCTGCCTGTTTGAAAAAAAAAAAAGTCAATAAACAATGTTAAAAAAATAATAATATTAAAAATTTTAGGGTCTAACATTTTTTAATATTTTTGAAAGAATTCTCTTATGCTCATGAAGGCTGCATTTATTTGATTAATAATAAAGAAAATCAGCAATAATTTGAATTGACTGTTTTTTTTTTTTTATATATATTTTAAAGTTTTATTCTTGACATGGCAAAGCTGAATTTTCAGAAGTCGGTGTCACATGATTGTTCAGAAATCATTCTACCATCAATTAATATTTTAATATTAATATTTTTTGTGGAAACTTAAATATTTTTTTTTTAGAATTCTTTGATGAAAAAAGTTCAAAAGCACACAGTTTATTTGAAATATTTTTTGTAAAAAAGTGTATTTAGTCACATCAATTTAATGTGTTATTGCTAAATAAAAGTAAAGTCAAGTCGAGGTTAATTGAGGTCAGTTATGAACTGCGTAACGATTTTTGAATGATTAAAGTTTTTTCATTTTATGGCATGGTCTGATGTCCTGCAAAACATTTCCAAAGCATTACATTTGAAGTTTGAGTCTTACCAAGAAGATTACTTGCTAGTGGAGTAGGAAGTTGAGATTCAGGATTGGTACTCAAGGTTCTTTCCAAATCTCCTACAGTAAATACATAAACAACAATGGCAGATACTGTAGTCATGTAGGTTTTACCATGCTAAAACTATGCACAAGAAGTCCTGTTTATAATAAAACAACTAAACAAAACTGAATAGACATTAATTAATGTAGTGACTCTCAGTAACACACCATACCTGGTAGACAGGTGGGCAGAGGCGTCCCGTCCTCACTCACCCATTCCCCACTCTGATGACAGGTGTAAGTGTCTGTAAGGCCAGTCAGAGTCAAATCAACAGTGACATCTAATATGAACTGACTTGAAATGCATCAATGACTGACAGTGAAATACTCACTGTTGACCTGGGGAGAGTCTCTGCAGCTGTACTGGATTCTGGATCCAAACACAGTACTGTTTCCAGAGCTCTCAAAAATCACCTCACCCAGAACTACATCCACTGGACCACAGTCAGCCACTAAAGGAGATAATGAGAAAGAAATTGAGTCACAAAGCTATTAGTCATTTTTTAATTCTTTGGATGATGATTTTGGTTTGATTCATATTATTGTTATTAAAATTTAATAAAGAAATTCTTTCAAAATCTTCAAAAGTGTAGTTTTTTTATTCTAAAATTATTATGTTTTTTTTTGACACAATACAAGTCTGACATTGTTTGTTTAATGGATTAGATGGAAGGATTCATTTGAGCAGGATGAAATGAAAACAGTGACTCACAGGATGTTAAGAATGAATCATAAATGATAGAAAAATAATTATAGGAATTCTCAAATGATTTTGAAATAGGACATTCCATGCATATTATGAGAGGATTCATGATGGAAGGGATTTAATGTGATGAACAAATAAACCATTTAAATGGTGAAGATCACAATCATACCAAACATTAAGTGTCCACTCTTCAACATGTGCTGTCCATTCCCAACAGGTGAGGCAGTTTTGTAGTCTGTCCTGTCTGAAAGTCTAAGTGCATTTATGTATTTCTGTCTCAGAATGAACCAAATTGTGAAAGGAATATGTACTGACTAAGGGATGTATAAATATATATTCAAAAAATTATCTGACTAAAGATAATGTTCACATCCATACATGTACATGCTCACTGGTTTATTTCAAGTCTGAGGCCCTATTTATCAAACAGCATTAATGACCAGTAGATGGAGACATTCTATGACACATAAACTCAGCGTGGCCTTCAAACCACACTTTCACTGTCAGAGCAACAAAACTTAAGCATGGAGGATGTAAACTTAATACTGATAATGTTTAGCACAGACAGCTTGTATTAGCTGTAGCAACAAAATCTGATATAAAATCAATCATCAAAACAAAGTAACAGATCATTATTTTCCAATTTGCTGTGAATTTATCAGAATTAGTTCTTATAAGTAAAAATGCACCTTACATACTCATAGACAATTGAACTGAGTAAAAACAGTTATATTTATTTAACTCTTTATTCGTCAATGTATTTTTTATTAAATGCATGTTTGCCTTTTTTTCACAATAGTACCAAACCTCAAACTACAATAAACTCCGAGTAAGAATTGTTGTAATTTTAGGTTTGGTTTTAAGGTGAACGAACCCAAAATAAATTTTCATTAAGTCTAGGACTAGTCTTTAACTTGGTTGTAAAATGCTACCTGGTCTCATGGCATAAACGTACCTGGGGGCACTTTTTAGCGAGACATGAAATACGTACCAATAAGTAGGCTACATATCACTGCAGTTTCCAAAAGAAAAGAACACTAGAGGCAGTAAAACTCTGATGCCTTTTATTCCTTTTCACACAAATTTACAGAGTTATGATTAATAAAATGTAATTTTCGCACAATTACTGAAAAATAGCATGTTATGACTTCAAAACAATATTAATATGCTGGGAGATTTGAAAACTGATGCTTTTGAACATTAGCATCACACATATCCAGCTTCATATCTATGGGTTTTCATACACGGTAGGTTTGTTCGGGAGCTCACGGAGTACGGAGACGTTCTTGAGAGGCGAGGAGCTCCGGTTTGAATCCCGTGTAACTACGGTTCGACAAAACAGTTCAAATCTGCCTATAAGGAAGTTCAGGTTGCATCAACAAATGCGTTTTTATATCAGTTTTGCATTTGTCAACACTATCGGGTAGGTTTAGGGTTGGGTTTGGAGTAGGGCATATTTCCAACATGATAGAGCATTAATTTTTAGCGACGGTCCCCAGAAATTTGAATTCTGAACCGCCGCAATACGTACCTGAAGCAAAGTAATAAAAACACAGCAATACGTACCTATATCAACTTAACAAAAACATGCCAGGGGTCACGTATTGAACGTAGCGCCACTCAGTGGACATTTCTCTTTGAAACTGCGGCGAAACGCGCAGTAAGGTACGTAAAAACGGTCTCGCTAAAAAGTGCCCCCAGGTACGTTTAAGCCATGTAAGCAAACCTAGTAAAAATACAGAGATTTAGGAAATTCATCTTTGTCATGAGATACTTGAAAATATGAAAATATGGCTGAAGAATAATACCTGAATGCTTTGGAATATTAAAAAGAAACACAAAGCTGTGCTAGTCTTTTATGCGCAATAAAGCTGCATTTATTTGATAAATAATACAGTAAAAACAGAAATATTGTTAAAATCAAAGCTGAATTTTCAGCACCATTAATCCAGTCTTCAGAGTCACATGATCCTTCAGAAATCATTCTAATATGCTGATTTGGAAACATTTATTTTTATTATCAATGTTTAAAACAGTTGTGCTGCTTAACATGTCCGTGGAAACTGTGATGCATTTTTTTTTTCAAGATTCTTTGAGGAGCAGAATGTCAAAAAAATCTTTTGTAACAATATAAATGCCGTTACTGTCACATTTGATCAATTTGACGGAAATAAACTTTTTATCGGTAGTGTATATTTCGAGCTCTACATCCACAATGTACTATGGGGGTTGTAGTTCATAGTGGAAGGTGACTGGCTACCAACCAATCCCTTTAGATTTTAACTTAGTATCTGATTGGTTAAAATGCTTGGTAGGGAACGATGCCTCCTTTGAGATTCCTTCTCTGATGGCAGCAAGGAGAAGAAGAATAAGAGAGAGAAAGGGCAAGTGAGAAAAAAAGACAAGAGGAAAACAGAATTGCAGAGCCTCTGTTAAAAGACTTACTTTTACACAGCGGGACATCACTGCTCCATTTCCCATCCCTCTGACACTCAATCTGATAGTGCTCAAATTCTTTATCACCCTGTAAGTGAGAATGTGAGTGTTAGTGTGATGTAAAACAGTGCTGATTTGTTTCAATTAGCTTGCATCAGTCACTGGCTTTATCAGCAGAAGTGAATGGCGACTTCTCCCTGACCTGTCTCAGCGAGTATCCAGGGTCACAGGTCAGCGTAATGTGATCTTTGAAGATGTAGTTAGACTGCAGAGGCTCCAGGTGTCCATTAAGGGGCGCCGCAAGAGGAGAGCATTCAGAACCTGAAGATAACAACATTTGCATCTCTGCCACAGTAGTACCATACTCAAAAAGTAATTTATATGATGAAATTAATTTTAGTAGTAATATGCACTGGTCAGTCTCTGACCGGTGGAGGTGTACGTGAGTTTCCAGCCAAGATTCTCTCCAGTGCTGTCACTGTGAAACAGGATGTTGACTATGTTACTTCCTGTCTGGATCTTCCCTGGTGTCTGCTCACCACAAAATGGGCCAAAATCCTTGTCTCCTGCATTAATCTGTGGGTAAAGCACCATTATCATTATGAATTTTTTAATGTTTTATTTTTTCAACCAAATCTATCACTATTTATCATTAGTGATAGGAAAAACTAATCATTTGATGACACAACACAAACCACACAAAGCACACAAACCAACTTCAAATGTTTTATTAAAACACATTATCTAATCTAATCTAAACTAACACCATGAAGTGTCTGTATAATATGCATTACTCTATTAATGTGTAGGGCTTGTTTTGCTTTTTTATGGAGAGCTTGGTTAATCAGGCCAATAAAAGATTAAACTACAATTCTTCCTTTTTATTATACAATTGTGTCATTAAAAACCATACAGAGAACAGTTCATGTTCACAGTTCACCACTGAAATTTCAAAAGTTACGATCAGTGGTGGGGGAAATGCATTACATGTAATGTGAGTTATGTAATCAGATTACTTTTTTGAAGTAACTAGTAAAGTAACACATTACTTTTGTAATTTAGAAGGAAATATCTGAGTTACTTTTTGCCCCCATGTATTGACTGACAGCTCTCGTGTTGCCATGTTGAGAGAAATCGGGAGAAAGTGCAGAGGCGTTATGTGTGCCATGTGAACATGATCTTACTGTAGTTCTAGACTAAATATGAACATGTATGAACATTCATCTCACCTGCACAAAAACAGATTCAGTATTCCTCAAACTGAATACAAACAGTCAAATGCAAGCTCAGAATATTATACAAACCTGCAATAATTAAATATGTTAAATAAGACAAATATCATTTATGTATTTAATCCCATTTTATCCAATGTCTTTCCTACTGATCTTCCATGATCCAATTCAACCATACTAAGCAAAAATGACACATTTGTGTTTCATTTTTGTTATTGCTGAATAGTGGTGAAATTTCTTTTCCTGCCTCATATTCTTCATGCAATTTGTTTGAGCTGCGCCCTCTACTGTACAGACATGAATTTACATTTCCTTCAGCCTGAGGTGTACTAATTTCACTTTTGGTGTGAAAGGGCTTTTACATTTGTAAAAGAAGCACTTTTTTATATTAAAAATAGAGCTGTCAAACAATTAATCGCGATTAATCGCATCCAAAATAAAAGTTTTTGTTTACATAATATATGTGTGTGTACTGTGTATATTTATCATGTATATATAAATACACACATATACAGTATATATTTTGAAAATATTTACGTGTATATTTATATTCATATAATTTATATTACACATAAATATATTTAAAATATAAACATAACTTATTTTTCTTAAATATATACATGCATGTGTTTGTATTTATATATACATAATAAATATACACAGTACACACACATATATTATGTAAACAAAAACTTTTATTTTGGATGCGATTAATCGCAATTAATCGTTTGACAGCACTAATTAAAGTAAGCCCAGCCCAGATTTAAAAAGTAACGCAAAAGTAACATGACGCATTACTTTCCATAAAAAGTAACTAAGTAATGTAATTAGTTACTTTTTTAGGGAGTAACACAATATTGTAATGCATTACTTTTAAAAGTAACTTTCCCCAACACTGGTTATGATGTAATAAAGCCTCATTTACTGAAATCAAGTCACTTTTGTGTTTTGATACACTCTGAATCACTGGTTTGAAAACTAATTATTCGCAAAGGTTTCAAAGATTCACGAACAGTGTTTCAAAAGCACCTATCAACTTTTATCATAATATTTAATTATGATTAGTGATGTACTGAAATTATTTTTTTATTGAAACACTGAAACCAAAATGAAAGTTTTTAATTAGCCAAAAACCGACAATGAAAATTTATTAAATGATCTATTAATTGATCAAATTTATTTAATATTTAATACTCAAAGCTGAGTTGTATATAAAAATTTAAATAGCACATAAGGCAGTTCCTACATCAACTTTTTATTGATATATTGTACTATTCATTGTTAAAGAAAATTGCTGTTGTCAAAAAATAATAGTTTTTAATACTCAAGAT
Source organism: Spinibarbus caldwelli (assembly GCA_039654775.1). Lineage (NCBI taxonomy): Eukaryota > Metazoa > Chordata > Actinopteri > Cypriniformes > Cyprinidae > Spinibarbus > Spinibarbus caldwelli. The sequence goes on from CM077252.1 coordinate 7,741,420, forward strand.
TTATTCAAACATCCATTAAATAATTAAGACAACTGGTTAAGTTAAAATATAATGAATACGTAATATAGTGCATATGTTTAACAAAATGCTCCTCTCTAGAATTTATTTTCTAGCTAATCAACAAGCTATGGCCATTGAATAGCTTTTCTGAGGTAAATGTAATGTTAAGTGACATATTATATTAATAATATAACAAGTTATATTTAAATATATTAACTAATTACAAGTTGTAATACTTCATTCGAATTTGTCAAATGCAATGTTCTATCAACATTTTTGTATAATGATGGTAAAATTGTGTATGTGTTTATTTCAAAAAACACTGGAAAAAAAATTGCAGTAGGACTCTCACTTTGATAAAGTCATAGGGGCAGGTGACTTCAGGGTGGTCTTCAATGTCAAAGGTGTCATCAAACTCCAGAGTGATTTGAAAACCCTCCTCCAGCTCAATGCGGTACGTGCAGTCAGAGCTTTTGGGGTACGATTTAGGGAAATCAGCACTGGTGATCTCTCCAGTGCGCTCCGTGTACACGCTTTCATTACACTCCACTGCAATGATTACAAACACACATATATATAATTCACTATCATTCAGTATAGCATTCAGAATGAACACATTAACAGCGATCATAAAATGACTAAACAATAAGTCCTTCTACTGTAAATATTCTGCTAAAAATCCCTCAAACATAAGAATTAATGTTCATAAGAATTATGTTTGCACTGAAATGCATGGAAGCTGCGGTAATAGCTCCCGTTCTAATCGGGTGTTTGAAGTTCACAAGTTTATCCACAACTCACGGACCACCACAATGTAAATATTTAGTCATTGGTGCTTAGCTACAATCAGCTGAGGAGGGGGCAAAGGCTAGACATAAAACAGACACACTCCAACACACACTTTAACAACCACTACAACACATTACAGCAACATAAATCATGATAAAATTGTAAAATTCTATGTGAGGCAACATTATATAAATATGTGTACATTTGTAATTAGTTGACTTACACAATGTAATCTCAAAACAACCTGCTGCAAGGTTTTTCCTAAAGTACGGCTTTATAATTAGGAATTCCATTTCCAACAACTAATCCTGGATAATCCAACGGTACAAGATTTATTACAAAAATCTATGCAATTTAGAGCAAATGTTTGAGAAGAGCCCACCTACACAGCTATATTGCATTCGGTTTTCATCAAATATAACTGTTTTTGAACTGATGTTAAAACTAAGTATACAGCTAGTGCACACTTATAAGCATGTTAGGTGACATGCACACACACATGCAAAGAGAATGATCTCTTTAGTTGTGACTTGAACTTAACTGAGTAACCAACATTTTCAGGAGTATTAGGAGACTTAAAGGATTTTCCTCATCAAGCCACATATAAATAATGTTTAAACTCTACCACCTTTTGGCACCAAGGAGAAAATGAAATGGGTAAAACTTCTGTTCTAGTAAAAATGGGCTGTTTGACATCGGCCTATTATGTTTGTTATGGAGCAACAAGTGGGTCACTAGGTTGACGTGAATTACAAAATGTATCAAACATGCAAGTTTGTTACATTAGAGGAAAATCCAACTATAACACAAAAGAGGTTGTTCTAACCAAATATAGAAAATGTAGCTATTTTGCTGTTTTTAAATGTTACCTTTGCAAGTTCTGTTGTCAGAATGAAGCAGGAATCCATAACGACAAGAACAGTAGAAGCCACCGATGTAGTTGTGACAGAAATGATCACAGACGAGATCTTCATCATTTCTGTCTCTGCATTCATCCACATCTGCAAGAAGAAGAAAAGGGAATGAGCAAATTGGACGTTGGAAACTGAAATTAATGTGCATTGTTTTGTTACTCTAAACACTCACCAACCGCACTAAAGTGAGCCTCAAAGCCAGAGTAGCGTTCCTCATTGGAAAAGTCTGAACGGAACGCCACACTGAGCACGTTCCTAGGGGACGTGATGACATTATCAGCAGGAACCTGTTCTGTGTCTGTATTCTCTTTTCCACAAAACACAGCCGGCTCTTCGGAGTCTGAGTATACCTGTGTGAGCAAACAGATTTCTATTTTAAATTAATGCTGCTCTTTTGAACTTTCTATTCGTCAAAAAATCCTGAAAGAAATTTATCACAATTTAATCACCTTCATGTTGTTTCAAACTGGTATAACTTTGTCTCTTTCGTTATACACAAAAGGAGATATTTTACAAAATGTTCATGCTGCTTTTTTACACATTTCCCCTTTTTCTACAGAAGAAAGTAAGTCAAACTGATTTGGAACAACATGAGGGAGAATAAATGACACAATCAGAGAACTGAAAATGTTCTCATTTTCTAAATATACCTGCATGAACATATAAAAAGCCACACAATTCAAACACTCCCAGCTTCTTGCTTTGGATGTACCCACACAAATTACCTAAAAGAATGCTGGCAAACCCTCGATTTAAGAAATATCTGCACAAACACAAAAACTGGCATGCACATGAACACAATTACACTCAGCAGACAGCCAAACTGTCAATCAAACCAAAGTCATATACACAAACACCGCAGACCGAGACCACAGCCAAGTCTTCATTGTGCTTCTACAAACACACACACACACATACACACAAACAGCCCTAAACGTGTCTCTTATCTGGCTCCCAGCTTGAGTGTTTACTTTACCCGTGTCAGTGAACGGAGGGTAACCTACGGTTACCAAAGATGTCCGTAGGCAATTAATTCCTGAGCACAATACACAGACAAACATCCTCACAAACACAGACAACACAGAGATACAGCAATTAAAATAAAATATGTGTGGGAGAAATGCTTATGCCAATGCAAGAATCCTAATTGCACAGCTATTTCACCAGACACACCTCAAGCAAAATAGTTGCACAAGCAGGTTAATAACACATATAAAAAGGACAAAAGAGTTCAAGTTCAGGACAAGCTGCATTTTGCTGCAATGTCACACAGAATGCATGGAAACCCTATACATTAAATCCCCAAATGCATTTATATGTGGTATGTTTGCAACGGTCATGAGTTTCTTCTGTGCCCTTTTTTTTGTCTGCCACCCAGTTTTTGGTCCACTGCCCTGGCTTTTTACCATAGCAGGTTGCTGTGGCACTCACTGGGGGTATTTGAATATGAATATGCCCCCCTGTGGTGTGGGCAACACATTGGCTCCTGTGAAATAAATGCTGTTAACTCCATCCGCCCGGGGTACCAGGGCATCTGCCACAGACCTGTCCGTCAAACGCTGTTCTCACCCATTCTTACCCATTTAAACAATGAGATCCCGAGACTGGAAATAAGATGCTTATAATAAAAGGCCTGGGAGTGCATCTAGACGAATCGAGCTACTCATTAACTGTCAGAAATGAAGAGCTTTTGAAATCAACACCAAGAAGAGGTGATAAACGGGTCATTTAAACTTTTGAAACACTAACATATGTATGTACCAATGTACTACCATGGTTTTTTTTTAGACATTTACCAAGGTTCTAGTTTTGGTTGGCATAATACAATTCCCTTGGAGTACCATAAAAATTTCATAATAATAATAATAATCATTCAGTACCATGGTTTTACCATCTGATACCACCAGAGTACCACAATAGACCTTAGTCAGGGCAGTGCCATATTTCATTTTTAACAGGAATGAAAACGAGGCAATGAGGGAATGCATTGCAGGGTTGTTTAACAACATACTGACTGTTCAGCTGAGAAAATGTCTTTCTGAAAAAAACTTTCAGTAGACAAAGACTCTATTAAACAGTTTTGAAAGTTGTAAGTCGGGAAAATTACATAATTAACAACCGATACGTTGTTTGCCATTGTACAGACTATACAGTAAGTCCATCCCTCACAGCCTCACGTTAAATTCAATATGGTGCCTAACCTGATTTAGATCAATTCTAGACAGCACTTGCTTCTGCAAATCGATTAATGTCCTTTTGTAACGTTTTTTAAACAAGAAGTAGTAGAGGTGAGTTTGTTAAAAAGAAGATTGAAACATTTGTAAATATTGACTTACCTTCAAGTAGTCGTACTCGCATAAGTATGACGGCTCTATGTCGAAGTGCATAAAATAGAGTCGGATTTGATATCCATCTGGTACAGTTATATTCCACTGTATATCTATCTCTTTCGGATAGGATTCAGGAAAGTTTGGAGACTTGATGGTCCCATACATGTCTGTTAGGTGGATGACTTGAGTCCACAAAGGCCATACGCACTGGGCCAAGATCACAATGACACTGTGTATAAAGGCATATTATTTAAACCACAACATCAAATTCAACATTTCAAACATTAAGATTAAAGTAAATGTGTCAAATATTCCATTAAGTGAGTTTAATTCAGTGGAATTAATTCCTGTAAAAATCTGAGAATGAGGGTTTAGGTGGAGGGGGAATAATTATAGTGTTCAGTAAAGCCTCAGTAACCAAAGATATGTTAGATTAGAAGTTTATTCAGATTGCTTTAAATATTCGCAGGCGAACATAAATAGCGTTCGCGTGAAGTGGTAACCATAGCAACAGTACCGTAAGTTGCAAACGCTTTTCGTTACATTCCATATCGGACGGTAGGTGTCATTATTTATCACTTGATCATTTATCACCTTTTTAATATACCAAGTATATTACAAAACGTTTTGTTGACGTTAAAATAGTTGACGTGAAAATATCGACAAAAAAAAAAAATAAATAAAAATAAAAAAAATCACAGATTTCAGCGGAAAAGTTACCGACAGGAATTCTCTTAAATGACGTTGACCCCTCTAAAAGGAATCATTGCCACGCGGACTAAATACGTCATGGATAAAAATTAATTCCAAGCTGGTTGTAATGAAAGTTTGTTGGTGATAAGCACAGATTGGTATTATTTTCGATGCATCTCAGACCACTTAAGTGGAACCTTAGCCTACTGAAGAAGAGAAGCTGAAGAAGTGAAAGAAAGTTCTCACCGTGTAAGCTCCATGACTTTATAAATTCCTCTGGAAGTTGGAAAGGTGCTGCATTCCCGTCTGAACTCTAGTTTTCCTCCACACTCCACATTGCAACAGTTTACAATGAGTTCTCTCCCCCACGGACTGTGTGTGTGTCGGGACTCTGGGCGGGGTGGAAGTTTGTGTTTTCTCACGCAGCTAGTTACTTGCACAAATGAGACGTTACATTTCAATATAAACAACAATAACAACAACACGTGGATGGTGTTTTGACAATGCAAGTAGCAATTTGCATAAAGAGAAAGACATCATGGAGGGATAAATTATATGTATGCATTACAAAAAAATAAAAAGCAAACAAACGTTTTTACATGCATAGTTGACATTACCGTCCGATTTTGTGATGTTCACAAAATAATATGGACATGAACTAAGATTTCATGTAGCAACAGCTTGTACATTAATTAAAACGTTGTCTGAAATGGATTTGGATTAAGTATAGCTTCAACATTTTTTATATTTATCATGCTTTGTGTCACTTTCTAACTAAGACCCGAGCTATTAGACTGGGCCTGTGGGGCCAGTACTTTGTATCGCCAAGGGCCTACAAAGCCTCAGGCCATATTTTGACATACTTAGATGATATTATAATCATATTTCATATGATTTTAAGATATTTGTGACCCTGGACCATACGGGTAATTTTTTTTAAAACTGAGATTTACACATCATCTGAAAGCTGAATAAATAGGACAATGTTTAGCCGAGGTACAACTATTTGAAAATCTGGAATCTGAGGGTGCAAAAAATCTAAATATTGAGAAAATCGCCTTTAAAGTTGTCAAAATTAAGTCCTTAGCAATGCATATTGCTAATAAAAAATTAAGTTTTTATATATGTACGGTAGGAAATTTACAAAATATCTTAATGGAACATGATCTTTACTTAATATCCTAATGATTTTTGGCATTAAAAAAAAAAAAGATAATTTTGACCCATACAATGTATTGTTGATTATCGCTACAAATACACCCGTGCGACTTATGACTGGTTTTGTGGTCCAGGGTCACAATTATGCTTGTCCGCCAAGATTACAGTAGGAATAACATCACACATATTTACCCCAGAACAGCTGTCAATGATATCTTAGCTCTCAAATCACATTAATTGACTTTAAGTGATTTATTTATTTATTTATTTTTCTAATTTTGCGTAATGTGTTCAATGGCCACTAGGTAACACCTGTCCTTGTTTGAGGTCACCTCTACGTATGTGTGTGTCTTATCCTGATTTCTAATGGGTTATCACTGTGGGTGATGGGAGCTGATTAATGTGTTTAAACCAAAAGTCCTTTAATTCCAGAAAGATCCATATCCTGCTGTTTTCTCTCTCAGTATGAGATACAGCGAGAGAGAGGTAATTGGACTATTAGAACAGCACTGCTATAGTCGACAGGTGGGTAATGAGCTGTTTTAGAAAAGCAATGAGTGTGTGTGAAAGACACTGAAAACACAAAATAGCAAAGGGGACAAAGAGCATCATTGTAAATATGAACTTTGTAAAAGCAGATGACTGAGTTGTGTGTTGCCAGATCATTAATGGGTGAAGGTCCAGTTACAGGTCATGGTAACTGAGTAACTAAGATCAAAATCCAGCATTACTACCATTGTGCCCTTAAGCAAGGTACTTAACCCCAGGTGCTTTAGGAGGACAGAATCAGTGCACTATCACTCTGGATAAAGAATGTCTTCTAAATGACAGCTGCCACTGTAAGATTGCCTTGGGTAATTGCAGTGGATAGGTGACAGAGTCAATAGAATTGAATGGAGTGCTATTAGCCTTTTGACCTCTAGAGGGAACTGTTGACCACCTCTGCGAGCTCGTGATCGCTTTCTGCCAGATGACAAACTCCTTTCCGCTCCTACTATGCCGACTGCTTGACTCATGAATTTTAATTAGTTTACGTGACTGGAGACTTCAGGAAAGTTATCAAGTAACGTCAGTATTGCAGGATTTATATTCATGAGCGAACTCCTAGTCACACTGAGATTACTTGTCATAAATGTTTATAAGAAAATTGTACGACGGTTTAAACAAATGAAAAAGGAAACATGGCAAGATAGGAAGAGAGAAAAAAGTGTCAAAGTTTAAAGTTGGCCAGTAATGCTAACTTTCAGCGCCAGGTAAAGCCTCACAAAACTACGGTAACCAAAACACAGCAGACCTCCGGTAACGTTACATGAAGACCCCAAGAAATGCAATTTTGCACGTAATTAGCCACCACTGTTGTTAAATAAGAAATTAAAGAAAATGACAGACACTAGGTCTTATTTTATTCATAGGAGATCGTATTTTAAAGCGAATTCTACTAAACTAGAGCAGGTTTCCCTAAATACTGCCACTGTACAGGTAAACATGTAGCCCCGCCCCTAACTGACGTCACAATTAAAAAGTCGACATCAAGTCCTCTGATTGGCTAACACGCGGGCCGCGCTAAGAGCCTGTGGCAAAGGCAAGTAGCACTGATGATGGGGAACGTTGTAACACTGTGTAACAATGTGCCCCGCTATTATTAAACTGTGCTATTCTATGACATTAGCGATGTAATTTTCACTATTTACTTTTATGAATCTTAATGAGAAACCACGAGAAACAGGTGAATAAAGACTGACAGTAATTGTTATTTCAAGTAATGTAAAGCATTTTGGCTGGTTTATGGGCTGTCCCAAGCATGGCTGCAATGTGTTCACTGTCAAATTCCAAAATTAGATTATTTTTAATTCTTAAAATTAACATGTTTAATTTTAAGTCTTATTTGAAAAAGCTAATAATTTTATTTTATTGACAGAATATTTTAGTTATATATGTCTTGCATATTTTTTTTCATTAGATCAGATGATATTTTAAACTGTCATATGGTCATGTTACAACATGCCCCTTAGATGTTACAATGTACCCCACCTACGGGGCATGTTGTCACAATTCACTTCCATTTTTTTAGGGTAAATAAACAAAAACGTATAGGCTACACTGTAATTATGAAACAAAGTGACATATTTGTACTAGACAAGTGTGAAATTACTGTGGAAAAAAATACTCTGAACCCCCTGTGGATTTGCACAACTTGAGAAAGTCTAAAAGCGTTAGGTTGTGCTTTACGCTCCCCTACTTCATGCACACAATACAATCTGGGTATTGTTCATGTACTGTTTCATGAATAATCTTACTTATTTACATACTGCCGTTTACTAGTGGAGAGGTAAATACACATTTAGGCACTGAGATAATAGCCTCCAATATTGAAAATATACATACTTAATGAGCAATTCCAACTCTGCAAACATGCACACCTCACTTTCATTTTGTGTATGTCTTTGTATTACTTTATCTCTTTCATGTCCCAACTGGGGCACATTTTGAAAACTTTATTTCCAAACGCCATTGAAATATAATTACTCTTATTACAATGCTAAAGTTTAATTGCATTTAATGAGCTGTGTGTGTGCAGGTCTAGAGATCTTTAATCTATCTTACCACACATTAAACTGACCCTGTTTCCCTCAGAAGCTTAATACTTTAATCAATAAATATCCAAGATAAATGACTCCACAGCAGGCAAACAAACACACAGTAAACAGTTCTGCTCAATATTCTTCTCATTTTGAGTCATGGCTGACTTTATGAAATGAATCACACATTAGTCACATGTTTAGATCTGTCAAACACTATCAGCCAGAAGATCTTTCAGCACAATCTGTGTATATGCGTATGTCAGTGGCCATGAAAGTATAGGTAAAGTGTTTCTCATCACAAGAACCTTTTTTTGTTGTGAAAGATGATGGTTTTGTTCATGGCCATGATGAAAATGCTGGGTTTTTCAATATCTGGTTTTAGACATTCATTACCAAAGCTTCAGATAATAAAGATGATAAAATGGATGATTAGCATATGGTAGCCTACTCACACAAATGCACACATTCTGGAATCAAATAATGATAATGTATGAGACATGATGATATATAAATATGATATGAGTGGGCGATGTGATTTGTTTGTAAGTGCATGTGTGCATATGCTTGTTAGAGTTTGTATATGTGCATGCATATGTTTGTGTATGTTTTGATTACGTGTGTGTGTGTGTGTGTGTGGGAGGCTTCAGGGTTAAAGAGGCGTTCTATCAGCAGGCTCCTGCAGCAGTGGCTCCATTGTCCACTTGAATGCCTGAATTAAAGGACTTTGTCTCCTTTGTGAGGGTAATGGCCTCCTTCACACAGACAGCACAACAATGGAGACTGAACAGAGGAACCTCATCCCTCACCCTCCATCCCTTCCCACCTTTTTCCTCTTCCATCATTTATCTTCCATACCTATCCTTGTTTGTCTCTTTTTCACCCTTCGGGAGAACGTGACATCATCAAACACTTGTTTACGTAAATGTCGCTCTCTTTCTGTCTGTCCTTTATTTACTTAATTTATTTACTTATTCAGTATAATTGGCCAAAAATTATACTATATGAAAAAAATTATGTAAAACAGTGAACCTTTAACATTAACAGGTAGTACACATAAAAAAATCAAAACATGAGACCATATGATTTTTAAAGCAAATTTAACATTTACTTTTAAACATTTTTTCAGAAACTGTATACAAACAGCATTGAAACTGTTTTTTTTTTTTTTGTTTTTGTTTTTTTTAATTAAAAACATTTTAACATTGTGAACAGAAGAAGTGTGGAAAAGCACTTATTCGTACTTTCCTCAAGCTCAAACATTAGTGTTGACCATGCTAACATCATGCCAAGCGAAATTAAAGGGTTAGTTCACCCAAAAATAAAAGTTCTGTCAATAATTACTCACCCTCATGTCGTTCCAAACCCGTAAGACCTTCGTTCATTTTCGGAACACAAATTAAGATATTTTTGATGGAATCTGACTCTGACCCTCCTTAGACAGCAATGATATTACCACAATCAACGCACAGAAATGTAGCAAGGACATTGGTAAAATAGTCCATGTGACATCAGGGGTTCAACCGTAATTTTATGAAGCTACAAGAATACTTTTTGTGTCTCAAATTGTGAAACTCATGTATTAAATAAATTCAGTGCACACAGACTGAAGTAGTTTAAGTCTTTGGTTCTTTTAATTGTGATGATTTTGGCTCACATTTAACAAAAACCCACCAATTCACTCATCTCAATAAATTAGAATACTTCATAAGACCAATAAAAAAAAAAAAACATTTTTAGTGAATTGTTGCCTTCTGGAAAGTATGTTCATTTACTGTATATGTACTCAATACTTGGTAGGGGCTCCTTTTGCTTTATTTACTGCCTCAATTCGGCGTGGCATGGAGGTGATCAGTTTGTGGCACTGCTGAGGTGGTATGGAAGCCCAGGTTTCTTTGACAGTGGCCTTCAGCTCATCTGCATTTTTTGGTCTCTTGTTTCTCATTTTCCTCTTGACAATACCCCACAGATTCTCTATGGTGTTCAGGTCTGGTGAGTTTGCTGGCCAGTCAAGCACACCAACACCATGGTCATTTAACCAACTTTTGGTGCTTTTGGCAGTGTGGGCAGGTGCCAAATCCTGCTGGAAAATGAAATCAGCATCTTTAAAAAGCTGGTCAGCAGAAGGAATCATGAAGTACTCCAAAATTTCTTGGTAAACGGGTGCAGTGACTTTGGTTTTCAAAAAACACAATGGACCAACACCAGCAGATGACATTGCACCCCAAATCATCACAGACTGTGGAAACTTAACACTGAACTTCAAGCAACTTGGGCTATGAGCTTCTCCACCCTTCCTCCAGACTCTAGGACCTTGGTTTCCAAATGAAATACAAAACTTGCTCTCATCTGAAAGAGGACTTTGGACCACTGGGCAACAGTCCAGTTCTTCTTCTCCTTAGCCCAGGTAAGACGCCTCTGATGTTGTCTGTGGTTCAGGAGTGGCTTAACAAGAGGAATACGACAACTGTAGCCAAATTCCTTGACACGTCTGTGTGTGGTGGCTCTTGATGCCTTGACCCCAGCCTCAGTCCATTCCTTGTGAAGTTCACCCAAATTCTTGAATCGATTTTGCTTGACAATCCTCATAAGGCTGCGGTTCTCTCGGTTGGTTGTGCATCTTTTTCTTCCACACTTTTTCCTTCCACTCAACTTTCTGTTAACATGCTTGGATACAGCACTCTGTGAACAGCCAGCTTCTTTGGCAGTAAATGTTTGTGGCTTACCCTCCTTGTGAAGGGTGTCAATGATTGTCTTCTGGACAACTGTCAGATCAGCAGTCTGATTGTGTAGCCTAGTGAACCAAACTGAGAGACCATTTTGAAGGCTCAGGAAACCTTTGCAGGTGTTTTGAGTTGATTAGCTGATTGGCATGTCACCATATTCTAATTTGTTGAGATTGAATTGGTGGGTTTGGTGAGCCAAAATCATCACAATTAAAAGAACCAAAGACTTAAACTACTCCAGTCTGTGTGCATTGAATTTATTTAATACACGAGTTTAACAATTTGAGTTGAATTACTGAAATAATTGAACTTTTCCACGACATTCTAATTTATTGAGATGCACCTGTACATGGACTGCAGGAAGACCGTCAATGTAGTGTAAACTTATTCAGATAAAAGCATAAATGCATTAACATAAGTAAAACACTCTTAGGATAGCTAAGCAACAGACATAAATTACAATAAAATGATTTCTTTTTGTGCATGTTCATGATCCTCAATACGAAAAAGTGACAGAATATTGAGAATTTTTTCTTGATATTTTGAGACTTTTTTTTTTTTTTTTCTCCATTTTACCAGTATTTCCAAAAACCCCAAAAAATCAGTTCGGGTCAAATAGACCTGCAACATAATACAAGGGTTAATCCCTTCTTCATATGACTCTCAATATGTTTTTTTTTAGTTAAATATATTTCCAAAATAGGCTTATTTGGAAAAACATGCAGTTTCCAGCTGAGATGAACACCATTCATCAAACAAAAGTTGGAAGTCAACAGGTTCTGTTTTCCCTCTTTGTCGTTTGTGTGTGGTTGGCTTATAAAAGTCTCAGTGTGCCCCAGTAGAGATGTTCACCTCTATTACCCTTTTCAGCCTCTTTGCTGGATCCCATAATCCTGTCAAGGTCAAACACAGCAGCACCTCACATCACTGTTCGAAGCTTTAGGAAAAAAGGCATAGAGGAAGATAATGATGATAAGTATTAGGAGAAAGAATATCTGATGATCTTATCCTTGTGCTCCTTCAGATAAAGTCATGAGGCACGTCCTGCCTAATCTCTATCTGCTCCCATAATGCTTTTCACCAGCAACCCCGACCCACTCATCACTGTAGCGATCAGAGACAATCATCTTCAGACAGATCCAGGATAAGCCTCTTGTTGGTCTTTGATTGGCTTTATATATTGAGATCAAGTAAGTGTGTGTGCTGAACAATGTGCATTTGATGTTATATTCAGTTCCGGTATTCCACAAAAATGATACAGAATGCTAAAACAATAGGTTTTTATTGGTGGAAAATTGTGCATTCAAGATTTTGCATCTTAAATTGTATATGTGTTAATGTATATCGTGTCAGAAAGGGGTTTCACTGGCTACGTCAGTAATTGATTCCGAGAGAACAGATCATTGCAAATAGAGAAGTCGTTATTTCAGTGAAACCCTGTAAAAAAATCGTCTCAATTTTTATCGGTTAAGCACACACCAAAGCCATTCCTCTTCTCTCTTTATCAGTTAAACACATACTGTGTGGAAATGAGGATCTCCAGCCTGGCGCTGCTGCTGTCTATTACCCACAATGCTTTTCAAGTCAGTTGTGATAATGGTTTTACAAATTATATGTAAATACAGCTAATGGACACGTTTCATTTGACAAGACTTACCGAGTCTTGATGTGCTGGAGAAATACCATAGATGGACAGGATAGAGATACTGTAGAAAGAAAAGTAGATTAGTTATTATAGTATCAATCACATTGCTTTTAGCAGATATTACTGAGTTATGATGCAATTCCACGTCACAGAGTTTCAGTAGCAGAGAGATTTTGGTGCCTCTGCCAAACAAATCATATTTTACCCGAGCTGTGAATTAGAATTTGCAGGATGTTTTGTATATAATGAAAAGATTGTGCCAAGAAGCATCTTTCTAAGTTGTCCTCGTGGGCTGCATGGAAACAAATAAAGGCAAATTTTTGGGTGAACTATTCCTTTAACACTAGACTTAGTCAGAGACGCCATATTGAATTTAATGCAGATGAAAATGATGATGCATCAGGGATAGACAGTAGTAAGCTATTTACAATATCACGCAATTTTCACAGCACACGTTCAAAACTGTTTTATGAGTTTTTGTATTTGAAGTTTGTAGTTTTTTTCCTCAAAAATATCTTTGCTCAGTTGAACAATCGATATGTTGTTAAACAAAAGTACAATCCACTGAACACACTGTACTTCAATCATTCACAGCCTCATTTTCATTCTTGTCAAAAATAAGGTGCTACCCACTGACTAATCATTAAAGATTGTGGTGAAGTGTCACAAAGATCATTTAGAGGTACATTATGGTTGAAATGAATGAAAGATTATAGAGATTTCAAAGGCTAGTTTACAGAAATACATTCACACTCCCTTCACAGAGAGGAAGAGAGATTTAATGAGTTATGAGGAAAGTATGCCATTAGGAGTAAGCGCAAGGGGTGCTATGTCATCAGCATACACACCCGCGCGGCCACTGCCCCCCTGAGAGCTGCTAATGATGGAGAAAAACACAGGGAGACAGACCTGGTCGAATTTGCAAAGACTACACATGCAAATATGCACACACACGCACATGCTGAGACTCTGATTGAGTTTTCAGCTCTCTGTAGACATCATTACTAACCCATCATAGATTTAGATTCTCATGATTGCACTTTGTGTTTTTGCGTGTGGTGTGTGAGAGAGAGACAACGCTTATGTTCGCATTATTAAAGCATGGAGAAATCCAGTTTAACACTCTATGACACTTACGTATTTCTCCACGAGAACTCGCACAGCCAAAGGCCTTTTCTCCTCTTTCACACAGCAGTGTCTCATTTTCTGAGTTTGTTTCTGATTTTTTTAAATTCTAAGTTTGGATGTTTTCCTCTTGGGGTCTCTCTTACGTTGGTTGCTCCCCCAAAAAGACGTTATATCTTCACACCTACATCCAATTACTCAGATACTGGCAGTTTTGGCTCTCAAGAGAGGGATCCAACTCAAATTTGAATCAGTTCTGAATCCCCAAAAGAGACATGGAAACTGCTCCGGGATGCGTGAATGTGAGCAGATCTGGAGAATGCTTTTGGGTTTGAGTGGAACTGAATTAACCTCCCCATGTTTCAGGGAACAAACCCCTCATGAAGGAACAGTGTTAAATAGATTCAGAATAAGAGTGTATGTGTGTTAGCATGCAGTGTGTGAAAAAAGTTGTTTATAAGATGCTGGTGAGTGCTTTAGGGCATGAAATAATGGATTTGACAAAGTTTGCCACACTGAAAAAAATGACTCATTGAATTTACAAAAAAATTTTAAGGTAAGTGGTTGCAATCAATTTATTTTAGCTACATTTAAATAAATTTAGTTGAAAGTTAGTCAACTAAATTTGTTTATTTAAATGTAGCTAAAATAAATTGATTGCAACCACTTACCTTAAAAAAATTTAGTAAATTCAATGAGTCATTTTTTTTCAGTGCATGTTTAAAGGTTTAAAACACTTGAAGGAATAGTTCACCAAAAAAAGGGGGATCTTTCTTCTGCGAAATAAGATATTTTGCCAATAAGTGTAAAATTATTGTAAAATGTTAAATGTTTCATATTATTTTACACTTTAATTTTTTATTATTATTTTTTAAGTTGTTAATTAAATATTATGGGAATAAAATATTATTTCAGGTTTTTACTTTTAAAAATTCACTTCCACACCCAATCCAATAGTGTCATAGTTTTTCCACAGCAAGCACAACTCACATTTTCTTCAAAAAATGTACAATTCTAGTTGGAAATTATAATCGCCACTTTGCAGAGATTTCGTTTTTATAGCAGCTTAATCAAAGTTAAGTAAGCAAAACAAGGAATTGGTTTAGTGAGAGAGAGTCAGAGAAAACAGTAAATTGGATGAATGAACATACTAATGTCTTTGTTTACTAAAAAATAAATCATCGCTCAAGTATGAAATCAAAACACACACATATTACAGACATTACACGGTGCAATTTAAAATCAAAATATGGACAATTACAGCAAAACAAACTGCATAATGAAAACACATTGTTTACACATCAGTTAATCTAAAGCTCTTGGAGAACTGCTTCAACCGCTGGGGGCTAATGGACCTGGGGCCATATTACGTCATTAAACGAATATTTGCTTTGCTCTTGTGTGATTATATGAAGCTCCAGCAGTGTGAAGAATGTCAGATTCTACATCTTTTCACAGTCTTGTGACTACTGCAATTTTATGATGTGCTAAACAATGTGATAATGAGATGGTTGTGTGTTTCTCTCTGTGGAGATCTTCAACATGTCTTCATGGTTCATGCTATCTTTCCATTTCTCTTTTACCTTATTTCTAAGATAATGTAAATCACACACATCTATACACAGTAATAAATGATACAGGAATAACACACACTCACTCACACCAACATATACCCTCCTCGCTCCTTCCGGAAAGTCAAAGTGTGGTGTCATTAAGCAGAGCTCTTTTGCTATTAATGCCACCACAGGAAATATCAAACACGCAGAAAGAACAACCCGACACCACCCGTTGCCCCCGGAAATGTGCCTACCTTTTCACACAACCCCCCCAAAAATGAATTAGCCACTTTTGGATGCAATATTGGCACTTGTAGATTGAATTAAATGCGACAATCTCTTAAGACTTCTTTTAAAGTCTTTAATTAGCTATAATAAATGGAGATGCTGCGGAGTGTTGTATTGAAGTGCATTGAAGGCTTGCTAATCACTTTAAAAGCCCCGAGGCAGATGTCAAGATTGGTGTGACGTGTGGCATGAAAATGTGAACCGTTTAAAAGGATTTTTTGTCTCTGTGTATTTGTATGAGTGGTATAGGTATTGACGTCTTTTGAAATGGAGAGATTATACGTGGGTGGGTGGATATGGACCCCCATGAAAGAATAGGAAGGCTGATGCCACACACGTTTACTGGTACAGTAAATGTAAGCATAGGGAGTACGCATTATTATTACTATTATAAAAATATTTATACTTGGGGAAAAAAATTATAGAAATATTTATAAAAAGTGTGTATATATATATATATATATATATATATATATATATATATATGCATTTAAATACATTTAAAAATATTTAAACACTTTTCAAGCATCTCAACTTTCTTTACACACGGCCTTATGTCTCACATGGGACAAAGAGGATTAAGTAACTTTCTTTACATGCAAAGTTAAGAAATAAAAGCAAATAAAATTTTCTTTTGATTTTCTTTCATAAAACAATAACTGAACGAGTTTATGGAAAATAACCTTTCTAGATTTCTGCCCAGCTATGCTTGATGAAAGCTGTGCTCAATATTCATAATCTACATATATACAAACGTAATATACAGTATATTATATTTATATATAATATAGGTCCTATAAAATAGATAGTGGAAATAAAAGTGCACAGTTATGAAATTAAAGCTAATAAAATTTTCTTTTCTATGATTATCTTTTATAAAAACATGTCTGAATACGTTTTCTGACAAGTTTACGGGAAATACCATATTTTTACAGTATTTACATATTATAAGACTATATATATATATATATATATATATATATATATATATATATATATATATATATATATATATATATATATATATATATATATATATATATATATAATGCTGGATTAAATAGACTGGGTAAATATTTGACAGAACACATGCTGGGTTGTTTTCATCCAACAGTTGGGTTAAATGTTTAACCCAGCCTTCTGGGCAGTAACCCAACCGCTGGGTAAAAACAACCCAATCGCTGGGTTCATCCATATTTTACCCAGCGCTGGGTTATATTTAACCCAGCATTTTTCAGAGTGTGTGTATATATATATATATATATATATATACACACACACACACACACACACACACTCTGTTATATATGCATATACTGTATTTATATGGCTTCATAGCTAAATAAAGCGTTGCAAAAATTAAATTGAGTGGCACGATAACATAAACACATAACATAAACACATAAAACTGATAAATATAAGTTTATAGTTTCATGGTTTTCTTTGTAGATATATTTAAAAGAGATGTGTGCAGTCAGGGATGAAGGACCAGGAGAAAAAGAGACAGTAAAACAACCATCAAGTGAACTGCACCTGCTGTCTTCCTATGTCCTATTTTCTGTAAATGTCAGAGATAATGATGTGTTTTAAATGTAATTGCACATACCCAGAAAGGGGGCAGTAAGAGCAGAGGCCATATATGTGTCAAAAGAAAAAACGCTGAACATGACACGTTTATAATATAGAACGGCAGTCTCCAATTCTGTTGGCAGGTCTCCCTGTCAATCTTACAATCTGTATTCAACCTCAAACCAGGCTGCACAGGGAGATAACACACACACACACACACACACAGTGGCCAAAGGACCTGTCAGCTGGCAGGAAGACACACACAAACCCATAATTGTTTGAGAGCATTCTTAACTGAACCTCTTAATGCTGAAAACGAAAGGTTATTAAGAGCCTCTGTGATTCACCATCCAAATAGAGTCTCTCTCTCCTTCTTTCACGTTCACTTTGGCTCTCAAATGGCTCTGAAAGATTTCCACACAGTGCAGGTCACCACTAAATTACACCTTATTGATAAGCTGCCAAGCTCACACCTGCCATCACTTTTCATATTTAGCATTGCATAACTGTTTGGTGAAGTAATTGCAAAGATTTATTAATTATATCTATATAAAAACATCTCTGTTATCTTTGGACGTGTTTCCATGCCTTTGGCTTTTACACACTAGAAAAATCAGTGTTGTGTAAAGAGGTCTGTATGTGTTTAAGTTGGTGGGACAAAGCTGCATTATGCATTGGCTCTGAAACATAGATTTTATTCAAACAAACAATCAAAAATAGTGATATCTGCTAAAATACAATTAAAAGCAGATTCGCACACATCCGCAAAACATTCTTTCCGATGACACATCAATAGCCTCGAAAAACATAGTCAATGAGAGCTATCATCGTTGTTAAACGACAAATATAATCGTTTTTATTTTCTTATATACATTTTAGATAGGATGAAGAATACGTGAAAGACGGGAAAAAGAAAATATGAAGGAGTAAAAAAAGAATAAGTCAAACGTAAACGGTGCACGGTGAGAAATTAACACGACGTGAAAGTTTTCCAGAAGAAGTTCTTGCATCCGGCTTTGCGCTCGCGAGGTGCCAGCATGGGACCGGCGGCGCGCTCCAGCTCCAGACGCACTTCATCTTTCTCCACAGCGCGAGACAGATCCTCGGGCTCCAGCGCCTCGTTTTCTGCTTGCACGAGGTCTGAGAGTAAGTCTGCAAGTGTGTATCTGGCGAGTTCCTGAAGAAATTAAGAGAGAGAGAGAGAGAGAGAGAGAGAGAGAGAGAGAGAGAGAGAGAAAGAGAGAGACAAAACTTTAGTATGTTTGCGTACTTGTTGCCAAAGGTGCGCTCGATAATGTGAACACGCTCAGAAAACAACGCTGTCACTGGGGTACGAAAGCTAAAAGTTAAATCTTTGTACCTTATTTACCCCTAAATGTTACTTACATATTAATACCTTAAAGGTACATATTATAACCTTTTGAAAGCGTACCGCCCCAGTGACTGTATTGTACTATTTTTCAAGTGAAGAAAGAAAAATCTAAATGAACGTTTGCACAAAGCGAAAAAATATAGGCACTGATTTAGTTTTTACATCTATTTTTTAAGCGTTGTCTTAAATAGGCCAGAGCATACGTTTGCAACTTTTATATTTTTGCTCCATATAAATCTTTTAACTTCAGTCGGACTGTCTGACAACAGCCAATCGTTATCTGATTTTATTTCCATTTTATATGTAGACTAAAATATATAGTCTTAAATGTTTAACGCTTATGTTATAGGCCTATACCTTAGACATTTTTTCTCCTTTTTCTGCCATGGGACATTGCCATTTTTTTTTTTTAACCTTTTCTGATTCCTTGATCATCAGTCTGTTTGCGTGAGGTTATATTAATCATAATCAACATTATGCAAGTTCAAACGACCTTTCTATATATTCTCCATGAGTTGTAGAATTAAGTCTCAAGATGTAGTAAGCGCTTCGATTTCAGCACCATGGACAGTGATTTTAGTTTGCTTGCTACCGTTTCAGAACTCAATCTAAAGTCATTTATAACATATAAAAAAATTACCAAAACTAGTCATTTATGTATGCATTCGTTTACCTGTTTTCCAGCCGGGTTGAGGAGAGATCTCTGCAGAAGTTGGCGGAGTTTGGCGTCTGTCGGTGCTGCTGAGACGCTGCTGACGGCCAGCGCGAGGGACAGGAGCGCCAGTGCGCACTGGATACGCGTGGAGAGCATCTTTGAAAGTATTGATTTGGTGGAAAATTAAAAGAAGAGAGATGCGTCGGGTAGCGCTGTGCTAGTTGTAAGTTGCCTCTTCTATCTCTTTGCTCCTTCTGTTGCAGCTCATTCCTCCAAAGTTGCCTTTTAAACGATCCGCCTGACGTCAGGAGGCGAGGGGGGTTTCCTCCGCGTGCGCTCGAGTGATGCTGAGTGACAAAGATGACACCGATTAGGGGCTTGAATCCTACTGGAGATGAAAGGGATTAATGATCGATTTAACCTGCAATCGTCACTCCAACCCTGCACACACATACTGTATTTTGTCTGTGTGTGTGTTTGTCAGAGTTTGTCTACATTGACCAAGTCTATACCACCAACAAGGATAGTAAAATCTGAAATCACTTACAAAACTCAATAAAAAATATCTAATAAGAGTTTTTGAACAGTTCAGTGGAAGGGAAATATACCATTAAAAAAGTAAAGGGTTTAACACACATCACCTCTTAAAACACTGCATCTAGTCCTCACTAATGTGTTTGTGACTCAAGTATGAATGAAAGAGAGAGAGGATAATTTCACAATATATTCTGCGGGTTGTGAAAAAAGACCGTCAGAATATAAAAATAACAATACAGTTATAGTTCAGGGCCTCGAATCTAACAGCAAGTCATTGGGGATTTTTAAGTGATTATTTGTGCACATATAATTGCGCCAGAAGGTGGCGACAAGTGACTTTAGTGAATCTTAAAGAGTGAGTCATTGAATCACTTTTCAACCGATTCTTTCGCAAATGTTGATTCATTTAGGAACGAAAACACCCATTCAACCGATTCACTCAAACTTCTGATTCATTCAGAAATTAAAATAGTGATATTATATGATTATACATTATATTAAAACTGTTTCATTAAATCATTTATGTAAATGATTTGTTCAAAAACGTCACTATTGTATTGTTGTTTGGAACTTAGGATACTTAGGTTAACTGTAAATACTGTCTCTATAATGTAAGTTGCACATATTACATTTTGTTAATTTAAATATAAAAATAACTAGGCTGGTGCCATAACACACTCTTGTTATATTACCTCTTCAAAATCTGTTTAATCATAAAAGATTCACAGGAAACAAAAAATTAGAAGTAGAAATTGGTTTAAAATTGCACAGAAATCATATTCCTATGGCGGATTCCAATGCTGGTTTCAAGTGGGTTCTCTGGTAATTTGCCCAGGGCAAAGACATTAATTGATGGTGGTTTGGTTTACACCGCCTCATGCGTGTGCGCATTGACGTCAAGGTTTCCGAGAAGAGCCTCGTGTCCTACTGTTTTCCCCGGGCCGGGCGGATAGTGGATCTGTTTGCCTCTTCCCTCCGTGGGGGTTCTCGGTCGCCTCCGTTCTTCTAATCAAGATACAAGCGCAGATTAAGTAATGGTAATGGCCAGTCATGATCCACGCCGTGCGTGCCTTCTGATCCGTGATGTGTTAGAGGAGAACTCAAGCTAATTCCATTGAACCCGTGGGGACGGTGTGACGGTCGCACCCGCTCATGGCCTGCGAACCCGGTGACTTGAGACGCATCCGAAGCAGCATTATTTACGCAGTTACTATTTTTCGCACACCAGCACGCTGCACACGCTAAGTGCAAATGAATTTCAGACTAACCCTTACCGACAGTGTTTTTCACAGCCTGTATTTTCAATGCTAATTGCAGTCATGTGTGCTTCGAGCGCACGCAGTAGCCTTTGGCGGTTGAGACTAAAAACATATTTAGACACATGGCTGATGGCAATGATTTCTATTAGTGCTATAGAGTTTGGCAAAGGCCACCGAACTGCATAGGCCTTCTAAACTTTCATGAATAAGTTTTGAGATTTAGATTCACAGCATTCTTGTCAGCACATTATAAATTATGTTATAAATTATAGATTATAAAATATGCAAAATTACTGCAAAACGGCAAAAAAGAGAAGTCACTTCTGAGAAAAGCTTAATTTATTTTCAGATGCCACTTGGTTTTATATTTTGCTAATAATTTGATAAAATTCATACATTAATGTGCATTTTAAGCATTCAAATAAGTTTAAGTACTTCAACACTTGCAAATACAGACGCTCTCCATTGGTTTAACAAACCTGCAGTGTTTTAATTAAAGCTTTGGTTTATTGAAGGCAGTTTACAATCTCATTTTCTCTTTTCTCTGTAAAATGGATGTTGGCCTTTTCTCATTATAATGAATGTGCTCATTTAAGTTCAAATTGAACGGCTGAAATCCTACACTGCAGCAAGAAAAGGCCTTTCTGATTAACCACACAAACCAAAGAATTTTTAATTTTTAGTTTAATAAAACTAATCGCTATAATCAGAACTGGGCTTCAAACAGCAGTCAACTGGTTCCCCAGTCACTTTTCTGTTTGATTGTATTGTGAGTCAGCCTTCAGGTTTGGAAATGTTAATTAAAGGTGCTTGCTAAGAGTGATTGCTCATACTTAGGCAACAGTTGGCACACTTAATGCATGCTTTTAACCCCTAACATCAATTATTAAACTTACGAGTGTAATTTGTCCTGAGACATGAATGAGGACCCAAATTAAAAGCATTTGTTTCTCTATGTGATAAACCTTACGGCTTTCACCTGGTGTTGCAACCTGCACTTTGGCCTTTCTAGGAATAGTTCACCCAAAAGTGAAAATTCACTGAAAATGTACTCACCCTCAGGCCATCCAAGATATAGATGAGAAATGTAGCATTAAATCACTTGCTCACCAGTGGATCCTCTGCAGTGAATGGGTGCCGTCAAAATAGTTTGTTACATTTTATATAGCACTTTTCTGGGTACTCAAAGCACTTTACATTGTGAGGGGGATCTCACAACCAATGTGCAGCATCCACCTGGATGATGCGACGGCAGCCATAGTGCGCCAGAACGCCCACCACACACCAGCTTAATGGTGGAGAGGAGACAGATTGATGAAGCCAATCCATATATGGGGATGATTAGGAGGCCATGATAGTCAAGGCCAATGGACGAATTTGGCCAGGATGCCGAGGTCACAACTCTACTCTTTTGGAAAGACATCCTGGAATTTTTAATGACCACAGAGAGTCAGGACCTCGGTTTAATGTCTCATCCAAAAGACGGTGCTTGTTGATAGTATAGTGTCCCCGTCACTATACTTGGGCGTTAAGACCCACACAGACCACAGGGTGAGCACCCCCAGCTGGCCTCACTAACCTCTTCCAGCAACAACCTAGTTTTACAAGGAGGTCTCCCATCCAGCTACTGACCAGAATCAACCCTGCTTAGCTTCAGTGGGTGGCTAGTTTTGGGCTACAGGGTGATATGGCTGCCGGCTGAATGAGAATGAGAGTCCAAACAGCTGATAAACAACAATCCACAAGTAATCCACATGAATCCAGTTCATTAATTAACGTCCTGTTAAGCAAAAAGCTGTTTGTAAGAAATAAAATCCCTCATTAAGATGTTTTTAACTTCAAACCATTGTTTTTAGCACATACAAGTCCTCTATCCATAATATTGCTTTCTGTGGTGAAAAAAAAAAATATTCTTTTAAGAATCTAGAGAGAAATATGAACAGATCAAGCACCGTTTACAAGCAAAACCAGTCCAAAACACTTCTAAACAAATATGTCGGTGGATTTTGATGTGAGAGGACAACTGGAGATGGACCTTTTGACTGGAGGACACGTTATTGTGGATTATGGACTCATATTTTGGCCAGAAGCAACGGTTTGAAGTTAAAATGCCTTAAATGATGGATTTGTTTCAAACATGCAGCGTTAATTTCATAAGACATTAATTGATGGAGTCATGTGGATTACTGTGATGTTTTTATCAGCTGTTTGGACTCTCATTCTGACGGCACCCATTCACTGCAGTGGATCCCTTGATGAGCAAGTGATATAATAATAAATTTCTCCAAATCTGTTCTAATGAAGACATAAACTCATTTACATCTTGGATGGCCTGAGGGTGAGTAAATTTAAACCAAATTGTAATTTTTGTGTGAACTTTTCCTTTCAGGCAGGTTAAACGAGAGAAAATGAGCTAGAGAAAAATGTGCACATATCAACTCATAGAAAATGTTGTTGTGGAGCCCAATTGTTAAGCCAGCATGTAACAATGACAAGTCAGGTGTAAAAGGAGGATATGAGCCATATCTACCAAAATACCATTGAGAGTTAGGGGTCATCTCTTTTCACTTGAGCTATAGTGAGCAACCAGTGGAAAGCTATATATTCACATTCCCAATCATTTCAAATAGCACATCTAGCCAAACATCTTTGCTAATGGGTGCTCCAGAAATAAACAAATAAAAAAATCTCCAGTAAATGCCATGTGACAGACCACAATGGAACTACAGAAAAGCGACAGGTTAAAAACTATTCAGAACAACGTAGCAATTGCATAGCAACCCAAGCACAATATTGTTCAATTCAGTTGTTTGTAGTTTTAATTGGAATTTATGGAGTGACACTTTCCAGGAACCTGGGAATTTTTGAAACATGGAGATGTTTGACTGATGAGGTGCTACAAAGGCTCATCTGTTTTACTGGAAAGGTCATTAACCTCTGTCAAACACACGCACACACACACACACACACACACACACACACACACACACACACAAATACAAAATGGGATCAGGTGCTTAGTGTCACTCCAGGTGGCATAGCAATCTGGACACATCTGTCCATCATCTCAAAGAGGCGAACTGGCCTGTCGACAAACACCTTTCCATTCATTTGTACAGCAGTGGTTGTTTAAATCATATTTTAAAACAAAGTCATGTCACCTATACATACATATATAGCACAAACCCACTGTGCAACACACACATTCACACATGTTGGAGGTGATGATGAAGTCTTTCATGGCCATCTGGCTTAGGATGATGTGTGTGTGTGAAGAGGAGGAAATGGGATGTGTCAAGGTGGATGTGTGGGGTTTGGGGGACAGCGGATAGTATGCTCCATTAATTTTAATTTTAATCACATCTACTTTCCTCTTGTTTTACCTCCCTCCCTTAACCTTTTTCTTCTTCACTTCCATCCTGTCACCTCCCTTAACTGCTTCTCCACCTTCTTCCTTCCTTCCATAAATATATTTACTCGTGTATCATTCATAATTTTAATTTATTTGTGGACTAATTTGTTATCATAACGAGAAACTGAAGTAAAAGACAGAGAGTTAGAGAGAGATCGCACACATAATGAAATAAATGTATTTATCGTATAAATGTAAAAATAAATCTCATTGATGATTTAATGTATCTTCATAGCTTAATATATACATAAATAGTAAATTATGAAATATAAAACAAGATTTAAATAGTATATATATATATATATATATATATATATATATAAACACATTACATTAGGATTTAGATAAAGAAGGAGAGAGATACATTGAAGGAAAGGTGGAGATAAAAAGAGAGGGAGATGCCAACACAGATGCGGATCAGATGAATAAACGCTTTGATTTGAATTGCATGCTCTTAAATTCATCTGTCAGGTTTTGGGCTCGTCAGAGACTTGGAGGAATTACTCACCCTGCCCTTCGTCCACCTCGCAGACTCGTCCTCCTCCGCTGGCATTTTCTCTTTCCTCACGTTCACACACACACACACACACACACACACACACACACACACACACATATAAAGCGTGGAAATTTGTGTATGAAAGTGTGAAATGACTTGCAGCCACACACACACACACACACACACACACACACACAAGCTCACAACAGCATAAGTGAACACAGACAAACATTGTCATTCTCACAACAAACACATGGAAATTCACCACAAACACACATAAATGTGTCATTCATCCCTGCAATTAGACTAACAGATTTTATTATTTTTCAACGAAATTGTGAATGATGATTTCCTGTGCAAAACTGTTAAGATACTAGGGTGTTGCTATGCAGTATTTAGGCCTATGCCAAATAAATCCATTGCTAAAATCTCTAACACTCGGTTTTTGTGACTTGGTTCCCTCCCTCAATATCCGTGCGATGTTTTCACTGTTTAATAACCCAAGAGGTGACAATTGTATGTCTACACAAGTATATTTATGATAGAATCACATCCTAAAGCTGCAATAAAAGTAATTTATACAGAACAGCAAATTAAGCTTCTGATGAAAAATAAGCTTCTGATGTTTACTGAAATGAAATTAAGGCCAGTCTGTTCCACTGCGTTGGTGTTCTGTTTGCGCTTGCTATTGGTTGATAAAATCATAAAATCTTTCTTTTTGATTTCTTACTATCCATACTTACCATCTCTGTCCCCATAGAAAGATTTTTAATAATCTGCCAGCTAAGTTCAAGAAATTACACAAAGATGAGCAAAGTTTAAATGAATCAAGCATGAGAAATGAGAGTGGTTCATACATTTTTCAAATTGGAAACAATCCCATAAGTCTTTTAATTATGTTAAAGGTCAACTTGCAATTTTAGGCCTTTATCTCCCATTTTTTCCCTCACATTTATGCTTGAATAGGCTATGAAATGCCCAATACCAGCATCAATATAATGCCATCTTCCTTTACAACTATACATACAAAATCATAAATACTTACAAATCTGTAGAAATCCCTTAAAAACTGGAACCTTTGTGAGGGTAACTTCACAGGTGAGCGGGTTCAGTGTTCAGACACCCCAGAGCAAAACATTCATTTATTAGTAAATGATAGAAAATCTTTATCTGAGAATGAGCTTTTTAATGGCAGTTTTATTAATAAATGAAATCCAGAGAGCCTAACATAAGTGACATCATTTGCACTCTTTGTTTAGATTGATTTAATTAAAATCAAAGCTCATTAAGTATGAAATATGAGAAAATCTATGACACACAGAATCAGAACAGAATGCAAAATTAGGTAAATGCTTCAACTGTTAGATAAATGTAATGGTATTAAGCATTTAACTAATGTAATTTATAACAAATGCAATAAAATCCACCTTTGAATTCCACTTGTAAACACACTAAAGTCTACATACTGTATGTAAAAAGGTTTTCATTTTGGAAACATACATTGTACATTCCAGTGTCTAAGCATAAAAAATGTATGTGCTATAAATCCACGCTTTATGTGGGTCCCCTATGCTAGGGGAACTTTTGTCTCTCACCAGAATGCTTTTAAATAAAAATTGCTTTAAAAATAAAGGATAGCCTGTATTTAATGGCTATTTAAGAGCATTGACATGTTCCTCACCAAGATTTTATAATTTTCTAGCAGTAGTAAATATATTTTTTTTTAAATCAAGAAATATATATATATATATATATATATATATATATATGCCAAACATTATGAAACATTTTATTTTTCAAACTTTGAAGAATACTTACTTTGTATGAAATTCTATGCAATCACACTGCATTCTATATCTTTTTCACTCTCTTTCATTCATAAAGTTAATGCTTTCTGTATAATATACTGCATCCAGTATGTGGAGAACATGATTCAACATTTTTGCAGTTCTATGCATTGTGAAATCATGAGCTTCAGACACCTGCCCTATGATACAACATTACTCACTGTATTTCTCATCAGGCTCTAGCAAACATACTCACACAGTCTCAAACAAATGGTACTTCTGTGAAGCGTTACACCCCGTGTGTGTAATAGCAGAATCAATGGTATTTAGTGATGGAGCAGTCAGGCAGAGACGAGAGAAAAGAGCACCTGGCAGCGGAATCATTCAGCATTGATATTTAAACACAGCCTTGCCGAACCCCATCTACCCACCCTCACACTGCTAATCAGCTCTTCAACTCAAGACGGAGAGAACATACTTTCTCTCAAGTGTGTGTGTGTGTGTGTATGAATGTCTTTGAGCAAGTCAAAATGATCTCCTGAGCGTCTCAAAATAAATTGCTTTCAAACTTTTCATCTCCGTTTTTGCAACAAATAATCGGCTGCAATTGAACCGCTGTGATTCTTTTATGCAGCTTAAATAACATCAAATCTCTTTCTCCTGTGTCAGGAATATGAAAACGTAACCAGTTTTGGGAGCTATTCATGCATATGCAGAATTCATGCTAATCAGCCGACAGCTCCAAACTACTTTGCTTGTTTAACAAATTACGCAATTATCAGTTTTTCGTCACATGCACTTCTTAATTGCTTAATTTATTTAGTTCCTTTTGAAGCTGTCGCTACAATCAGACACAGTTTGCCATGATGTCACGTCCTCTGGTCACCTCTGTGATTTACATATTTATTTGAATGTGAGTCATACTTACTTACATATTCCACTCTGAGAGTTCTAGAACAATGCATTGCAAAGGCATGAAATCTTATTGTGACATCATTATGCATTCCTCTTGCAGTTACTAATTTTGTCCCTTAAAACTCATTGTTGATAATCGAAATGACATATTTAAACATTTTTCCCATGAAAATAATTTCTTCATGCCTTAAAGGGGTCATCAGATGCCCAGTTGATATGATTCTTTAGGGTCTTAACGAAAAGTCTATAACATACTTTGGTTAAAATTTCTCAGTGGTAGTGTAAAAAACACATTCTTTACCCTGTCAAAATCAGCTCTGTTTTCATCAAGCCATTTTAATCCATGTTGCTTTAAATGCTAATGAGCTCTGCTGACCCCGCCCCTCTCTTCTGTGGAGTGACGATCAGACTGTAAACTTCAGCCGCGAATCTGGCTAACTAGCACGTTATTAGGAAAGGTGATTTGCAAAACTTCATAAAAAACCCTTATACTCACTTCTTGTGTAGATGAAGCTGGATCACGAATGATTCGTGCGAACATAGATGCATTTAGGCAGATCGTGGATCAGCACATTCCCTTTAAAAACAAAAGTAATGTTAATCCTCTGTGTCTTCAGCGGCTCAGATATCGGGAGTAAATGACAACTGCTATGTTCATTATTACATCCAACAACAAAACGCCTCAATCGCTTAATCAGAGATATCTTGTCTTCCCCTGCACCAGAGTCTACACAATGGCAGACAGCTCACAGCTCACTCAGGGCGGGTCTAAGATAAGACAGCCTTGTCAATCAACTATTGTGGGAGCGGCCTACGCAGAACTACGCCATTCTGACAGGAATCTCAGAAGAGCCTGATTTGAGAAAGGGGATTTAAAAACACTGGGTGGATTTTTATCATTATATGGATGTGTACACACGCTTCCAACACACATTTATGTTCAAACAACTTGTAAAGTGAATTTTGCAGCCGATGACCCCTTTAAAATGGCATTTTAAACTCTACATCCCTACCTCATTTAGTATAGACCTTGTGCATCCACTTTCACTCAGTTATGTAGTAAATGCTACACAATGGCAAATGGTGATATTGGATTAATTCAGCCATATACGCATGTGTGAACCATAAAGTGATTCTGAAGAAGAAGAGGAAGAGCGATTTATACGGCGTCATTTACAAGTCAATGTATCAGAATGATAATGCTTTTTGTGTATCGCTCTCTACATCGTTGCACGCGTAATTGATATCATTAGCCTTTGGCCTGTTATGAAACAGCTATAATAATGTGTTGCTTACACAAACCATGTTCCTGTTCACCATCTTAGACAGCTACCTTCTCAAAATCAACACAGAAACGCTTCACTAATGATAAAGCCTCAGCCACAGGTGAACAGGACTGGTTACAGGTATGTGACAGTAGGAAACAGGAGCTGTTTCAAACCGCATTTTTTGGTATTCTGCGGAGCAAATGCTCAACAATGGTGTTGACTGATGAATTTGCACATGGTTTGCCTTTAAGCATATCAAAAACACCAGACAGACATGTAAACAACATTAAAAACTCGTTTTACACCACTGGTGGTCTTTAACAGGCACGCCAAAGAAGTTTAGACTTATATCCAGGGGTTCCATTCCCAAACACTTTGCAAAACAGCATGACCACCACAGATACAGGGAATCAATTCTAGATCTCAATTCACATCTTAGCCTTTCTCTGGCTCTCGGTGCAGACACCTGCTGACCTATCAGTCTGTGTTAATGCATCTGTCTGCCTGTAGTATACACACGTCTGACCTTTATGGAAATGAGAGATGTGATACACACCTTATTCAGACTGTATTTGCAATGGTTTGCAGGCATATCACAGAAAATACAGTATCTGCTGGATGAAGGTCAGGTGGTCTCCTTCCCTCACTCGCTCTTCCTATATCTCCTTTTCTAAAACAGCAAAACTAGCTTTCCCATAGGACATGACGATTTAACAACAGAATATTTTAACAGGGATGTATCATCAAGTCTGCTTCAAGCATCTATAATTTAATGAGTTTAATTTGTTGGTGTGAAGATGATGAAAAGAACCCAGACACATTATTCCACGGCCTCAGAGCACCAACATAAAATCATAGAAATACTACATGTGACAAATAATAGCCTTTACTGAGATATTTAAATTTGAAAAGATTACACAAAGCAGTATTAAATGCATAGTTTACGCACAAAAACAATTGCTGAATATTTACTCACCCTCACGCCATCCAAGATGTATTCTTCTTCAGAATAGATTTGGAGAAATTTAGCAACACATCACTTGCTTACCAATAAATCATTTGCAGGAAATGGGTGCCGTCAGAATGAAAGTCCAAACAGCTGATTAAAACATCACAATAATCCACAAGAGATCAACATGGTTCCAATCCATTTATTAACATCTTGTTAGTGGAAAAACTACAGGTGAAAAACTGCATGTTTGTAAGAAACAAAATAATGTTTTAATTTTAAACTGACACTTCTGGCCAAATTACGAGTCCAATAATCCATAACAATGAAGAAACAAACTCATCTACATCTGGAATGGCCTCGGGGTGAGTACAGTTTTTGCAAATTTTCATTTTTGGGTGAACTAGTTCCTGAAAATATAGAAAACTGCTTGTAAAATAGTTCAATTTTATGTATCAAAAATATGTTATTCTATTACCATTATGATGAATCATGAAGACTAGTGGTTCAAAAGCAAAGCATTCATTCATAATGTTAATCTTCATAAATGCACCCACCAGCACGATAATATTTATAAAAAACTGCATCAGAGAAGTATCAAGATCAGTGTGTGAGAAAACAACAGTTGTCATCACTTAAACGTGAGCTCATCACGTGGCAACACGAGAGTAGCAAAGTATCTGCAAAAGACATCTGACAAAAACTTGTGCATACGCAAATTAATTAGAAATAGAAAAAAGCACATCACATCTGGTTAATTTCTTTCTTTCTGTATTTGTGTGGGTTGGATCATGTCAAAAATATCTTACTGACCCTCAAATGACCCAATTTGTCTATACAGAAACACCGCAACACAATAAAGGAGTCCTCTAAAGTGTTTTAATGATGGAGGAAAACATACTGCCGTTCTACAGCTGAGGCAGTTGAGTGTACAGTCTGGCTTCGGTTTATCCTACAGTAATTTCCTATATGACTCACTGAGGAGGTAGAACTTTAAGCGAGTTTAAATGGGGATTTGGAGGCAGAAGTGGACATATTTGTGCTGGCTCATTTCTCTAATGTTCTTTCCCTGCTGATGGTGCAGTGTGCTGGTAATGAAGTTAAATTAATGTCGGTGTAAAATGACTAGGAGGCGACGCTTTTCACTGCCTTGCGTTGAACACTTCAGTAGATACAGGACCTCATTAGAACTTTGCTGCGGTAGAAAACTTTCAAATAAGATGCATAACTGAAGGTCTCTTTGGTAATGTCGATAAAAAACGCAACAATTACGATAAAAGCCACGAACCAGTGTTTCCTGCTCCGACGTAGCGCAACAGTACCGCTGCCCTAATCTTCAGCGTTACGCCAATAAATCATATTTTATCTGAGTTAAAAATGTGAGTTCGCAGACTGCGTTGAATGTGATGTCATAAAAGACCGTGTACTGAGGAATAATGACAAAAAACGACTTTATTTTTGAGCTGTCCTGTGGACCGCAGTGCTACACATATAAACACAACATGAGTGTAGTCTGATTCTCAAGCATATGACTCTAATGAGCCAGTTCTTTTTAGTGAATCAAAAACATACAATGCAACCTATGGAGTCCTATTTACGAAATTAGCCTACTCTTATGAGTCTTTTTAGTTTAGATTCTTTTTAGTGAATAAAAACCATACAGTGCGACCAGTGTAAATTGATTCACAAACTGACAAACAAACAACTTTTTTTTTTTTTTAATTAAATGTAAAACATGAATGGGAGACCAGTCCGAATCGAGCCATATTTTAGTATACATATGTATGGAAAAAAAAACCAAAAAAAAAAAAAACCTTATTTATCCAAATTGATTAATTTGAAATCATTTAGCCTACCAGAAAATAATAACAAAATTGTTGATCTTTTGAAATATACCTTTAAATGTTTTGACCTGACAGAATCTGTTTGTTTGTGTTTGTGTGTGTGTGTGTGTGTACCTGTTTTTATATCCCGGTGGGGACTTAAACCTGAATACACACAGACTCATGGGGACTCGTGTCACGGTGGGGACATAAATTGAGGTCCCCACGGGTAAACAAGCTAATAAATCACACAGAATGAAGTTTTTTGAAAATCTAAAAATGCAGAAAGTTTCCTGTAAGGGGTAGGTTTAGGTGTAGGGTTGGTGTAGGACAATAGGGCAATAACATACAGTAGGGCAATAGGGCAATAACATACAGTAGGGCAATAGGGCAATAACATACAGTTTGTACAGTATAAAAACCATTATGCCTATGAATGTCCCCACAAGGATAGCGAAACAAGTGTGTGTGTGTGTGTGTGTGTGTGTGTGTGTGTGTGTGTGTGTGTGCGCGCGCATGCATGAGTTCATTCGTGTATTCTCAGTATTAGTTGCCAGGGTGTGATGTAATAGACCTCTGACCAAGCCACTGTCTGTCATCAGTTCAGTCAGCTTCCATCAGCATCAGAGCCTATGAAACCATACACAACGCACACACATGCTAGAGAGATCTTGATAGGTGGCCTAGCAGTGGGAAGAATGTTAAATGGAGTTTAATGGGATGAATTGTAGGGAGTGTTTAAGGCCTCAAAGGCTAATGGACCAGCTCAGTGTGTGCAGACAGCATGCTGGTCTTCTCAAAGCACACATAAACACTCAAACGCACACACCACTGTGTTTAGGAAGCCGTGCTGTGTCTCTCTCAAATGGATGAGTGATTGTGATTTGTGTTGTTTGAATAATTCTTTGATGATTGCCTGCATCGTTCACAGACTAATGATTCCGTTAAGGCCACGCACATGTATGTAATCACACTCGCTCACACACATTTATCAAAATATTTATCTAAATGAGAACATAACTTAAACTTCTATTATTTTTTGACAGTTATTATTAATATTTTTTTATTACCACTATCTATCTATCTATCTATCTATCTATCTATCTATCTATCTATCTATCTACTTATTGACTTATTTATTAAAAATAATAAATATTATTATTGTAATTATAAAAATATAACAAAATATAGTGAATAATAAAAATAATAATAATACTATTACTATTAATATAATAATAAATGACTAATTAGTATTATTAATAATAATTACAATTATTATTATTATTATTAATAATAATAATAAATATAACAAAATATAGTGAATAGTAATAATAATAATAATAAATGACTAATTAGTATTATTATTATTAATAATTAAAAGAAAAAAAAATGGCTACAGACTAACCCTAAATTGAAAAATTTCATATTAAAATTATACTGTTTGGCAACAGTAAACAGATTATAGTTAGGTTAATGAACTACATAATTTTTTTATTTTTTTATTTTTTAACTATTATATATATTGTTTACATTGTAGTTTAGCATTATAAAATGCTAAAAAATGAATTTATCCCCCAAAGGAGGTTCTGTAAGATTTTGTTTCTGATAAATTTTGTCCTCAGGACACATTTAAAAGTAAAACACATAATAAAAAATAAAATAAAATAAAAACAGGTTGTATAGTATAAAGAATTTCTTTAACTGTCTCTCAAAAGTCGATATTATTAAAATTGCTTTTGACTTTTGCATCAGCTTAAAGGGTTAGTTCACCCAAAAATGAAAATTCTGTCATTAAGTACTCACTCTCATGTCGCTTCAAACCCGTAAGACCTTCGTTCATCTTCAGAACACAAATTAAGATATTTTTGATGGAATCTGAGAGCTTTCTGACCCTGCATAGACAGCAATACAACTGAAATGTTCCCAAGTCCAGAAACGTAGCAAGGACATCGGTAAAATAATCCATGTGACATCAGGGGTTTAACTGTAATTTTACGAGGCTACGAGAATACTTTATGTGCACAAAAAGAAAAAAAATAACAACTTTATTCAACAATTCGTCACCTCCGCATCACCATATTTCTTTTCTTTTGTGGACAAAAAGTATTCTCGTAGCCTCGTAAAATTACGGTTAAACCCCTGATGTCACATGGATTATTTTACCGATGTCTTTGCTATGTTTCTGGACTTGGGAACATTTCAGTTGTATTGCTGTCTACAGAGGGTCAGAGAGCTCTCAGATTCCATCAAAAATATCTTAATTTGTGTTCCGAAGATGAACGAAGGTCTTACGTGTTTGAAACAACATGAGGGTGAGTAATTAATGACAGAATTTTCAATTTTGGGTGAACTAGTCCTTTAACAGCAGTTTGGCAGCATCACGTTGCAACATTTGCAAATATTTTTACTATAAACAGAATTAAATATGTCTCCCTGAGAAATAACAGTTGGTTGTGGGCAGGCAGCGAGAACTGATAAAGAGAAATCGACCAGCTGACACGATGACTCATTACATTCAATGTTGCATGACTAATTGGTTTGATTGACAGCTGCAGACACAGTGGCCAGTGTATCTCCATCTGACCAGACTGAAATAAAAAAATTGTTAAGTAACAAAATACCATATATAAGCTGCACTGCAATGAATTGAAATAACTTTGGCCGTGTGCCTGTTTTCCTTCGCTTATTGTTGCATGCTGAGGTGATCGTGAAAGCCAGTAATGAGTCTTTTGTTCAGAGAGCGTGACACGTCACTGGCTTTGCTAAAGCTGTGTGGACGGAGAAGATACACTGTTCATGCTTTGGGCCTATTGTTGTCCTCATAACAGAGGGATTGTGGGATATTTGTGTTTTGTTTTGTTTTAGTTGAATGAGGAGAATTATGAGGGAATAACATGGAAAATCTTTGTGCGGGTATGTGTGCATGAGAGAGATATTATTGCTAATCTTTCCTTCCTATCCAGATGAAAATATAACTGCCCTTTTATAGCTCTTATAGCTCTTTTCAATAAAAAATATATAATTAGAAACTATATATATATATATGTGTGTGTGTGTGTGTGTATATATAAATAATTTTTAAAAAGTGTATAACAACAAAAACAACAATAATAAATAAAGGATAATTTGATCATGGAAATATTAAGAGTATATTTTGAAACTCAGACATTTGATTACAAATCATCTGAGCACAGTTTGACACTTTGTTATGATTTCTGGGGTCATTTACTTATGAAAACATCTAAGAAGCAAGGCACTTCAACAAAAGTGTCATTTGCTCTCCATTTAATCTCATTTTTACTAGGAGAAATGAAAGATATTAGAGAATTTGTTTTGATTTTTCTTAAAGAAAATTCCTCTGCACCCATTTTTTTTTTTTTAACAATCACTCAAACTAGTAAATATAGAAAATGTCACTCACATACTGTATATAGGCCTACCCACATACCATATGGTTATTCTACAGCAAGCTTGTCATTTTCTATAGGTAAAATGACAGAGTGTAAGAATGATGTGTAGCCTAAACCTCACACACACACACACACAAACACACAGTGAAAAAGTGTGTACTCTGTAAACACAGCAGCAGAGAGCCGTTCATAATGCCTGACGAAGTCTCTTCTCAACCTTGCTAATCAAACAGTCCAGATGTGTCGAAATATTTGCGGTGCTTTCAGGACCACAATTAAATAACAATTACAACTGACTAACAGCCTTTTCCACCCTGTCTGCCATGCGCGAGCCTCAAGGGACGGAGCTCCAGTCATGGAGCAGTGTCTGTTTTCACAGCCAATAACACGCTAATGAAGAACACATCAAACTGGAGTGTGTGCGAGAGACAGCGAGAGTGCAAATGATGCATGAGTTATTTGTTCTCTTCATAGATGTTCCGTCAGTCATGCATGCTTGTCTGAAGATGAGGACACGTGGCTTTTAATGGCGGAAAGGTGGACGGGGGCGACTACAAACATTCAAAACAGAATGTTTTCCATCTTTCTCTCTCCTTTGTCATTCTTAATCATATTGGTGTGTCGTGCTTCTCACCATGTTTAATAGAATGGAAAGATCCTTAATGCTTGTTAATTACCTCTAATCACCATTGTGACATCACATAAACAAACACACACATATCATTAATGCTAATGTTGCCTCACAAATGTAGTCCAAAGGATAGATAGCATTCTAAATGTAGGCTATACACCATCATGTCATTCACAACAAAAAGCTCTTTTATTTTTATTCTTTATTTATAATTTTATTAACTTACAATCAATCAATTGACTGACAGAACCAATTAACTTGTGGTTTGACCACAGCAGTTAGCTTAGCAAGAGATTCAAGAAGGTGTTAATTGGCAATTTCAAGTGAGGGCCTCAGCAGGAAGTGAAGCCCTTCCAGTAGAAGTTTTTGCATCCCGCTTTGCGTTCCCGAGCGGGCAGGTGGTTCGAGCTTTCCACTGAACGTTCTAGCTCCACGCGCAGGTCCTCGTTTTCACCTGCCATTGAAATGTCAGTCTCCCGCATCTCCATTTCAGGCATGGAAAGCAGAGAAAGGAGCTCCTCTACATCTTTCTTAGTCCAGTCCTGAGAGAAATGTTAAGACATATAAGATGGGATCGATATTTCAGTTAATTTCCCCCCTTTTATTTGGAGAATAAACACGGTCTAGTAAAGCTAATGGTGCACATTCATTTAGATCAAGGTATACATGAGGTAGCCGAGGCTAAAGGAGAAAAGCCATTTTGTATTTATAGGGCAATGTGTGTTTTGATTAGAACTAAATGCATTCCATTAACTCAGAGTTCATGTATAGTAAAAGATAATGCATTTACTTGCCAAGACGTAAATGAGAAAAACAGAGGGTCATTTAGAAATGTGTGTAGGCTACACGAGTGAGAGAGAAAGAGGGACTGGAAGTAATGATGTCTTCCTATAGAATTAGATGGGGATTGTAGTAATTTCTGATTTAAACATCTATTAAAAGCAGAATGAACTAGAGCATTAAACAAACCTGCAACCTGAAACTGAAATATATACGTTTAGTTGCTTTATTTAAAGGGATAGTCCACCCAAAAATGTACTGAAATTGTCATTATTTACTCACCCTCATATCGTTCTAAAATCATATTAACATTATTTCTTCTGCAGAACACAAAAGATGATTTTTTTTTTTTTTTTTTTTTGTCCATACATTGAAATCAATGGGGTCCAACGTTGTTTTGGACTCTGAACATAATTTCAATAAAAACAATAATTTTGACTTTGAACATAATGGACAGAAACAGTTGAAATGCTTCATTTGTGTTCCGCATTAGAAAGTCAGTCTGTACCTGTTTGGAGTGATATGAGGGTGAGTAAATGACAAATTTTGAAGGAACTATCTATCATTCATTATAGTTAGTTGAATGTGAGTTTGCGATGCATGGAACATGCAGATAATGGAAAACCAGATGCTAGCTGATAAATACAGGCCCCAGATTTTGTGTTAATGTTCGTTTGAGACTCACCTGTGAAGCCTGTCCAATTGCTCTTGCTCTCTGCATAAGTCTGCGATGGCGGAAGTCCATGTCCGGTTCTAGCTGTGAATTTGCACTGCGACCACATAGCATAAGGGACAGACCCAACAGGGCCAAATAACACTGCAGCTCACACAGTCTCATCTCAAACCTCTGTCTTCCGCTCACGGAGTGTCTCTTTGTAGCTGTGGTTCTGGTTCTGGACCCTCGGAAATCCCAAGCGCTCTTTTTAAACACTCCTACGGTACTACGGTTGACTGACAGCTGCCCAGGTTGCTGGGTGATAGTGGATTGTGATGTCATAAAGCATTTAGAAACTTCTGGTCCCACACTAATGGGAAACACTCTCATTTAGATAACGCAAATGAACGAATTGCGACTTGACAATGGGGGCCACAATAAAAGCATTAGACTGAATGGATTCGGGTTTGTTCAGCTAATCTAAAACAAATACAACAGAAAAATGCCTGGGTGTGCGTCTCCGTTGCTCTGAAGCACACATGCAGCGGCAGAAGCGAAGAATAAAAGCCTTTATAAACTTAATTGATTCTGAATGAAGAGTTTAATGTGTGTTTCTTGAAGTGTTAACTCAAGAAGTACAAGCGTTTGTGCTGTTGGGAACATCTTCCATTTGCACTGTAGAGATAAATGAATGAATTTAATTATTAGTGAATTCTGAATTAACTTTCAAAGCATTGATGAAAGTTATAGTGCAGCTGTGACATGGATTATAAAACAAAGCCCAAATAATGTAAATCTTTCAGTAGAAGACATATTATACTAAGACAAGTATCACTTTTGATTATATGGCTCTTAAACCCCTCAAACCATATTTTGAGACCAGAATATAATTTAGAGGAATTGGGCTCTTTTAAAATGGGCCAGTACGCAACCATCTGCAGTCTTGAAAATAAAAATTCCTAAAGGTTTTCACAGCAATGCCATTGAAGAACTATTAGAACTGAAGAATATGATGACTTTGGCTAGTAAGTAACCACTTTGCAACCAACCAGAACACCCTAGCAACAGCATAACAATGCCTTGCCAACCATCCAAAATTCTGCTAGTGAGTTTTGCATTAAAAAAGTAAAGCTTTCAAAAGGTGGTTATCGCAGTGATGCCATAGAAGAACCATTTTTGGTTTCCCAAATAACCTTTCAGTAAACAGTTCTTAAAATAACCATTTTCTTTTTTAGTATGAAGAACGTTTTAATAATCTAAGGAACCTTTTTCCACTATTAACAACCTTTTGTGCGATGGAAAGGTTATATGGATTTTCTTTATGGAACCAGAGATGCCCATAAAGAACCTTAATTTTTACAGACAGCCTTCCAACATTGTTAATTTATTGATGACTATTTTAAGTTCCAGGTTGTAACGTTTAGTTAGAAAAAGTGGAACTGGGGGTTTTGAATGTGCGGTCATGTAATGTCACATTCAATTTAAGCTTTAAATGATTTTGCTACGAGGTCACCACCTACTAAAAAAAAAAAAAAAAAAAAAAAGAGTTAATTTTATAAACTAGTATTTATAGAGAATTTTCAAAGCCAAACTCAAAATCGCATAGCAATAGTGACAAAAACAAAAAACAAAAAAACTTTTGCATTAGGTATTCAAAAAAGACTCTGGCCTGACATCTTGTGGTCAGTCTTAAGCAGACAAGGCAAACAAATTATTCAACACCAGGTTACATAAAATTTAGAATTCATATATTAAACATTTGACACACACATTTAACAGTAGGGAAGTAGGTTTATGATTTAGTTTGTAGGGCTTATAAAGCATGTTTAAGACAACTTGGAGCATGTGGCAGCAACTCACTTTGTGTGCTTCATTATTTTTCATTATTTTTTTGGTGTTCCCAATATCAAAGTATATCAATTTAAACTATATTGTCTCATCCTAGGGGGAAAAATCAGAGTTTTAAATTAGATTAAGCAGATAAGTTACGCACATGCAGTGATTAAAACAACACTGTATTTTTCGGTAAATTTTTGGTAGCCTACAAATATGTGCCATTACTTCCTTAATATTTATATATAATAACATATATAGTTGAAATATATACAAATAAACATGAGTATATATTCATTTCATCCAAAAGATTATTTATTCAATTAGTGCAATGTTGCTACACATCCAAACACAATATTCTTTATTTATGGCCTGATGGAGTATAAAAAAAAATTGGCCAATTAAAATATGTATAGAAGAGAAATGAGATGTTACTGGGATCTTATACCATACATAGACATTTTCTACAGAAATATACAAAATATACACATTATTTTTTTTTTTTTATTATTCTGACAAAAACCATTATAAGATTTTCTATTATACCGTTCTTGAGCTATTAAACACTGCAGTCAAAAAAGAGACCATTAACGTGCAATCCTGATTTTAGTTGCAATTATGAAAGCACAAAACACATTATTTGTGAGTCATATGGACACATGAATCACACTTTTAGCCAATTCTGCTTTATGTCGTTTAGTACAGAAAAAGACCAGATATATACACCTGACTGAGTGCAATAGATCTGCGATAAAGCAGGTGACGACACGATGACGACAGTTTTCATTTTTTTCTATAGAGGAAGTGTTGTCAAGACTACACTCCTAATTTCTCAGTTGATTTGGCATTGACAAGCTTTTATATGTAATAATTCATTACAATTCCTGTTTACAGTATACAGTTGATTATAACTGAATATGAGTCATGGGGAAAGCTCCTTAATGCAATGCTATAATAAGTGTCTGGTAAATTCACATAATGACTACACATAAACACACTTCGTCTCTGTCTCAAAATTTCTCAAATTTCTTTTCCTTTTTCATAATCTAACAAATAGCACCATTAACTCTGAGTGATTCGGTGTTAAATATGAACAAGCTTATATATGCTTTGCAAAA
Source organism: Spinibarbus caldwelli (assembly GCA_039654775.1). Lineage (NCBI taxonomy): Eukaryota > Metazoa > Chordata > Actinopteri > Cypriniformes > Cyprinidae > Spinibarbus > Spinibarbus caldwelli. Next base: position 7,781,695 of record CM077252.1, read on the forward strand.
CCTCAGCACCAAAAACAGCTTTATACAATAAGAAACAAGACTTTGATTCTTTCTTGAATAAAGTCCTAATAGCAAGTAGATCTATAGTAAAGTATTTGTATACTAAAGTGGAAAATCATAGTCCAAATGATAAGCACACCTGGCTTACACTGACAATTGCACCCACATCCAAAATACATAAGCAGCGAACTACTGAATTTTAATTCATGATATTTAGGGAATTACTTAAAGGATTTACATATATAAAAAAACGGAAATTTAGAAGACTCTATGCTATTTATTACTATTTGATTATTAAATTAGTAACATTAACATATTTGTTTATAGAGTGTTACTAAGGAAGACATTAATGTCAAATGTTTTAGTTAACAATTAATAATGACAAAAATAATCAAAATATTTAAACTTTAATTACTAAACTATTTTTCGGTAGCATTACTAGAGCATAGATTAATTATTTTGTTTCTGTTTTAAATACCAAATTAATTACACAGTTTATGCTCAATATGAGCAATCTGAGCTCAAATTATTATTCACCGAGCCTGTTTCTCAATGCTCACTTGAATCTAGCCAGGATTTTCTACTGGCCTACTACTGCTATTCCCACACACAAAAGTCATTCCTAATTAACTACAAATGAAAAATAGTTTAGTAACGAGAAGTAGCTGAACTGAAGTCACCCCAAATTCTGTTATGAGTCATTTTGAGAGAAAAACACATTTATAAGTGCTGGACATGTCAAAGAAAAAGAAAAGAATGCTGAAGAATCCTTGAAAGTGTAAAAACACTGGGCTGGTAGTGGTACCTTGGATTTAGCTACTACTGTATTATTATACTGTATTATTTTGTTTGGTATTGTTCCTAAAAAAATATAATCAACTAAATTTGTCCAAAAGTTCTAAATGGCTGAAAAGTGTTTAAAAAACAAACAAACAACTGCTTCACCCATAACCATATCCTTCCACTCATTAAAGGAATAGTTCATCCCAAAATGAAAACTTTCTAAAAATGTACTCACCCTCAACATTCAGGATGTAGATGAGTTTGCTTATTTATCTACAGTGAATGGGTGCCGTCAGAATGAGAGTCCAAACTGCTGATAAAAAACATCTCAATCTACAAGTAATCCACACAACTCAGGTCCATCAATTAACATCTTGTGTAGCGAAAAGATGCATGTTTATAATAAACATCCATCATTAAGGTGCTTTTAACTTCAAACCATTGTTTTCAGCTGAAATATGAGTCCTCTATCCATAATATTGCTTTCTCCAGTGGAAAAAAAAGGCTCTTCTGAATCAGGACAGAAATATGCACAGATCAAGCACCATTTAAAAGCGAAAACAGTCCAAAACAGATCTAAACAAATGTTGATGTGAGAAGTCAACAAGAGATGGACCGTTTCACTGAAGGAAGTGTTATTATGGATTATGGGCTTGTATCTTGGCCAGAAGCGATGGATTTGTTTCTTACAAACATGCAGCTTATCACTTCACTGCTTGTGGACTGGAGTGGTTTGGATTACTTGTGGATCATTGTGATGTTTTTATCAGCTGTTTGGACTCTTATTCTGACGGCACCCATTCACTGCAGAGGATCCATTGGTGAGCAACTGATGTAATGACCAGTTTCTCCAAATCTGTTCTGATTAAGACTCATCTACATCTTGGCCTGAGTGTGAGTATATTTTTTTTTAGCAAATTTTCATTTCTGAGTGAACTGTTCCTGGACTGGACTACAGCAAACATAATGACACTCACTCATGGGGCAGAACTATATATCCAGTTGTTTCAGGTGAAGCACTTGAGGGCTGACTTAAAAGATCCTACTGACATTACACAAGTCTGCGAATGGAAGTTCATAGCTCAAGTCTTTTACCAAGGTCACCTAGCTCTGACTTAAAAACTACTGCTTCATACAGACCCGACAGCGGCTGATGTCTTGCTGTCTTGCTGTCTGGCGGATTGGAGTACTGAGGAATGAGAATAAAAAAGGATAAAGGTTCCTAATGTTGTTTATTTAATATTACAGTATTATTTTAAAATCAATTCTAGTTTATGATTTAAGCAGTGAATTGTGAAGATAGAGTGGAAGAGAGTCAAATCTGATTTGTGAAAAATAGTATTTTTTTTCCTTTTAAGGGAAAAAGATTTACTTCTATTTCATCTAGATCAAATTGGCAAATCGGATTCAAATAAAATTTTCAATCTTCAAAATTCTTGTACCTGAACATTCTGCTAGGATCAAGTGATGCAAGCCAGAAGCTGAAGGAATCAGGATAGAAGTTGCAGGTGCCACGACCATGACACTCTATAAATGGAATCTTCCGGAATTCTTCCAGACAGGATCCAGGAGAAATCAGCGGCTGCCCGGAACCTTCTGCACCTGCACCCGTTTGCTAAGGAATAAATCAGAACAAGCACAATTATAAATTGTGAATATATACATATGTTACCATTTACATGCTCAGCAAGACTGCATTTATTTGATCAAAAAAACAGTAAAAACAGCAATATTATTAGATAATATGAACTGTTTGCTCTTTTAATATATTTTTAAATATAATTTATTCCTGTGACGGTAAAACTGAATTTTCAAAAGTCATTACTCCAGGCTTCAGTGTCAAATGATCCTTTAGAACGTATCATAATATGCCAATTTTCTGCTCATGAAACATTTCTTATTATCCTCAATGCTGAAAACAGCTTTGCTGCTTAATATTTTTTGTGGATTTTTTATTTATTTTTTTTAGAATAGAAAGTTCAAGAGGACAGCATTTATTTGAAAAGTCTTTACTGTCACTAATGACTAATTTATTGTGACCAAAAATAACCCCAAACCATTTTTGTTGCAATATTACAAAAATAAAACATGATAAAAATGCTTGTTACTATTTATAAAAATTCTGAAACATTTTTTGAAGTACAAGCTTTCATTTTCATTTTAATACTGAACTTCACCCAACAGCTATACTGCATAGATAAGAACTCAAGGTGCTAAATATTGTTTTTTTTTAAACTTTCAATAATACACTAAAATATAGATGTCTTTCAAGCTATCAAGATGTCTTTATTGACACAGTTTGTAAATAATAGCTGCCTCTTACCATTACAAAGGAGTAACCTTTCCATAGTGGAAGCCATCCCCTAGGGCACTCTGGGATTTCCATGGTCTGGCTGTGAACTGCTATTACATTAGTTGGTGCCTCACATACTGAACACCTTTGAGGAATTGAAAGAAAGACAGTGAACTTATATTATCTATCCACGGATAATAATACAAACTGACTTACACCACCTCATTAACAAAATGATATAAGCACTACTGAAGAAACACAGGCTCCACATTTACCTGCTGATATAATTAGCCAACAAACCACCAGATATCAATTCCATGTCGGGAGACATCGGTGTGTCTGTAGACAGCCAGTAGGAGTAATCATTTCGAAAGGCATAGTAACATGTGTCGTTGGGATTGCACACCAGGAAAGGCATGGTGGAGAACATTTGCAAACAGCTTCCCACAGTTCCTACAAACACACAAGTGCACACAGACTGTGAAAATCTGCGCTCATAACTGTTGTGTATGTAAACATGTGTTCCCACATCTATGTCTATTTGCATTGTGTGCATCTGTATGTGCATGAGTTGTCGTATGAATGTTTCATGCCTAGGTCTTGTCCATGTCCGCGGTTATTGCCGTTGATGAAGAGAAGCGAATATCCAAAGTACACATGTTTTGACCCAGGAGGACAGGCTGGTAACGATGTTTTCTGACTATGCTTGGTAAAAAGGAATCCGTCTTTTGTGCCAGGTGGACCTTGTGAACCCTTGGGACCCACTTCGCCTGACAAACCGGGAAAACCTTAGGAGACAAACAAGGTTTTTTTTTTTACATGATTTGTTTGGAGTTTGGAGTCAGTAAACAAATGTATCAAGGTTTCAGAAAAATATTTAGCTGTTTTCAACTGTGCTAATAATAAGAAATGTTTTTGAGCATCAGGTCAGCAAATTACAGTGATTTCTGAAGAACCATGTGACATTTTAAAGTGTACAAAAATATAAAAATTTCACATTATTACTGTTTTACTGTATTTTTGATCAAATAAATTTGAGCATAAGAGACTTCTTTAAAAATTTGTTACAGATCCAAAACTTTTTTTATTTTTAAGGTAGTGTATTATTAGCTGTAGTTTTAAGGCTTACCTTTTGTTCCTTTTGGGCCAGTGTCTCCCTTTGGTCCGGGTATCCCCTTTCGTCCAGCACCTCCATCTGCACCTCTGCTTCCCCTTTGACCTTGTGTTCCTAAAAGGTGGGTAATTATGCAAATATAAGATGAAATCATAAAACTTCATTAGAGCATTGTGTTTGTGGCATTGTACCTTTTGGACCTCGTAGCCCTTGAGGTCCTCGTTCTCCTGGTTCTCCTTTTCCCCCGACTTGTCCAGGGAAACCAGGGTCTCCTGGGACAGTCATGATCTGAGCCACAACATCACACCCTTTAGGCCCTAAATATTCACAAAGAGTGGGAAAATGTTCATAAAACAATATGATTAGGCACTGGGGAAGGCCATGTTGTGACTGAAAGGTTTGTCGTTTCCTCAGTAAAGCTGTGTTTTTTATCTCACATTTGCATTTTTGTTGACTTTTTTCATTTTCACAATATTACTGTATTCCTGTGGCTTACGCACCTATACTTTTCGGACATTTCAGGCCTGCAAGTTTTTGTGATTTCCTCATAAAATAATATAAAAGACATGACTGTCTCTGCAGTTGCTTCATTTTTAATTGTTATTCAAATGATGATAAAAATGTTATTATGCCAGTATTTAAAACCTAACCTTTAGTTCCAGGAGTTCCTTTACAACCTTTTAATCCAGGAGGCCCAATTGGACCACATTGTCCTTTTTGGCCTATAATATAAGACAAAAAAACAAAAAACAAATTTTAAATAAAATGCATATTTATCTACTAGTCGATCTGTTTCATTAATTGAAGATTTCTTTATTTTATTAAATTCAAATTTAATTCAGGTTTCTTACCGACTGGCCCAGTAGAACCCAATGGCCCCATATTTCCTTTTGGACCTTTGAAACCAGGATCTCCATCTTTACCCTGGAAACAATACAGTTCTCATGACTGGATCTATCAAGCAAACTCCACATTTTACTCAACAACAAATTCTATGTGAATCAGTCTTGTTATTCTTAACTTGAACTATTTTAACTATTTTAAACTATTAGAAATTGTTTTTGGTCATTAAAATAAAGCTGAAATTAAAATAAAATATAAACATTAGATGAAAAACTTTTTCTTAAACAAACATTAGAAATAAGTTGAACTAAAATTACAAAAACTAAAAATTAAAAAATAAAGCTACATAGAAATACATATTAAAAACCTAAATTATATAAACTATATAAATATAAAAAATTACAAAAGCAAATAACTAATACTAAGACTTAAATTGAAATTAAAACAAAACTATAAAAGTAAAAACTAATAACACAGATTCACATTTTCAAATCTTATATCTTATAATAACTATAAATGCTTTTGAGTTTGAAATGGTGGTTCCTCAGAAATCATTATTGCAGAATATTTCTCCATGGTTCTGCAAACTTGTCTAAAAACATAAAACTTTGTAAAAGTCTACAGTACATCAATAAATTGAGATCTCCAAGTTGAGTGTGCATTTATCTCCTTTTGTGTCCACTTACTTGCAACCCTGGAACTCCCCGGCCACCAGCACAACCAGGTGATCCCACAAGTCCCTGGGGCCCGATGCTGCCTTTATCTCCTTTTATGCCTGGACCTGGGTCGCCAGCAGGCCCACGTGGTCCTCTGAGTCCTATATTCAAAAATACACACAGAAACAGAACAGAAGACATGTAATCAGTAATTAATAGCAGGTTGAGAGTAAACAATAGCAGGTTGCTATGTCGTTGCTCAAAAGAACAAGTCCCTATGTTTTTTTCTACATTTCTTTATCGAACCACTTAAAAAAGTAATGGCACACCTCTCCTCAACAAGCTTCAAAATTTGAGGTATCATTCATGTCTGTAGCAAGTATAAAAGGGTAAAGGGTTTTAAAAAATGCTTACAAAAATATGAGCAATAGTAATTTGCAAGCACCACTAATAATCAAAGACAGCTAATCACCTTGTAGGCCAGGTGATCCATTAGGTCCTTGCTCCCCTTTTGGACCACTGATACAGGCACCAGGTGGACCTGGATACCCGCGTGGCCCCATTTCCCCAAGTTGGCCCAGAGGACCAGTATCTCCAGCTGGACCATAGGGTCCTGGTGGTCCACATGGCCCTGGGGGTCCAGAACAGCCTTTAGTACCTGAAATTAAACATACACACATACTGTAAGCACAGCTAAGAGATTAAGATCCGTGTATTAGAAGGGTGGCCTTTCTTGGACTTACCTTTCTCACCCTTGATGCCAGGTGGGCCAGGAGCTCCAATTGCCGGGGCTAAAAAACAAAATCAAGATTGTTTAATAAGAATAAGAACATCCCTTCATGTGAGCATATGTGTGTTTGTGCATGACATCTTACACCCTCTGTCTCCTTTATCCCCTGCTGGTCCGGGAAAGCCATCCTTGCCTTGGTCTCCACGAAGTCCTGGAGGCCCAGGATCTCCAGCTGAACCAGGAACACCTTAAGACACAACACAAAACATCACTGGAAAAAAATGCACCACTGGAGTGAATTCTTACATTACATTTACAACTCTAGAATGGGATTGTCACATTACATTTATAATTCAAGAATGGGATTGTACCTGGTGGACCACAGGGCCCTTCACATCCAGGTGGACCTGGAAACCCATTTAAACCTTCATCACCCGGAGCTCCAGGGGGTCCTGACAATGTGACATTGGATAATAGGATCATGCTTTCATGTGCCTGTGAGAAAGTCATGGGATGAAGATACTTTTTTGAGTATTGAATTCATTTCTAAATTAAATACCTGGAACTCCTGGTACTCCAGGTTCGCCTCTTTCACCAGGAGCTCCTGATAAACCTGGGGGCCCGCTCATCCCATATATACCCTTGTCACCCTTTTCCCCTCTACGCCCTGGAAAGCCTGGCTCACCCTGTTGGAATAAGAGAAAGACAGCAAGAGACTAGAAGAGTGGCTTAAGGAAAGTACCTATGATGTCAGCAATGCAACCCACTAGGTTTGAAACAGAGTGATAGTGTCACTTTTTTCACCAATAAGAACTGAATTATGGAAACTGATACTTTTTCACCAGGTTGTCCTCGAGGCCCTGGCCCAGGGGGGCTGGGTTCACCTTTGATCCCCTTTGGTCCATTTGGTCCTGGGACACCAGGAGTCCCAGTCACCCCACGAACACCAGGTAAACCTTTGAAGCCTTTTACTCCTGCAAGAGGAACACATTTGCACATGTGAAATGACTGACATCTGAAGCATCATGGTGTTGAAACAAGGTTTAGATTCATGGGTGTGTATAAACTTGCCTGGAAACCCCATAACTCCTGGATTCCCAAAGTATCCATCAGGACCTCGATTTCCAGGAAGTCCGTTCTGGCCAGGGTCACCAGGAGGGCCTGAAAAACAGAATGTTTATAATATGTTCTAATGTGGACAGCAAAGTTTTGGATTTCAGCATCTGTACCTGGTGGACCAGATCTGCCTGGAACTCCATTCTTCCCACATTGTCCATAATTGCCTGGGAGTCCTAATTCCCCTTTAGCGCCAGGTAGACCAAGCAGACCTAAAACACATAAAAGATGTTGCATATAATGTCTGTGAAGTTTTTCAGTTCCATCATCTGGGTTGAGATTACAGAAATGGTATTGAGGAACAGACAAGCTAATTATATGGACATAACGGCTTGCATTCAAGTTGAATATTCAAGTGTAAACCAGGTGTTGAAAGGGTCACCTGGTAGTCCAGGGTCACCAGGATCCCCTGGACTCATAACATTTGATGGCAGTCCCTTGAGACCACAGGCCCCACGGTCTCCTGGATTCCCAGGTTTTCCTACATCACCTGGTACTCCATTCCTTCCCATTAAACCTGATGAGAGATCATCATCATCATAATAATATGACGATTACACCAATATAAAAAGCACCTTAAACAAAAATCATTGCTGAATTTGTATGTGTGTATGTTTGAACCTTTGGGTCCCGGGAATCCCGGTGGTCCAGGATTTCCATCTATTCCAGGTGGACCAGTCATTCCAGGATTTCCTTGATCTCCCCGTGAACCTGAAGGAAAACAAAGGGAACACTAAGCCTGTAGGAGAAAACCAGCTCAAATTGGTTTCTGTGTTTTACCAAATAATATCTCTATTCATTAATTGTTTGACCAGCCTCCAAGTTAAAAAATCGGATGTCAATTACCTGGAAAGCCCGGTGAACCATCCCGACCTTGGAAACCATTTGATCCCCGGATACCAACCAAACCAGCATCTCCGATTTTTCCAGGTATTCCAGTCTCACCTGTTATACCAGGTACACCCTGTCCAGGTGGTCCAGTTTCACCTTGTGGCCCCTTCAGCCCTGGCAGCCCTAAAGAGAACATATGTCACAGTGAACATCATTATGGGTATTTGAATTAATTCTTAGCCCTAAGTAATTAATCTTGCATACAACTCATCCTGCTATGAGCGAGACAACCACTCAAAACACCTTAGCACCCACATACCAACACCATGGTATATTGATGGTAGCTTTTGCCATTAAATGTGGGATTTACTTACCATTGGGTCCATCTAGCCCTCTAATGCCTAAGGGCCCTTCATCACCTTTGGCTCCTGGCGTACAGTATCCAGGAACACCAGCCACTCCAGGCAAACCATCAAGACCCCGCACACCTGTGTGCACAGTTTTCAGGTGAGAGATGGACTAATAAATAGATGCACAGAGAGAGAAAGGAATAAAAAAGGAACAGACTGTATGCATACTTTTGTTGTGTATATTGCATATTTTATTAGCAAGGACTGTGCTTAAGAAATTAAGTGCATTGGCATGGAATCCACCAACCACTTTCTCCTGGTGGTCCATCTCTTCCTCTTTGACCTGGACATCCTGATAATCCAGGGAGGCCAGAAAATCCTGGTGGCCCAAGGCTCCCTTCATCTCCTGGCAAGCCCTGCCGACCCTTGGGCCCCGGGGAACCAAATATTATTTCACCCTGCAGGTGGAATTTAAATTTACTCCCTTTTAATGAAGCAGAACGGTACTCATGTGGCTGTAAAATAATTAGTTTCAGCTAATTTCACTTCCAAAACCATGATTAATACTTTGTTGCTAAGTTGCTAATTCTTTTTGTTGCTAAGCTTTCTTTCTGTTGTAGGAAATGTCGAGATACAAAAAAAGACAAAACTGCTGTATAAAACTCAATTAAAGTGACCCATACAATTTGCTACTATATTCCAAGTCTTCTGAAGTTTCTATAGAGAACAGGCCAACAAAACAGCATGAAACAATGGGTATCACCGCCCTGACCTTTGGACCTGGATTTCCTGGTGGTCCTGGAGGTCCAGGACGGCCTACACTTCCATAACCAGGTGGACCTTGTTTCCCTTTCACACCCTTATCACCTGCAGCAGTAAAAGAAATTGAAATCATAGAGGAGGAGTGCTATCATTTGAAGTCACCCATCCACAACATTAAAAAACTAAGACAAAAATTGGATGCACAACCATGATTTAACATCTGAAAACCAATGAATGCATATTCCACATTTATCAAAAATAATCTTTTTTTCTGAAGGCTTATTGCATTGGTTTACATGACCCACCTTTGGGACCAGTAAATCCAGGAGCTCCTGGCATTGGCGGTCCTTTCTCTCCTTTTAAGCCACTCAATCCTGGTAATCCTTGAAGTCCTTCACAACCATCATGACCTAAAACAGCCGTTAAAACAATTGTTATTTATTTTACACCTTGTTTTCAATCCACTTATCGTCTGCCAAACCTTTTATCCCCTCTGCCTACCTGGAGGTCCTTGTTGACCAGGTGGACCAGGCAGTCCAGGGTCACCTGGGTCTCCTGGTGTCATTTGTACTAGCCCTGGAGAACCTTTCTCACCTGTGGGATGCAACTGTAATATCTGAGCCTGTAATCTCTTCTCCAGTTAGGTGAAGTTTAGATGAAGCTTGCTATCAGCTTTAGACTGCTCAACACTCTATACTTAGTTCCTGGGGTTAAACTATGGTGTAACATCTCATATATTTAATTCATACCTGAATATCCGGGATTTCCTTGCCGGCCAACTACTCCCATACTTCCTTTCTCTCCAGGTGGCCCTGGTCGCCCAACACCCATTGACCCTTGGCTGCCCATTGGACCTGGGCGGCCAGGTTCCCCACAAATCCCTGGATCTCCTTGGTTGCCCTTAGGACCTGGAGGACTCTGGAAAATAAGTCATAAAATAAGTTTCGAATTCTGTCAACATCAAAACTTGTGGCTTTAAAGTTGGTTACACAAATTTAAGCAAAGGTTTTTGAAGTTTTCTCAAAGGTTATAGTTACAAGTTCTAAGTACTAACTGGATTTCCTTTTGCTCCTGGTGGTCCTTTGAAGCCAGGGATGCCCGGCCTGCCATCTTGCCCATTTATCCCCAGTGGTCCTTCTGCACCACAGTTTCCTTTCTGGCCTTTCTCCCCAAGCACATGCCTCATCTCATGGTTTCCTTTTGGCCCTGGAGGCCCTGGAGGCCCTGGGAGACCTAAGTTACCCTGTGCAAACATTTTATTTCTCATCATATTCAACTGTTCTTGAGAATAGGAAGGCATTTAAAAAAAAAATACCAACTGGATAATTGGAGTGGACAAACTATAGTTTTGGCTGAGTAATGAGGATGATGAATGGGTAAAGTGGCAGTATGCAGGTAAACTGACCGGAGGACCAGGTGGACCATCTGGACCTTTGAATCCTTGGTATCCTTTATTGCCTGGATTTCCTCCAACACCTGCACAATGAATTTGAATTTGTTGATGTCTGTTATAGAAAATAACAGATCTAAAATGTGTTATAATTAAATATCCAATTTGCAACATCAACTGATACAATAAATTACTAATTTGGGCTGATAACTTTAGCATACTATAGGCCCTAAATAATTGTGTGTTCCTAATTGTAAAATTCACTGGATGTGTCAAAACAGATCTATAATCTTCCAATGAGTTTTTAATGCAACTACATTGGAAAATTTGAAAGCAAACTTTAAGTTGGCTCTGAAACTGATTTTAAATCAGTGACTGACTCTTCAAACTGATTTTAGAACACATATTGTTTTCATTTTTCACACATCTCCTAGCAACAAGGCACACGTTTCTGTGTGAGTTTGTTGTGATCGGAACAACTTTAAAGTCTGGTAGTGTGTGATCCTCAGTCGTTAAGTCGTTTTTCCTCTGCGACTATTTACAAAGTCAGCAAGTGTATGATGCCTAGCGTTTTAAAATCTGTTTAGCTGCTAGGGTGTTCTGGCCAAACTAATGATGACTTCACCTGGCTCTCCGGGGTCGCCTGAATCTCCACATTGTCCTGGAGGTCCAGGTTCAGCAACAGAAGTAGCACACAGCTTGCAAAGCTCTCCTTGCTCACCTATATTAAAATATCGGACAACATCATGTGTGTGTATAGCATGTTTTTTGGTTGTTTGCATTTAGGTAATTTAGACTTTATTTAGGGGGAACATTTGTGGCATGCTGCCGATTGCCTTAATAATAATTTCTATAGGAAAGGACATTACAAAAGATGAATCTAAATATTTTTTATGGTAATAAATAAAGGTTAACTTGAGCTTAATTTAACCATTTAACCTAGAACATAACATACGCCATGACATAGGTGAAACTTACCTGGTATCCCAGGATCTCCACGCAGACCCTGAGGGCCTGTTAGACCTCTGTCACCCTTGAACCCTTTTGCTCCCAGGCGGGCGTTGGCTTCTGGGGATGAAGGAGAGGAGCACAAACAGTCATATCATCCACATAACTGCTATACTAAGGTGATCTTCTGTGCCTTTTCTTGTGCTTATCCTACTTGTTTACTGAAATTGTATTGCTTGGTTAATAAAATAAATTAAAGATGGCGGACTTTAATAAAAGGAGAGTTACTTGGAATTCCTGGAGGTCCAGGGTCACCAGGGGGTCCTTCTTCCCCTGGTGGGCCATCTTGTCCTCTGGGTCCTGTGCGGTTAGGAGCAGGATCTCCTCTTTCCCCTTTCATACCTCTAAACCCTGGGGAACCTGGTTTTCCAATAGGTCCTGGTATGCTGGCCCCTAACATATTTGGGTGAAGAGCGAGTATTTGTTTTTCTATGTATGTATATGTATTTGTGTGAGTGCAAAAAAATAGAGGAATAAACGCAGATACATAATTTACCTGGAGGACCCGCATATCCAGGAATTCCGATGAAACCTTTAGAAAAGAGAAATCAATGATAACAATTTTTGGTTATTTACTTTGGCTCAATAAAAGAAAAATAATTACTTATTACATGCACTACTATTCAAAAGTATAGGATCAGTAAGATTTTTAAATTGGTTTGAAGGAAGTGCTTAATAAGGCTGCATTTATTTGATAAAAATACAGTAAAACAGTAATACTGTGCAATATTATTACAATTTAAAGTACCAGTTTTCTGTTGTAAATATTTAAAAATATCATTTATTCCTATGATGGCAAAGCTGAATATTCAGCAGTCATTAATCGAGGCTTCGGTGTCACATGATCCTTCAGAAATCATCCTAATATGCATATTTGTAAAGGAAACATTAATTATTATTATCAATGTTCAAAACAGTTGTGCTGCTTAATATTTTTGTACAACCTGAATTCCAGAAATGTTGGGACGTTTTTTTAAATTTGAATAAAATGAAAACTAGAAGAATTTCAACTCACATGAGCCAATATTTTATTCACAATAGAACATAGATAACATAACAAATGTTTAAACTGAGAAATTTTACAATTTTATGCACAAAATGAGCTCATTTCAAATTTGATGCCTGCAACAGGTCTCAAAATAGTTGGGACGGGGGCATGTTTACCATGGTGTAGCATCTCCTCTTCTTTTCAAAACAATCTGAAGACGTCTGGGCATCGAGGTTATGAGTTCCTGGAGTTTTGGTGTTGGAATTTGATCCCATTCTTGCCTGATATAGGTTTCCAGCTGCTGAAGAGTTCGTGGTCATCTTTGACGTATTTTTTGTTTAATGATGCACCAAATGTTCTCTATAGGTGAAAGATCTGGACTGCAGGCAGGCCAATTCAGCACCCGGACTCTTCTACTACAAAGCCATGCTGTTGTAATAGCTGCAGTGGTTTTGCATTGTCCTGCTGAAATACACAAGGTCTTCTCTGAAATAGACATCATCTGGAGGGGAGCATATGTTGCTCTAAAACCTTTATATACCTTTCTGAATTCATAGTGCCTTCCAAAACATGCAAGCTGCCCATACCGTATGCACTTATGCACCCCCATACCATCAGAGATGCTGGCTTTTGAACTGAACGCTGATAACATGCTGGAAGGTCTCCCTCCTGTTTAGCCCGGAGGACACGGCGTCCGTGATTTCCAACAAGAATGTCAAATTTGGACTCGTCTGACCATAGAACACTTTTCCACTTTGAAACAGTCCATCGTGTCCAGCCCACAGGACACGACGGCACTTCTGGACCATGTTCACATATGGCTTCCTTTTTGCATGATAGAGCTTTAGTTGGCATCTGCAGATGGCACGGCGGATTGTGTTTACCGAGAGTGGTTTCTGGAAGTATTCCTGGGCCCATTTAGTAATGTCAATGACAGAATCATGCCGATGAGTGATGCAGTGTCGTCTGAAGGCCTGAAGACCACCGGCATCCAACAAAGGTCTTCGGCCTTGTCCCTTACGCACAGAGATTTCTCCAGTTTCTCTGAATCTTTTGATGATGTTATGCGCTGTAGATGATGAGATTTGCAAAGCCTTTGTAATCTGACATTGAGAAACGTTGTTTTTAAAGTATTCCACAATCTTTTTACGCACTCTTTCACAGATTGGAGAGCCTCTGCTCATTACTTCTATAAGAGATTCTGCCTCTCTAAGACATCCCTTTTATAGCTAATCATGTTAAAGACCTGATGTCAATTAACTTAATTAGTTGCTAGATCAGCTGAATCTTTTCAAATTTTCTTGCTTTTTCAGCCCTTTGTTGCCCCCCTGCCAACTTTTTTTGAGACCTGTAGCAGGAATCAAATTTGAAATGAGCTCATTTAGTGGATAAAAGTGTAAAATTTCTCAGTTTAAACATTTATGTTCTCTATGTTCTATTGTGAATAAAATATTGGCTCATGTGAGTTGAAAGTCTTTTAGTTTTCATTTTATTCAAATTTAAAAAATGTCCCAACATTTCCGGAATTCTGGTTGTAGAAACACATATGTTCAGGATTCTTCAATGAATAGAAAGTTCAAAAGAACAGCATTTATTTGCAATAGTAATCTTTTGTAACATTCATTTTGTAACACATCTTTACGGTCACTTTTGATCACATAAATGCATTCTTGCTAAATGCTAGTGTACAACAACTACATCAACAAAGCCATGGTTTGTGTATGAATATTGTGTTTACAGCAGTTTTGTTGTCCTTAACAAAAGAAAGAAAATAATTTTAGCTGTTTTTGTTGGTTGTTCTTTGTGCATGAAAGTAGTTAATTTGTTTACTAACCTTCACTACCTCGTAGACCAGGAGGTCCTGGAGGCCCAGGAAAACCTTTTTGACCTTTGATCCCATTATCTATTACAATGAACTAAAATACAGAACAAATTTTAATAACACTTCATCAGTAATTTACAAAAATATAAAATCCCCATTAAAATATATAGAGCCATATTTTATTATTACTTCATCAGCTAATTAAATAGAATAAAAAGTGTAGCCTTTGGCAACATGATGTGATTGAAGTGAGATTAAACATTTGGAGATTGTATGACTTCCAAGTGAATGTATCACTACCTCTCCAGGGACACCAGGGGCACCGAGGTCACCCTTTAGACCCTGAAGACACACACAAAGAAACAGATTAATGAATGAATTCAAGTATGATGAATTGAAAGCAAGATTGAGACTGCATTTGAAAAAAGTATCCACAAGAGGGTGCTGTTCAATTGCACTTAAAATGGCACTTTGAACCAAAGTGAGACAGCACTGTACATAGTATGTAGCAAATGACTGAACAACAGACAGACAGACAGATACCTTTTCCCCTGTTATTCCAGTAACTCCTGGATATCCTCTTTCTCCAGCGATTCCCTGGGAGGACAAAACACAAACCTCATTGTAAAATTTTATGACAAAAAAAAATGTCATAAATACTGCATTCCGTCGAAATACTTTTTTCCTTCACCTTTATTATTAAATTTAAAGAACATGATGGTTTAAACCAAAAACTGCCCGGTGACCTGTAGGCTTTTTTTTTCTAGTGGGTTTTGTGCTCACCTTAGGGCCTGACTCTCCTGGCAGCCCATCCTTTCCGGGTTTACCCTGAAAATTAGTCATTCATTTAAAAAAGAAAAAAAGAAAAAAGAAAACTAAATAATAATCCTAAAAATCCATACATATATATATATATATATATATATATATATATACACGTACATACGTATATGACGGCCCCTCATATACGTACATACATACATACGTACATACATACATACATACATACATACACACACACACACACACACATTTTCATATTATATATTCCATAAACAACAGTATAGTAAAAATTGTTTGTAAGCAATCCTTTCAACAAAGATTCAAGACTAAAAAAATAAATAAATAATATAAATAAATAATATGAATGAATGAATGAATGTTTGGCATCCAAACCAATGTAACTGAAACCAATGAAACTAGTTGCCAAGTAAATAAAATCTTATTTTATGCCAAACATTGGGACATTGGGAGAACTTGAGTTGTTCTCTCTCTCTCTCTCTCTCTTTATTTAATTATTTACCAGACCCCCAGGCTCCCCAATTTCCCCTTTCTTCCCCTTAGGACCAGGACGACCACGAACACCCTGCAGAATACAACATTTGGACTTTGTGAGTAACTGCACATCATTTAAATCAATGGCAATTAAATAATTTAAACAACAGTAACAACAACAACAACAAAAAAAAAAAAAAAAAAAAGGGTTTGTCTACTAACAATTGGGCCAGGACATCCAATGTCTCCAGGATCCCCAGTGTCGCCCTGAAAGCAAAAAGAGGGTGACTTTTCACAAAATTCCAATTCATTCATTTGGATTACAGTGTACAACAGGGTATATTGGGCAAAAACACATAAAAATGACAATGCATGACTTTTAAGTAAGGAGCATGTTACCTTAGGCTCCTTTGGTCCTGTTACAAATAACTTTACGCCTTTTTGTCCAGGTATACCAGGTGGTCCCCTCTTCCCCTATAGCAGAGCCCCAGTAATGCATTTAAGAGTTCATAAAATCAGATTAAAGAGACCATTATTAAAAACTGAAATCAAATGGATTACTTTGCACATTCATTTTCTGTATGTCACAGACATGTTTTGTAGGAGAAAGCAAAAGCTCAAAAGTTGATAATACTGACCTTTTGACCTATGGGTCCAGGTATTACCATGCTTCGACCCTCTAGACCCTATATGTAACAAACAATTTTAGATAGGCACATTACACTGACCTGACATGTTACCATTAGCTAACCAGAACAAACCTTCTCTCCTTGTGGTCCAGGGATGCCATCTATTCCCTAAAAGCATTAAACAGTTAAATCAATACGGCAATAACATAATCGAAATCTTAATCACGAATGAGATATAAAAATATTGACTTACTGGAAAACCTCTAGGCCCATCTGGTCCAAATGGTCCTGGTAACCCTGGCAATCCCTGTGACCCCTACAGATCCACAACCAATTAGAAATTCAGTCAAAAAATTGGCACAGAATATAACAAAATACATACAAGCCATAAAGTGCTTGTCCAAATATTCAATCCGCATTTTTAACTTTATTCTCATAATGAATTCTCTTACTTTATCTCCATCTCTGCCTGGAAAACCACGACGTCCTTTCACTTGTCCAGAGGGTGGCAAGTAATAGCTATCTCCCTAAAAATAACAATTTTTTTATGGTCCTAATATTATCATTGACGTGAATGTATTTTTTTAAATACGTAATTAAGCTTATTAACATAAAGGACTCAAGTTGATCAAATAAAACACACCTTAGGTCCTTGGATTCCTGGCATTCCCTGAAAACAACAACAAAATGTTTGGTGTTTAAATTGACAGCTTAAATCAGAGGCTCAAATCCAGACACACACAAGAAGTCCCAAAAAAAAAAAAAAGAGCATTCAGTGTTTTCATTTCCCACAATACCCACATTTTTAACCTTTACTGAAAGAAAATATGAATACAGAACATCTATGGCATGTTAGTGATCATTCCATGGCATTTTATGAGAGGTTCATACTACCACTGTCTTTGTTAACCACTTATGTTAAGGTTTCAATATATTTGATGTGTAATGTTTAGTTTTGATGTGAAGTTTTCATATTGACAGCACTCTGTTTATTGCATATACAGTATATGCTTACTTAACTCACCTGCCACCCAGGAGCTCCCATCGGCCCTATTAAGCCTGGGGGACCAGGCTCACCCTGAAAGAAGAAAGTCAGTGATGACAGTGACCTTTCATATGGTTAAACAATTAATTATAATTTATTCACAAAAAAATATTTGTGCATTACCTTTGTTCCATTGCATCCTGGGAGACCATGAGGCCCCCTCGGCCCCTCTTTTCCAGGGAACCCCTGAAAGAGGAAAACATGATGTTCACAAGAGCATCTCTAAATGGGTCTATGTTGGACAAAGCAGCTAATGTTGGTGTCACAAAAATGTGACAACACCATGCCAAGTATTTACAATTAATGATGAGACCTCATGTATGACATATACAGTAAGTAGCATCTGAATTCCTCTTTTAAACATTTTGGCTATGAATTATGTCCAGAAATAGAACATAAACAGATACACTCTAGTATTATTTTAGTATCAATGATATACTATTATAGTTTTTTTTTTATGATTTTTTTTATATATTTTGTTTTCATTGTATTTTAGTTAAAATTGTAGTAATTTTGTGTTGTTTTTGTCATGTTTATTTTTCTTAAGTATGTCTATATAGATTTTATTAAATTTTGAGTTTTTAGTTTTAGTTCTTTTAATACTTCAATTTAAACTAAATGAAATGAGAAATGTTTTTTTTGAGAAATTAGATTTTTTATGGTTTTAAGTTTTCGTTTTAGTAATAACACTGATACATATTCTCTAAAAAATATTCTCTAAAATATGTCAAAACTTACCGGTAGTCCAGGTGGGCCAGAGAATCCTGGTGTCCCTGTAACTCCCTTATTGAGAGAATGAGAATGAGAGACAGATTGGGTAATGTTCAGTTATACAGCAACTGTCACAGGAAATATATTAACACACTCACACACTCCGTACCCTAGAA
This sequence comes from Spinibarbus caldwelli, assembly GCA_039654775.1. Lineage (NCBI taxonomy): Eukaryota > Metazoa > Chordata > Actinopteri > Cypriniformes > Cyprinidae > Spinibarbus > Spinibarbus caldwelli. The sequence continues at coordinate 7,800,217 of CM077252.1, forward strand.
CCTTTAGGTCCGGGCATGCCTGGAAATCCAATATTTCCCTGTGTAATAATAATAATCAAAAAAAAAAAAAAAACGTTACCAATATTAATCAATGCTCTAATAAAGAGTATGCAACAAAAATACTGAAATAATAATGTCTCAAATTCTGTAAGGTCCTCACTTGGAAGTGGAAGTGAAAGAAAATTAAACACCCAGTGAGCAAGTCATAGCTGACTGTGGCAAAGAACAAAAAATTCTTTAAGGTGTTAAGGTGCTAAAAAAGTGAAAATACGGGGAAACTCTATAGTGTTTTTCTAAGAGCATGTGTAAAATGTAGAATATATTGCATTTTTTATTCTTATATATTTTCAAATTGTGAGCTTGTAAAACAGCCGTGTGTAACATACATTGTCACCGGGAAACCCAGGAGGGCCTTCTTTTCCTCGATGCCCCTGAATTCCTTCTACACCAGGCAAACCAGGTAACCCCATCTCACCCTGAGAGAAATTAATGATTAAGTTGCATGATTATTGTGGGGAAACGGTTTGTGTAAAACAGTAAAATGCTATGGTTTTTGCCCTGGATTACAGTCTGGACTAGTTGACGCTAGTTCCTGAAAGTCAAAATTAAGCGTATTTTGCTTAAAACAAGTAAAATTATCTGCCAAGTGGGTAAGTAAATTATTCTTAAAACAAGAGTATTTTACTTACCCCACTGGCAGATAATTTTACTTGTTTTAAGCAAAATGCACTTAATTTAGTTTTTTTTTTTTTTTTACCCTGGAAACAAGACTAAATATCTTAAGTCATTTTGCTTATCTAGTAAAAGTATCTTGATTTAAGAATTTTTAGATATTTTGACTAGAAACAAGACAAAAATACCAAGTATGATAAGCCATTTTTTTTTTTTTTTTGCAGTGCATGCAGATGGAGTTGACAGATTTCAGAAAATCATGCAGTTTATGACAGACACAGTCTGATTTTTTCAGCTTCAGACAATGATTCCGTCCAGTCAGATATCTAATATGTTTGATATTATGAACTGATTTTAGAGCACATTTTGCATAGATTTGCATGTTTAATTTGAAAGAAACTTGTATAAAATTAAATATAATGACTTCCGGTTATGGCGCCTTGCTGAAGAGACGCTCGAGTTAGCCCCGCTGTAATTTGGATTAAGATTTCCTAAATATATCCCAGTTTCATTCAACGTTTGAACTTGTTTATAAGTGAATACTGTTTAAGATGTCACCTAAACCAGCAAAGCAAAAGCCGAAAAAAAGTAGAAACTACAAGAAGTTACATCTGACTCCGAAAGCTGGGAAGAGGTGGCGCGAGTTACATATGGCAGTGAAGACTCTTCACCGGTTTGTGGAGATCAAGCTGGTGGCTTACACGCTGATACAAGTGGTATCATACAAGCAATAAACTTGATGAAGGTCGACATGGCCTCTCAGTTCGAAACTGTCCTTTCAGCTGTACAAGATATCAAAAATCAAGTTGCAGAGTGTTTCGGAAGTTTAACGCAGACAGAGGAACACATTTCTCAGACTGAAGATTCGGTCTCCACACTTCAGTCAACGACCAGCGCTCTGGAAAAGAAAATTACTGCACTCACCTGGAAAACAGATGATTTGGAAAATCGCAGCCGACGCACCTGAGGCTTTTAGGTTTACCAGGGAAATCCGAGGGCAACGATGCATGTACATTCTTAGAAAGCTGGTTACCTGAAGCGCTGGACATGGAACCACTGCGGAAACCACTGGCCATAGAGAGGGCCCACAGAATCGGTTATATGCGAAAGACTGCAGCGGACGCGAAGTCTACCCCAAGAGTGATGATTGTGAAGTTCTTGGACTACAGAGACAAGGCGCGTGTGATGCGAGCGGCCAGAGCAAAGACAAAATTATTATAATCAAGGTGAAAAGGCAGGAAAATTGTTAGCTTGGAGAATTAAACAGAAGCAATCTGAAAGAACAATAAATTATATTGAAGATAATTGTGGCAGCATTACTGTGGACCCAGTAAAGATAAATGAGACTTTATATTCCTCAGAATATGCAGATAATAGTACACAAAAAGAATTTCTTGACAGTCTGTCTATACCCACTATCTCTGTAGAGACAAAAAGGTCTCTAGACATGGACATAACAGAAGAAGAAATTACAGAGGCCATTGACAGTTTAACAACAGGTCAAACACTGGGACCAGATGGCCTTAATGTAGATTTTTACAAGAAATTTAAAATAAAACTAGCCAGACCCCTTTTAGATATGTTTAAAGAATCCTTTGCGAAAGATGTGCTCTCAGAATCTTTAAGACACGCTCTCATTACGCTGATACCTAAGCCTAATAAAATAAATACACAAAATGTGAATCATTTCGACCAATTTCATTACTTAATACAGATGTTAAAATACTGAGTAAAATTTTAGCAAGGGGGTTGGAGGCACTTCTACCTAAGATAATACACAAAGACCAAAATGGATTCAATAAGGGCAGGCAAGGTTTTCACAATGTTAGAACCTTGCTTAATGTTTTATATCTTAAAAAGGGAACTTGTGATACGGCGATTCTGTCCTTAGATGCCGAAAAGGCTTTCGAAAGGGTAGAACGGCCGTATCTATTTGAGGTCCTTAAAAGATTTGGGTTTGGAGAAATTTTCTGTAAATGGATTAAGATACTTTACATGCATCCTATGGCTGAAGTGCTCACTAATAATATAGTTTCCAAGACTTTCAACATTCAAAGGGGTACTCGTCAAGGGTGCCCCCTTTCACCCCTTCTTTTTATCTTAGCAATCGAGCCACTTGCCATTGCAGTAAGGTCTCATAGTAATATACTAGGCATCAGATCAGACACAATAGATTTATGCATTTCGTTGTACACAGACAATGTAATTCTATACTTGACAAATCTGGCTCACTCCATTCCTTCTTTAATACAACTTCTTTCACTCTTTGGTAACTTTTCTGGTTATAAAATAAACCAATCTAAATCATGTATCCTTCTACTGAATAATGGTGATAGTCAAATACCAGCTGTAACACAATTTAATGTGGTAGATTCCTTTGTTTATTTAGGAATTAAAATAACTGCTAACATAGATCGTATATCTTCGGCTAATTACCAACCTCTTTTGAACTCTATCTCTAAATTTATTGAAAGATGGAAAAATTTACCTATATTGCTAATTGGATGTTTAAATACAATAAAAATGAGTGTGCTACCTTATATCTGTTTCAAAATATTCCTCTCTGCCCTCCATCTTCCTTTTTTACAACACTTCAGAGATTATTCACTGATTTCATCTGGAATAATAAAAGAGTTTGTGTTCGGTTATCATTATTATACTTGCCTTATAATAGGGGTGGTCTCCAGTTTCCAAATCTACAGTGGTACTACTGGGCAGCACAGTTACGATCTACTTTATATTATTATTCTTCTGAATCTTATACATCTTGGTTGGACATTGAATATTTCTTTATAAAATCAAAATTACCCCTTAATCTTTACCTTTATTCGGCAGACATTAAATCTCTCCGAAAAGACAAAGATACCGTATCCTTTAACCGTATCCTCATTAATACAATTAATGTCTGGTGTGATGTATATAAATATTTAGGTCATTGCAATACTTTATCATGTTTTACCCCAATATGGGGAAACAAGTGTTTTAAACCAGCCAGATCTGACCCAGGATTTAAAGGTGCCATAGAATGCATTGATACAATATTTTAAATTGTTCTCTGATATCTACATAGAAGGTATGTGGCTTAGGTAAGGCCAAAAATTCTCCAGAAATGGTTTTACATGTGCATTTACAACACTAGGATTTCTCCCTAGAATGAAATGGTCTGTTATTGGCTTATTTGGAAGGGTCATGAATAATAATGTTGAGCTCTGCTCTGATTGGCTGTTTCACAGTGCGGCTCTGGTCTGATTGGCTGTTTTACAGTGCGGCTCTGCACTGATTGGCTGTTTTACAGTGCGGCTCATTTCAGTAGCTCACAGCAGGAAGGAAACACAGGGAGGAAAATATATATTTCAATACTTTCTCTCGCAGTTATATCGTCGGGTAATTATACTGAATACAAAATGTGGGCATAAGGGAGCCGCTATTAATATGCGGGGCACCAAAACTGCTTTCAAATGCACGATCGCTTTTTACTTTCACTTTCGAGATTCGCGATCGCATGAACTCTGTTTATACTATGGAGCGGCAGTACTTACCACACATTTTACAAGATCAGATGCTTGTCAGTGGTGCTCAGGATCTGTAAATCATTCGCCATCATCCTCAGTCATCTCTCCTTACTCTGTTTATGTGGTAAGTGAAATCTTATGTACTGTAATGTAACATGCTACCGCTAGCAAGGAGCAAACCATGTCCCTTTAGTGGCTCGCGTTATTTTATTAGAACGCGTTATTTGCTTTCCGTGCCTTTCTGAATACAGACACCAACCCATCCCTGCACTTCACATCCCCTGCACAGCCTGGAACATAACATTTATTTCCATGATCTGCCATTTTCGCTGTTGTCCTTGCTTGTTTCTTCACAATACCTGCAGAACTTCTGATGGTTCGGCTGGCGGCCGGCCTGGAACATGGGTGGGTATATGCAAATGTTGGGGGTGTAACTATTAGTGATCCCGACTGTTACGTCACAGTCAGTGTTATGTTCTGATTTGCCTATTTTTCAGTGGTCTTTTTTTATTCACGAGATCTACATAAGAAGGAGGAAACAATGGTGTTTGAGGCTCACAGTATGTCACTTCCATGTACAGAACACACAGTATGTCACTTCCATGTACAGAACTCTTATTATTCAACTATGCCAATTCTATACAGTTTTCCATTCTATGGCACCTTTAAGATGTGGTTTGATAAAGGGCTGCAAAAAATTGAGGATTTCTATAAAGAAAATGATCTAATGTCCTTCACGGAAATTGTAGCGCAATTTGATATTCCCAAAAAGCATTTCTTTAAATTCCTTCAATTTAGGAGCTATGTTTCTTCTTATCAAGGTGCAAAGCTTACAAAACCTGATAAGACACCACTTGAAGGCCATGTTATCAAAACCCGCCCATTCTAAAGGTTTAATATTTATGTTTTATAAAACGTTAGAATCATACTCCAAAGAATCATCAGAATCTAAATTGGCTTCCTGGAGAGAAGATTTAAATCTAAATATTCCCTTGGATGTATGGGAAGAAATATGTATGAAAGCTCAACTACAAACATTTAATAGTAATCTCAAATTAATACAGTACAACTGGATTATGAGAACATATATTACTACAGTTAGGTTAAATAAAATTAACCAGAATATTCCAGACACATGCATCAAATGCTCAGTTGATAAAAGTACACTTATGCATTGCATGTGGAACTGCCCTAAGGTGCAGGAGTTTTGGAAAGAGGTGGCTATATTTATTTTCCAGATGATATCTAGAAATCTACCCATGAAACCTGAAATTTTTATTTTGGGAAGTATTCCTGAGAATATTGTTCATCATGGCAGCACTCGTAAACTTGTTGATACTAGTATACTTCAAGCAAAGTGTCTGATAGCTTTGTAGTGGAAGAAAATGGAAAGGCCGTCTATTGTACAGTGGATCAATAACATGTCCTTCTGTTTAGCGATGGAAAAGATAACATGTTGAAAGGTAAACTTTTTTCTTTTGAGAAAATTTGGACACCCTTTATATCTTTTAAATCAAATTCGGATTTTGGCAATGTACTGAATGAGACAGGAGAAGACAAGATAAATTGACACTTGACCTATCTCCCTATCCCCCCTTTTCATAGATTTATTTAAATAAACCATTGATGAATAATGATTTCAACTTCCCCTTCCTATTGTATTACTGTCTGGAATAACCCGTGTTACTATTTTAAATAACCTGTGCTTTTTCTTTTTTTTTGGTTTGTTTTGTGCTTTTTTTTTTTTTCTTCATATGAAAAGATGTAACTACAATATTGTTGTCACGATAATGCTCTGTGGCAAACTAAGGAACTCGGAGACGAGGATAAACTTAACACAAACAGTCTTTAATAAATCAAACTCAAAACTCCAGGGAACACAGGACAGGCAGAGACACACAGGAACATGACTTCCACGTTAATACCAGACAAGAAACACAGGGCAGATCACATTATAAATACACATGGAACATAATCAGGTAATTAAACACACAGCTGGAACTAAATTAACTAATAAGGACAGGAACAGGAACAGAACCAAATATGGGCATATGGGAACACATGGGGAACAAAACACAAGACAACATGACACACACAAGCCTGACATGACGCCCCCCTCTGGAAGGCGCGTCCTCGTGCCATACAACATCAACGGGGTGGGAAGGTGGGCGCTCTGGAGGCCCCTCAAGACAGACACGGGCAGACTTGCAGAACAGGAGGCCTCCAGGGCAGAACAGACAGTTTGGGGCGCCATGGTGGATCAGGCAGTTCAGGAGGCCATGGTGGTGCAGGGAGTTCAGGAGGCCATGGCGGTGCAGGGAGCTCAGGAGGCCATGGCAAAGCAGGGAGCTCAGGAGGCCATGGCGGAGCAGGGAGCTCAGGAGGCCATGGCGGAGCAGGGAGCTCAGGAGGCCACGGATTGGCATGGCCTCGCCACTCGGCCCGGCCTCTACAGCCGGAACCCTACTACCCCCCCACCCCCAAAAAAAAATCCTTGGGGAAACTTACGGGGCTGAACTCTGGAACTGGAGCCCTCCGTGGGCTAAACACAGGAACAAGAGCCCTCCGTGGGCTAAACACAAGAACAGGAGCCCTCTGTGGGCTAAACTCAGGAACAGGAGCCCTCCGTGGGCTAAACTCAGGAACAGGAGCCCTCCGTAGGCTAAACTCAGGAACATTAGCCCTCCTTGGGCTAAACACAGGAACTGGAGCCCTCCGTGGGCTAAACACAGGAACAGGAGCCCTCCGTGGGCTAAACTTGGGAACTGGAGCCCTACGTGGACTAAACACAGGAACAGGAGCCCTCCATGGGCTAAACACAGGAACAGGAGCCCTCCGTGGGCTAAACTTGGGAACTGGAACCCCACGTGGGCTAAACACAGGAACAGGAGCCCTCCATGGGCTAAACTCGGGAACATGAGCCCTCCTTGGGCTAAACACAGGAACTGGAACACTCCATGGGCTAAACACAGGAACTGGAACCCTCCATGGGCTAAACTCAGGAACAGGAGCCCTCTGTGGGCTAAACACAAGAATTGGAGACTTTCGTGGGCTATCCACAGGAACAGGAGCCCTCTCAGGGCGAGGCTCGGAATCTGAGGTCACTGCTGGGCCGGACATGAGACCAACTGCCCTCCTTGGGCTGAACGTGGTGACCAGGGCCATTTCAGGGGTGAATTCAGGAACCGCTTCCATTGAGGCAGCCGGAGAAGGGAATGGCCTCCGTGGCCATGACAAGAGAAGCTGCCTGCTTCTGAGGGACCCCAACAGACAAGACATGACAAGACAAGACCGACAAGATCTGTTCCTGTGGACACGACAAGACTTCTGGGGACATGACTTGACTTTGGTCAGGGGCTAGAGCCATCACTGCACTCTGGGAAGGGGCTTGAGCCATCACTGGACTCTGGTCAGGGGCTTGAGCAGACATAGGAGCGCGTTTTCGAGGAGCGGGCACTGGAGTCGGAATGGCCGGCGGGCTTGAGTGAGCTGCTAACGGCGGCGGGCTTGAGTGAGCGGCGGCTGACAGACTTGACTTCATAGCGGCCGGCTGACTTGACTGACGAGCGGCCAGCGGGCTTGGGATACCCTCACCAGACACCGGAGGATCCCTTCCCTCCAACTCAGTCCGGTGGTGTCTGGGAGGTCCATGGGGCGATGGTAGTTGGCCCCGTGCCTGAACAGCGAGTTGAGCGTGGCGTCGTCCAGCGCATACTCGTCGAAGGGGAGATCTCTACAGGCTAAGGCGATGAACTGAACGGCGGTTTCCATGCCGCGGGGAGAACAAAAACAGAAACAAAAACTTTTCAAAAAACAAACGGAAACAAAACGGGGGGAACCGCTCACATTTGGTTAGGTCTGGTATTCTGTCACGATAATGCTCTGTGGCAAACTAAGGAACTCGGAGACGAGGATAAACTTAACATAAACAGTCTTTAATAAATCAAACTCAAAACTCCAGGGAACACAGAACAGGCAGAGACACACAGGAACATGACTTCGACGTTAATACCAGACAAGAAACACTGGGCAGAACACACTATAAATACACATGGAACATTAATCAGGTAATTGAACACACAGTTGGAACTAAATTAACTAATAAGGACAGGAACAGGAACAGAACCAAATATGGGCATAAGGGAACACATGGGGAATAAAACACAAGACATAACACACACAAGCCTGACAATTGTTGTAATACATTGTTATATTTTGTTACATCCCAATAAACAGATTTTTATAAAAAAAAAAAATAAAAAAAAAAGCAGGAAACCAATATTAGAAATTGCAATAATATTTCACAATATTACTGTTTTTCTGTATTTCTGATCAAATAAATACAGCCTTGATAAGCAGAACTGATCTTACTGATCCCCCCCCCCAAAATTAAATATAACAGTTGTCACTCTATCTCCCAATAATGTCTTAACAAGATGATATTTTAATGCTTAATTTTACAAGTAGGTTTTTTTTTTTTTTTTGTGATTTGTCTAAAAAACCTTGCTTCAGTCCAGTATGAGATCATCTTGAAATATTACTAACAATATAAAAGTTATTCTTAAGTTTACTTTATAAAAATCAGTAAGGATCTCACTGCAAAAAGACACATGTACCACTAAAGGAGTACATTTTTAAAATCATACTAAAAGGCATTCTTTTGATCATTTTGATAATTTAGAGGTCTTTAATTCTGTGTATGAATTATTATACAGTAGGCTTTACATTAAAAATGTGCATGATGGCCCTGGTCTCAAAACAGAGGGGACATATACGTGGTGACATATTTTCACATTGGGCAAGTAGAGAGAACTTCATCAAATCTGAATATGAATTGTCAGCATGAAATTTGACAGATATTTCAAGATTATTTGCAAATATCCTCAAAAACACAGAGACCGAAAAACTCTTACAGAGGAAGGTCTGCAAAATAGCTCCATGGACTTTATCTAATCCCATATACAACCCTGGCTTTTATTGCAATGAACATATTATGACAGGTATGCCAAACACGTGTATAGAAAGAAATAGAACACAGACTTTTACACACAGGTGGACATATACAGAGGAGCAGATGCGTGACTTATATTGCTGATAAGTGTTCTGTAGCTTTGGGCATCAATAGTGTAGCTAGGGATACAGTGATAGTGTGATACGGACACCTGGGTGGCCAATACATCTATCACATCACCTAGAAATAGTCATGAGGCCACCCACTACCACAAAATATGCTTTTTTTCTCTCAGTTTTGGACCTGGTGCCCCAAGCTTCAGAATTCCCGATGTAAAGACAACCACAACCAAAAACTGATATTTCGTGTTGAGTAAAAAGGGAATATACAAAAACGTAGTAGTAATTACTAAAAAGTTGTAATTTTGAAATGATGGTGCTTTTGAAAATTTACTTATCCTCAGGCCATCAAAGATGTGGATGAGTTTGTTTCTTTATCCAATAGATTTGGAGAAATATAACATTACATCACTTGCTCACCCTTGGATCCTCTGCAGTGAATGGGTGCCGTCAGAATGAGAGTCCAAACAGTAGCTGATAAAAACATCACAATAATCCATAAGTAACCCACACGACTCCAGTCCATCAGTTAACATCTTGTGAAGTGAAAGGCTTTATGTTTGTTAGAAACAAATCCATTGTTAAGACATTTTTTGACTTCAAGCCCTTGCTTTCGGCTAAAATGTGAATCCTTTATTCAAAATATTCCTTTTTATAGTGAAAATGTCATCTAGTCTGAATCAGGAGAGAAATATGCACAGATTAAGCATCATTCATAAGTGAAGACAGCCCAAAACAAATAAGTCAGTGGATTTTGATGTGAGAGGATGAACAGGGGATGAACTTTTCCACGGGAGGAAGCATTATTATGGATTATGGACTTGTATTTTAACCAGAGGCGATGGTTTAAAGTTAAAATGCTTTGGATGAATTTATTTATTACAAAAATGCAACTTTTCGCTTCACAAGACTTTAATTGATGGATTGGAGTCATGTGGATTATTGTGATATTTTTATCAGCTATTTGGACTCTCATTCTGACGGCACCCATTCACTGCAGAGGATTCATTGGTGGGCAAGTGATGTAATGCTAAATTTCTTCGAATCTGTTCCAATGAAGAAACAAAAAAATGTTCAGAAAATTTTCATTTTTGGATGAGCTATTCCTTAAACTTAAATTGATACTATATTTCTCGCCCTGCTTTTACTGCTAAATGCAAGTATAAGGCATGATTAAGATATTATGAACATTAACATCATGATATTCTAGCTGCTTTGAAACAATGTGTGCTGTGAAAAGCAATATACAAATAAATCTGAAATCATTCCACTATCATGGAGCAAATATGAAAGCTTCTGCACCAGAAACGTTCACCAGAAGGGGGCAGCATTTACATTTGATATAAATCTGAATGTCCCTGCATGTTTAACTTGAGGAAGTCTAGCTATTTTCACACTAGCTATACTGATGTTCTGAACACAGTTTGTGCAATATGTTTGTGACATGGCATTGTCATTTGTGTGTGAACATGACTGAATGTATGTTTACGTATGTTTGCACGTTCTATTACCTTTTGTCCTTTGATTCCTTGACAGTTGCACCCTGATTTCACATTGCAAAAACACCCCTGTGAAGAAAACACAAGCAAAATAACCATGACTGCACAAATGCATTTACAGATACAACAGCACCATAAGGCATCCTCATGCTTAATAAGAAAATAAAGTCACCAAAAAGGGACAAGTATTGATTAAAACTTCTAGTCCTTTGTGGTTTTGTAGCACCTAATCATTAGGATTTCAGAGTTAATTGACTGTAGGCACGAGATGTGCCCAAGCAGACACCCATAATTTAAATGAAATCACCTAATGAAGAAATGCATAAAATCCATTGCTTAAAGGAATGCTGGGAGTTTCACTGGCTCTCTGCATGAACATGCATTGTTACGGATGAACTACAAAATTAAAAGATATGACAGCGACAAGCATGGGCTCATGGCCTCACATTTCACTATTTGAGAGCACAGATTCATACAGTTATGTCTTTGGAATAGCAAAGTTATGCTTCCTTGACAACAACACAAGTTGATATTATGTCTCATGAGATGATTTCATCTAAACTGCAAAAGTAAAAGTGGTCATGTGATGTTGCTTATGTTTTTACGTAATGATCATTTGACCTGACTCACCAAACTCATTTAGAGCCTAAACCTAAAAGAGAGATTGTGATTCTACAGTATCCACTAATTAAAAGGATTTCTTGAAAGTTGTTCTGATTGATAGATAGATAGATAGATAGATAGATAAATTAATTAATTAATTACTTAAAAAAAAAAAAAAAAAAAAAAAAAGCTTATTTTAGGCACACACATCAAGAATCAGCGTAGGAATCTCAACAACGGTAACACCAATCTGATCGAATCTTAAGTTGTCTGATTCACTCTCTGATATCCTACAACGGTGACAAACAGCATATTCAGAAAACCGATCAACTCTAATCATTAGAAAACAAGCTACTAAAAGTCATAACAAACAAACAAAAATAAAATACTAAGAATATAGGAAATTACTAAGACAATTCAGCTAATAATTTATTCATGCCGCAATGCATCATGGGATCCATGGGTGAATTTTGATTGGTGGCACCCGGAATGCACTGCAACATGCTTTTAAATTGTCACCGTTGTTGAGATTCACAGGTTGATTCTTGATGTTTGTGTGTCTAAATAAAATAATTTTTCAAAGATTTTTGAACAAACAACTTTTACAAAATCCCTCAGATTGTATTGAAAATGCTAGAAATCTTATGCTGAAGAATCACAGGGCTGCAATAATCAACAATGTAAATCTAACTCAGAGATCAGGCTTTAAATGAGTTCAGCGATTCAGGTAAAACAATACTTTTTTCTTTTCTTTTTTCTTTTTCTCTTTGCTTGTCTGTCTGTATGTTTCTGTGGCTCAGTGGTAGAGCATTGCGTTAGCAGCGCAAAAGGTCGTGGGTTCAATTTCCAGGGAACACACATACTGAAAAAAAAAATGTATAGCCTGAATGCACTGTAAGTCACTTTGGATAAAAGCATCTGCTAAATGCATAAATGTAAATGTAATTCAGTTATAACAGCCAAGCAAAATCTAACTTAAAACATTTAAGGGTCAAGAGCCCAACTAAAGCAAACACTGACCACCATAATGGTGACATAAAAATTGTGATTTTTCGTCTTTGGTGATTCTGCTCGTTAACATCAGGTGTCTTTAATAATGGTCAATCATCACTTAATTATCTCATTAACTGTAACTCTGCTTCAGTGTTAATTTAACACTCTTATTTTAACACTTTCACACTCTTGAGTATGGTCTCACATGTACTCCCAGGAGAGTTAATTTCACTCTGGATTTTTTTTTTGTTTTTGTTTTTTTGTTTTTTTTGCTGTGCGGTACACTACAATTCAAAGGTTTGGAATCATTAAAAAAGGTTTTTTAATGCTTTTGAAAATCTCGTGTTCAGCAAGGCTGCATTTATTTGATGAAAAATACAATAAAACAGTAATATTGTGAAATATTTTTATTTAGTAATATTGTGAAATTTAAAATAACTATTTTCAGTTGTAATATTTTTAAGAATGTTATTTATTAGACAAGCAACTGTTTGGCTCTCAGAATGATGACAGAATTGTCATTTTTAGGTGAACTCTTTAAGATCAAGTCTACAAGATCCCCTCAAACTCCTTTTTTCTGACCTCACAGTCAAACCCTGCATCCTTAGAGGTCTCTGCAATAATCATGTCTATGATTGTTGTTACTCCTTGTCTGAATCCGCATTGATCACAGGGATTCAAGTGTGATTCTATATCACAAATAAACTGTTTTTGTCTTTCTCCCATTGCACATTTTTACCCAGATGCTGGTGTACCGTTTCTGCAATCTATTCACAAAAGTTCTGGTGGTAACATGATACAGTAATGCTATCCGTCGGACCTTCCATGGTACTTTGATAAATATGCATGATACTTTGTACTGGGTTATTTAGGTACCTCCATGGCAAATATACTAAAACCGTGATATTTGAATATTGCAATCATTCAGAATGGTTTAAATTAAAATGTCATGCATTACTGTATCATGGTGCCACCACAATACTACAATACCAGCACCATGTCTAAAAACCATGCTACTTTTTTGTAAGTAAAATCCAAACCTACACTAAAACTAAACTACAATACAAATAACAACTATCACTTTTAAAAAAAAGTTTGTTGCCTATATGGATTCATAATCATAAGCTCTGCTGACACTGCAGATAATATATGACATGACACAGACTTTAATACACAGAGGCATGTGTAATGAAATGCGTGGCCTACTGAGATATCTAAAGATGATTGAGAAGTCCTGATGCACGTGCTGGGGGCTTCAAGAAGCTTCAAAGGGCTCTGCAGAATGAGTTTATTTTGGCTTACAGATGCACTGCCTCTGTGCAGGTGTGCTCATGTCCGGTCACGTTCTGACAGGTAAACACTGAGCACACAAACCAACATACTCAAAATATTTGTACAAAGCATGTCCCACATTGAAACATCATTCATCAATCATTTGTAAAATCATTTTCTGTAGCAAAAATCAAGTACAAAAGTCCCACCAATATGATTTCATATACATTAGAGATGAGGCGAGATGAGACTTGACAAGACAACTGGAAAAAACTAGTGCTGGGCAACGATTAATCGCGATTAATCTTTTCCAAAATAAGTTTTTGTGTACATAATACAGGTGCATCTCAATAAATTAGAATGTCGTGGAAAAGTTCATTTATTTCAGTAATTCAACTCAAATTGTGAAAATCGTGTATTAAATAAATTCAGTGCACACAGACTGAAATAGTTTAAGTCTTTGGTTCTTTTAATTGTGATGATTTTGGCTCACATTTAACAAAAACCCACCAATTCACTATCTCAACAAATTAGAATATGGTGACATGCCAATCAGCTAATCAACTCAAAACACCTGCAAAGGTTTCCTGAGCCTTCAAAATGGTCTCTCAGTTTGGTTCACTATGCTACACAATCATGGGGAAGACTGCTGATCTGACAGTGGTCCAGAAGACAGTCATTGAAACACTTCACAAGGAGGGTAAGCCACAAACATTCATTGCCAAAGAAGCTGGCTGTTCACAGAGTGCTGTATCCAAGCATGTTAACAGAAAGTTGAGTGGAAGGAAAAAGTGTGGAAGAAAATGATGCACAACCAACCGAGAGAACCGCAGCCTTATGAGGATTGTCAAGCAAATTCGATTCAAGAATTTGGGTGAACTCCACAAGGAATGGACTGAGGCTGGGGTCAAGGCATCAAGAGCCACCACACACAGACGTGTCAAGGAATTTGGCTACAGTTGTCGTATTCCTCTTGTTAAGCCACTCCTGAACCACAGACAACATCAGAGGCGTCTTACCTGGGCTAAGGAGAAGAAGAACTGGACTGCTGCCCAGTGGTCCAAAGTCCTCTTTTCAGATGAGAGCAAGTTTTGTATTTCATTTGGAAACCAAGGTCCTAGAGTCTGGAGGAAGGGTGGAGAAGCTCATAGCCCAAGTTGCTTGAAGTCCAGTGTTAAGTTTCCACAGTCTGTGATGATTTGGGGTGCAATGTCATCTGCTGGTGTTGGTCCATTGTGTTTTTTGAAAACCAAAGTCACTGCACCCGTTTACCAAGAAATTTTGGAACACTTCATGCTTCCTTCTGCTGACCAGCTTTTTAAAGATGCTGATTTCATTTTCCAGCAGGATTTGGCACCTGTCCACACTGCCAAAAGCACCAAAAGTTGGTTAAATGACCATGGTGTTGGTGTGCTTGACTGGCCAGCAAACTCACCAGACCTGAACCCCATAGAGAATCTATGGGGTATTGTCAAGAGGAAAATGAGAAACAAGAGACCAAAAAATGCAGATGAGCTGAAGGCCACTGTCAAAGAAACCTGGGCTTCCATACCACCTCAGCAGTGCCACAAACTGATCACCTCCATGCCACTCCGAATTGAGGCAGTAATTAAAGCAAAAGGAGCCCCTACCAAGTATTGAGTACATATACAGCAAATGAACATACTTTCCAGAAGGCCAACAATTCACTAAAAATGTTTTTTTTTTTTTTTATTGGTCTTATGAAGTATTCTAATTTGTTGTGATAGTGAATTGGTGGGTTTTTGTTAAATGTGAGCCAAAATCATCACAATTAAAAGAACCAAAGACTTAAACTACTTCAGTCTGTGTGCATTGAATTTATTTAATACACGTGTTTCACAATTTGAGTTGAATTACTGAAATAAATGAACTTTTCCACGACATTCTAATTTATTGAGATGCACCTGTATATGCAAATTCATTCTCTGCCAGCGGGAGGCACTGTTGGAGCTGGAGGTTTCCCCGGTAACGCTGTACATAAAGCAGAGCTCCACTCACAAACCCTGCTTTATCAGACATTACGTGCAAGATGAAATGAAAATGACATCCAAAATTTTCTTAAGACAGTCGGTTTCCATCAGAAATACAGTGATATAAAAACACCCACACCGGGTTTCGATTTTGAAACGTGCATTCGAATTTCCGGAGGCGGGATTTATTTTAATGATATTCTAATGGGCCACTTTGTGATGTCACAAATACAGGAAAACAACTTTGTAGTCCAAACAAGCCGTTCGTTGTAGTTCTTGAAAAGGGATTTTTTTAAAAAAACGAAATATCTCCCTTTGGAGTTGACTTTGAGATTTGTAACTTTGTAGATCTTTTTATGCCCAAACAATACACACTACACACTGACTAAAATTCAAAAAGTGAAAAAGCACTAATTTGTGAAGCTCAATTATGCTGCACATCAGAAATATATTCTTTGGTTTTTCTCATTGTGATGGATGATTAAGGGAATTTGGGCTTTGTTTTCCCTCTTATTTATATTTCTGTGAAACAGGAAGCCATGGCTGGTTAATTTCATGTTCATAATCACCCTGGAGTGCTCAAAATTGTGAATATGAATGGGAATATACTTCAGAGATATTTTACTCATAAGAATTTCTAGGGGTACCAATAATTGTGTCCAACGTGTATTTGAGAAAAACATTTATTTCATAATGATATTTCCTCCCATTTTAAATTCTTATTATCCAATGAAAGGTTAGATTTTTGTCAATTTTTTAAATAAAAGATCAAAAGCATTAATAATGCAGGTTTATTTTCAGAGCCTTCTTTGATCATATTTACCAAGGGTGCCGATATTTTTGGCCATGACTGTATATAAATACACACACATGCATGTATATATTTAAGAAAAATAGGTTGTTTATATATTAAATATATTTATATATAATATAAATTATATGAATATAATTATATACATGTAAATATTTTCTAAATATATACTGTATGTGTGTGTCTTTATATATACATAATAAATATACACAGTTGACACACATATTATGTACACAAAAACTTTTATTTTGGATGCGATTAATCGTTGACCAGCACTAGAAAAAAGACAAAAAAAGTGACGAGATGAAAACAGAACGAATGCAAAGAGAAGAGAAGAGAAGAGAAGAGAAGAGAAGAGAAGAGAAGAGAAGAGAAGAGAAGAGAAGAGAAGAGAGCTTTGAAAAAATGAAAGAATGGAATGAAAATTAGACTACAAAAAGGTGTGAAATATGAGCATAGCAAAATGCTTGTGTTAGTTTTAAAATAGTTGAATCAAGCCCAAACTAAGAGCGGTGCAACAATGAATAGGAAATATTCATAAACACCCTCCTAGACTCTCAGAACACACAGACAGGCTCAGGCTGACACCGTACAGACACTGTGAGTGTTGTGTGTCAGTACGCATATAATCTGGCATCTATCTGATACCTGTCTGAAATAATCAGGCTAATGTTCGTCTGCTTGTGAAGAGCCTGTAGCCATTCCAGATGTCTTCTCGCATCAACAGAAAATTAGTAAAATTCATGGGCTGACTGTCAGTAACACTACTGTGTATTAACATGCCCTTGGAAGTTGACTGACAGTAATACAAAAACAATTACACTGAACACAACACAATGGAAACCCATCAGGAAATGCTATCGGGATGCATACCAGGTGTAAAATGAGACACAAGTCATTGAATGTCTCTTAATAGACACCCATTCTACTGGATTTTCCCGCTAAAATATGAACAAGATACACTACCTTCCTAAAGCTTGGGGTCAGTAATATGGGTCAGTAATATGGGAGTAATGTTACAGGAGTTCTGCAAATAATTTGTGCACTACTTTGTGCACTGTACTATCTGAAGTTTATAGAGAAGCTTCGAGAGCAGACCATAGAACAGAGCATTTCAATAATCAATACAGGAAGTGACTAAAGCATGAACAAGAATCTCTGTGCTTTACCGAGAGAGCCAGACAAAGTCAATTAATATCATGTATGTGGAAATATGAAGAGTGACTGACATTGTTTATATGTGCTTGGAATGACAAAGTACTATCAAAGATGACACACAAACTTTTAACTTGTTTAGACAAAGACTTAAATTTTAAAATTATCGATATTCACTGAGGAACATTTAGACTTGGCCAGATTGGTTTTTGAGCCAACAAGAATTTCAGTCTTATATTTGATGTGAACCAGTCTTTAATCTCAGCTACACAATCTGAGAGGATAGACGGAGTAAAAATAGAGGTGGGTTTGGAAGACAGGTAAATTTGGGTGTCAGCATAGCAGTGAAACTGTATACCAAACTTCTTACAAATATTACCAAGAGGTAGAAGATAAATAATAAATAAGAGAAGACTCAAAACTGACTCCTGGGGAAGCCCACTAGTAACATATGAAGGCTTTGATGTAAACTGCTTCAGCTGTACAAATTGAGTATGACCCGTTAGATAAGATTGAAACCAAGTCAGGGCAGTGCCCATGATTCCAATAGACTCCAATCTGTACAACAAAATATGTGTGAGATAGTATCAAATGCTATATCAATTAGCATATTAAGTTGCAGTCACAGTCACTGCTGCTTGCGAAATTTCCCAGGTCATTCCAATCAATAGTAATCCATGCCATCGGGAGTTTCAATTCAGGGTGAAGAAGCTCCTCACTCAGATTTTGCTCATGTTCACATCAATTCATTTTTCAGACCAACAGAAAGTTTAAATTTTGCTAATGTGGCTGCACTTTTAGAAGGATTTTTAAAGGACCATGTGACACTGAAGTAATGGCTTCTGAAAACTCTGCTTTGCATCACAGGAATAAATTACATTTTAAAGTATATTAAACAGAAAACAGTTATTTTAAATTCTAATATTTTTTTCAATATTACTGTTTGTACTGCATTTTTATGAAATAAATGCAGCCTTGGTGAGAATAAGAGACTTCTTTTAAAAACGTAAAAATCTGACCCTAAACTTTTGTACTGTATCTGGTTTACATGTATATGAATATAGGGACTTATGATTGCTAGGTGGTTTCTTACAGGCTAAAATCAAAAGACACCACATTCCAAGTGTCTTTGTTGTTCTGGTCTCAGCACAGCTTCCTCCTTCAAGTCTATAGGATGTCACCTGTTTTATTCTGCTCCAGGCAAAATTGTTTGGAAAACTGTCTGATCGACAGCATCTTCCCAACATCCATCGAACACACACATCACTACCACTCTGACTTCCTGCAGCTTGGAATGGCTGAGCTCAGTCAGGCCTTCTGATTGGTCAAACACGCAGAAAAATAAACATGGCAGGGTCCACACTCCATCTGTAAATCCCCCAGTGGGCGACGATGGGTCCTACTGGCTTTATATGAATAGAGGGACTCTAAATCAACAGGCAGGCTGGACAATGAGCTGAATCCAGGGACTAAAAACACACAGGTCACAGTCGGGATGTAGGATTAAGTTTTAGCAGTGGAGAAGAGACAAGAGGAGAGAAGAGACAAGTTTCTTGTGTTTCCCTCTGCTCTTCTTTCTCTCCTCCATGATATCTTCACCCTCAGGGCTGATGCAGAGGTTATTGACTTCATAACATTCTTGGCATTTCCCGGTTTATTCCCTGCATTATTACCACCCCAACACAGAAAAACCTCTCAGACTTTCTCAGTATTACTTTGAACATTAACATTCTGCTAGCTGGAATCATGTTTTGACAAACTCTCTCCTGCGAGACAACGTAATTGACAACATGGAAATCCCAAATCATGTGGCCTAAATCTCTAGCAAAACACAGTACAAATAACAGACTTAACTAAAAACGCTCACCTTCACTACATGAATATAATCAAATTCAAAGCTTACTCTTCAAATGTGGCATATCTGTGGTGAGATGAAGATGGAGGAGACAGGCAGACGGCGTGAGAGTGAGACAGAGGTGTGAGAGATTGAAAAAAAAAAAAATGGCAAAATATATATATATATACACACACACACACACAGACACACACACACACATATACAGTATCTCACAAAAGTGAGTACACCCCTCACATTTCAGCAACAATGTTAGACACATGACGCTTCTCCACCTTCCGGTTGAGGATGCCCCACATGTGCTCAATAGGGTTCTGGTCTGGAGACATACTTGGCCACTCCATCACCTTCACCTACATCACATCTTGGTGGTGTGTTTGGGGTCGTTATTATGTTGGAAACCTGCCGTTCGGCCCAGTTTCTGAAGGGAGGGCATCATGTTCTGCTTCAGAATGTCACAGTACATATTTGAATCCATGTTTCCCCCAATGAACCGCAGCTCCCCAGTACCAGCAGCACTCATGCAGCCCCAGACCATGATGCTACCACCACCATGCTTGACTGTAGGCATGACACAATTTTCTTGGTACTCCTCACCAGGCCGTCGCCACACATGCTGGACACCATCTGAGCCAAACAAGTTTATCTTAGTCTCATCAGACCACAGGACATGGTTACAGTAATTCATGCTCTTGGACAGGTTGTCTTCAGCAAACTGTTTGCAGGCTTTTTTGTGAGCCAGCTTCAGAAGGGGCTTCACTCTGTGATGACAGCCATGCAAACCAACTTGTTGCAGTGTGTGGCGTATGGTCTGAGCACTGACAAGCTGACCTTCCGCTTCTGCAACCTCTAAAGCAGTGCTTCCCAAACCTGTCCTGGAGGCCCCCCTGCCCTGCACCTTTTGTATGTCTCCCTCATCTAACACACCTGATTCCACTCAGCTCGTTAGTAGAGACTGCAAGAACTAAATTGGGTGTGTTTGATTAGGGAGACATACAAAATGTGCAGGGCAGGGGGTCCTCCAGGAGAGGTTTGGGAACCACTGCTCTAAAGCAATGCTGGCAGCACTCATGCGTCTGTTTTTTGAAGCCAGCTTCTGCACCTGACGCACAGCACGAGGACCTAACTTCTTTGATCGACCCTTGTGAGGCCTGTTCCGAGTGGAAACAGTCTTGGAAAACCTCTGTATAACACTGACCACTGTACTGTAACTCAGTTTCAGGGTGTTACTGATCTTCTTATAGCCTAGGCCATCTTTGTGGAGAGCAACAATTCTAATTCTCAAATCCTCAGAGAGTTCTTTGCCATGAGGTGCCATGTTGGACATCCAGTGGTCAGTATGAGAGAATTGTACCCAAAGCACCAAATTTTAACTGCTCTAAAACAAGATACACAAATTTGTATGGTCCTGTCAAGCAGACAAAAACATGAACATGATGAATAGGACATGTGGCTTTGCATGGTTAAACGAAGTATAGCTGTTATCACTTAAGGTGTACTCACTTTTGTTGTCAGCTTTTTTGACAATAATGGCCGTATGTTGAGTTATTTTCAGAGGACAGTAAATCTTTACTGCTATACAAGTT
Organism: Spinibarbus caldwelli; assembly: GCA_039654775.1. Lineage (NCBI taxonomy): Eukaryota > Metazoa > Chordata > Actinopteri > Cypriniformes > Cyprinidae > Spinibarbus > Spinibarbus caldwelli. Next base: position 7,821,236 of record CM077252.1, read on the forward strand.
GCACATTGACTACTCTAAAATATATCCAAGTTTCATTTCTATAGTATTGTCCCTTGAAAAGATATACTAAAATGGTTGCTGAAACGTGACGGGTGTACTCACTTTTGTGAGATACTGTATGTATGTATGTGTGTGTGTATATATATATATATACACACACACAAGGGCGTAGTTTTGGTTTGAACATTGGGGGGTTGAAGTGGACCCCGGGTCATGCTCCCGCTTAAGGTTTATTTATTTGTTTGTTTGTTTGCTTAAATGTTTATTTTTGTAAAATGGTCTTTTGTAAAATGGCTATCCACCACACATACAAAGTTGGTTGATTGCGTAACTGCAATAAAGTAATAGGCTAGTTAACAATTACTTGTTTACATAGGATATATAATGTGTTTTATATTATTTAGACACTTAGGCTATAGTTTAACAGAATGTTCTAATTCAGCACGCCATGGGAAGTCAATCTTAACATTTTCTTATATTGATATTGTTTATTTCTTACTCCTTAACAGTTCATCAGGCTCTTAATGGTTTAATCTATGCCATCATTGGAATATCTGAAGGCCAGGTTTTTCCATCACTCATCATTAGAACCAATTGGCTCTCGATTCTGACTTGTACTTGCTCTTATGAAAAAGTACCATAGTTCTTAACTGTAGCATTTGTTATAATAAGGCTAGCCTATTAATCATTGCCAGACCAATAATGACTTTTTTATTAATCTATATTGCATTTGTTATGAGAAACAACAGCCTTTAGAAACAATAGCTACAACATGCCACATTGTAATATAAATCTATAGGGAAAAATCCATTCCCTTAACAGATTATCTATTATAAATTCTAAATGTTAGACCAAATTTACCATAATAAATAAGCCTACAGTAAAACGTGATAAATTATAGTAAAGGTGGTCATGAGTAGTTTAAAAATATTTTAATATTATGTTAGTGCTGGTGCAAGATTATGTTTTCTCCTCTTTTCATCAGTCTTTTTAGTTTGTGCCTTTTTTTTAGATAATGTTCAACTTTCTCCATGGCATTTTAAAGTGGCAGTTTCTCAATAGAATTCAAATAGATCGCATATTTTACCATCAGCCTTGCGATAGGAATGGCTCGCGTATATATATAAATTTGCACAACTAAAATAGCTAAATGCATAGTGAAAATTCTATATTAATATTACAAACAAATATTCAAATGATTTTGTTTGCAGTATAATGCTGATATACCCTTACAAAAAAGTACTGTGCCAGTACAATGCATATGGTATCAGATGGCAACTTGGTCAAAACTGCACAAACTCTGAGCCACATTCTGTCCAAAAAAGGAGGTAACTGGGGAAAATATACCTGCTAAGTGACGTCACTATTGAGCGCCCCTGCTGGAGTCAGAAGGTGTCAGCAGACTATAAATGATTTCAAGAACACAGTCAAGTCTTATTTATTTCAAGGGAACTTCTGTCCAGGGCATAATTTGTTCAAGTTCCTCTCACACATTTGAACTGTCTTTTGACGCACCAAACTAATCTAAAAGACATTTCTAAACCAAGCGTTTGTCATATAATTAAGATAAATAAAGGTGTAATAAAATAATAAACATGATGTATCGCGACAAAAAGAGCAGCCTTCCGTTGCTATGGTAACCATCCCACGTAAACGCAACTTCTCTAAGTTTATTTAGTAAAGTCTGACTAATTTTTGCGGTTACTAAATGTTGTTTGAAAGCCTATAAAATGCTTCAAATACATAATCTCCCACATAATTCAAAAACACGTTTACGTTACTGTATTTTTCATAATAATTAAGACATATGTGCCATCCTTGTTGTCATGGACCAGGCTAATTAAAGCTAAATGAAATTCAGTCCTTTCTTCACACACTTGCACTACTTTTTCTTTTCTTCGTTAAAAAGATTCGTATTCAAAAATAAATGTTGGAGGAATAAGAGTAGTAAAGTTTTTAGTAGTTCACATTCTATTATGAAACTCACCGCTTTAGTTTGCGCCGGAGTAAGAAGTCCCAGCAGCATCACTCCGAAAAGCGTCGCTCGGAATATTAGGCAAGAATCCATCTCCTCGTCTGCACCGGACCCGCGCACAATTCCCACCGGTCCAGCCGCCAACTATCTCAAATCACACGTTATTCAGTCAAGATCTCCAAATCTACCTCAGGTGCCACCTTCTCAGAAATAAAACTTTAACCTGCACTTAAGAAACTGATTCACACCTTTTAGGCTGTTAATGAATCCATCAAATCAACGAGGGCTCGAGGAAGTGTGTTTGTCAAATTCTGCAGCACTGCGTTGTCGTGGGACAGCCCGTGACGTCATGAAACACGGAGCCGTAACGGCTACCGGATCACGTTTACCGGATCTTTTCCGCGCTTCTCGGCGTGCACCATATGGTATTGTGTTTTAGGTGTTAATGTAAAGCCGCGGTGGCGCAGGAAACTACGGGAGCAGGTGAGGAGTTTGACTTTGTTTTTGTTTGCTTGTTGTAACCTATTTGGGTGTTTGATTAAAGGTCTTGAACTTTTGAATGTCGTTTAAATTATGCCTAACGGCGTGTTTTGTTTAATGCGTGTTGTCAAAAATATAAACCGACGAGTCAAAGAGCTTATTGTCAGTAGCGTATGGTCAGATGTAATATCATGAATTGCAGCAGCTGTTAGAAATTAAATACTGGGTGAAATCACTTTATGCAGCTATACCTGACCACCACTTTTCTGAGGTGACAGAACTTGTACTTCTCTGGGTGAAAATATAACAGTTTTGTGGCAATTAAGAAGAAATTGATGTCTGTAACAGTGTGATGTTGATAATGAATGTTAAATTACAGAGCTGAACGAGCCTTGATATAACATCCACAGAAGCTTGTCAGCTACTTGTTTGAATGAAAGTATCATGGCTGGGCAGACCTTTGTAACACCACTTTTCCATGTACTTCAACTGGTCCCACAAAGATTGCACAAAATGGGACAGTACATAGGCCACAATTGGCACAAACATTATATGTTTTTGTTTTTAGCCTGTGTTCTATGTATTTATTTTGCCTAGTTTATTTAATATTATGCATTAAGAAAAGCATTTCATTTAATTTTGAATGAAAAATGAAATGTAAGTGACATGAGATGGCATAGAAATTATTTCAAATAAGTAAATTTGATTACCACATTATTTTCAGACACAAAATGTTTAAATCCATCAGTAGGTTTCCATTGATAGTGGGATGGGAAGTAACAGCAGCACTCTTTGTACTTGGCATTATTTACAGTTTAGAGATCAGCTGTAGTTTTCAAAACACAGGGAAATATTACATCGACTAATACGATAACTGTTTGTTATTAATAATAACATTTATCGTCAAATCAGGTCAGAAAGTAGTATGAGAAATGTTATGGTTTGGATATGCAACTGATGGTAAATTCAGCCATGAATGTGATAAAGCCCTCATAATTCTAATGATTTTAATGTCATAATATGTCCTGGATATGCACCTGTCTGTCATGCTGTGTAGTTTTTGTGGCCATTGTCTATGTCAGTGAGTTCGCTTTAACATCTTTGTCATTCTTGACTTGTGTGCCATGAAAAAGAAGCCATCCAGAAAGATCAACTTTGTCCCAGCTCCATCTATTGTATTGATTTAGCCGGTCTCTTTCATTCTCACCCCCTCTTCTCACATCACCACCTCCACAGTATTGTCAGCGACGGGAAATATTATCTATAACATCTAAATGTATACCTGTCTGCCTTTACCTAACTGTCAGTTACACCATTATATATCCATATATTTGTGCAGTGATTTTCCCATCCATCCATCTCTTGATTTTTCTCTCAGGTGGATGAGTTGTCCGTGGGGACGTCAGGAGCCATAGCTGGGCCTACATCACTGACCACACCATTCTGAGGCAGTGGATATATATATCAACAGGTAGCACATGCCCTGAGTGGTAGCTGAGATGACACGCCCCCGCCGGATCACCTCGACCAGCCTCCTTCTCTTGTAAGAGTCCCTATTGTCTTAATATTCCAATCATCTTTTGACATTTATCATAATTCAAATAGATCAAACAAATCCTAATCAGCTGATTAGATACCAACATCAATAACACAATTATGTATTCATCAAAAACTTCTTAGCTTAAACACTGTCTTCAGGATTTATGTTTGCTGTCACCTGGCATAGGTATAATGTTGCTTTTATAAGGAGGTCACATAGAAAATTGCATATACCATTCAAAAGTTTGGGGTCAGTAAGATTTTTTTTTAAAGAAATTAATACTTTTATTCAGCAAGGATGCATTAAATTGATCAAAAGTAACAGTAAAAATATTTGTAATGCTATAAAATATTTCTATTTTAAATAATCCTGAAAAAAATGTATCACAATTTCCACAAAAATATTAAGCAGCACAACTGTTTTCAGCATTATTAATAATAAGAAACGTTTCTTGAGCAGCAAATCGACATATTAGAATGATTTCTGATGGATCATGTGACACTGAAAACTGGAGTAATAATGCTGAAATTCAGCTTTGCCATTACAGAAATAAAATATATTTTTAAATGTTAAAATAGAAAACAGTTTTTTTGTATTGTAAAAATATTTGACAATACTACCATTTTTACTGTATTTTTGATCAAATAAATGCAGCCCTAAGAATCTTCTTTCAAAAATATTAAAGAATCTTACCCACCCCACACTTTTTAATGGTACTGTATATTTTCCTGAAAGAGCTGCCTAACTTCTTTGTAGTGATTACTAATGTCTTATTTAGTATGTCTCATTCATTTATTTTCCAGCAGGAAGCTTTTATTGGCACTTATGACGATGCACACAGCTTTGGGGGTGAGTATTATCTTCATAAAGTTGTCTTAATGGTTTCACAATGTTAAGATGAGACTGCTGGCCGAGTCAGTAAATGTCTTTTTTACCCTACATAATTCAGATGGATGTGGTAAAAGCCGCGTTTGTATATGCTGGACATTTTATGTTTATTAGAGTATTGCATCATTAGCTTAGCAACATGTTAAAGAGATGAAAACTGTCATCATTTACCCATCTTCATGCCTGTCTTTCTTTTGCGGAGCATAAAAAAGGAGATACAGTGGGGCAAAAAAGTATTTAGTCAGCCACCAATTGTGCAAGTTCTCCCACTTAAAAAAATGAGAGAGGCCTGTAATTTTCATCATAGGTATACTTCAACTATGAGAGACAAAATGAGAAAAAAAAATACAGAAAATCACATTGTAGGATTTTTAAAGAATTTATTGGTAAATTCCTTGGTAAAATAAGTATTTGGTCACCTACGAACAAGCAAGATTTCTGGCTCTCACAGACCTGTAACTTCTTCTTTAAGAGGCTCCTCTGTCCTCCACTCGTTACCTGTATTAATGGCATCTGTTTGAACTGTTTGATCAGTATAAAAGACACCTGTCCAACAACCTCAAACAGTCCAACTCCAAACTCCACCATGGCCAAGACCAAAGAGCTGTCAAAGGACACCAGAAACAAAATTGTAGACCTGCACCAGGCTGGGAAGACTGAATCTGCAATAGGTAAGCAGCTTGGTGCGGAGAAATCAACTGTGGGAGCAATTATTAGAAAATGGAAGACATACAAGACCACTGATAATCTCCCTCGATCTGGGGCTCCACGCAAGATCTCACCCCGTGGGGTCAAAATGATCACAAGAACTGTGAGCAAAAATCCCAGAACCACACGGGGGGGACCTAGTGAATGACCTGCAGAGAGCTGGGACCAAAGTAACAAAGGCTACCATCAGTAACACACTGCGCCGCCAGGGACTCAAATCCTGCAGTGCCAGACGTGTCCCCCTGCTTAAGCCAGTACATGTCCGGGCCCGACTGAAGTTTGCTAGAGAGCATTTGGATGATCCAGAAGAGGATTGGGAGAATGATGAAACCAAAATAGAACTTTTTGGTAAAAACTCAACTTGTCGTGTTTGGAGGAGAAAGAATCCTGAGTTGCATCCAAAGAACACCATACCTACTGTGAAGCATGGGGGTGGAAACATCATGCTTTGGGGCTGTTTTTCTGCAAAGGGACCAGGACGACTGATCCGTGTAAACGAAAGAATGAATGGGGCCATGTATCGTGAGATTTTGAGTGAAAACCTCCTTCCATCAGCAAGGGCATTGAAGATGAAACGTGGCTGGGTCTTTCAGCATGACAATGATCCCAAACACACCGCCCGGGCAACGAAGGAGTGGCTTCGTAAGAAGCATTTCAAGGTCCTGGAGTGGCCTAGCCAGTCTCCAGATCTCAACCCCATCGAAAATCTTTGGAGGGAGTTGAAAGTCCGTGTTGCCCAGCGACAGCCCCAAAACATTACTGCTCTAGAGGCCAAAATACCAGTAACAGTATGTGAAAACCTTGTGAAGACTTACAGAAAACGTTTGACCTCTGTCATTGCCAACAAAGGGTATATAACAAAGTATTGAGATGAAATTTTGTTATTGACCAAATACTTATTTTCCACCATAATTTGCAAATAAATTCTTTAAAAATCCTACAATGTGATTTTTTTTTTTTCTCATTTTGTCTCTCATAGTTGAAGTATACCTATAATGAAAATTACTGGCCTCTCTCATCTTTTTAAGTGGGAGAACTTGCACAATTGGTGGCTGACTAAATACTTTTTTGCCCCACTGTATGCTGAGAAAAAACAATGTTTTTTTAAAACAATGGAAGTCAGTGGTCACTAAAACTGTTTGGATACCAACATTGTTTTGGAGAAGAAATAAAATCATACAAGTTTTGATTTACATGAGGGTCAGTAAATGATGACAGAAGTTTAGGTGAACTACTGTATACCTTTAACAGGCCTGTTACTAGGGGTGAGAAAGGTGGTGACGACTATGAGTCGAGTCAACTGAGGGGAACCAGAAGGAAACATCAGTAGCAACAACCTGCACCGGATATAATAGCAATGACTCTGCCCTTTAACATAAGTGTCTATTGAAATCAAAAGTACATTTGAGTTGCTGTCCCAGAGCATAAGTCCATTGACAACCACCACTTTTGATTGTGAGATCAAAGTATTGATAAAGAGGTCCTGTGTTGATGCAAAACAAAAATCTTAACAAGTGAAGCAATGTTTTTTATGCACTCATCTTTTCATTTCACTGGACGGCCTTTGAAGTCAAGTGTCATATGATCCTGATGGCATAAGGGATCCAGAAATCTATGGAAAAGGTTAAAGATCTTTCATCCCCAGCCACCCATGGAAAAAAAGGGGTTGCGGGTGAACAGTGGTAGGGTTTTTGATTGATAGATGTTTCACTGGGAGTGATTAGTTAACAGGAATGGATTCTGTTATCGTTTGTGTGTGCTTTCCTGCCAGGTTATTGATGAGTGTGTAGTTTGCCTCATCTGTCTATAAGGCCTCCTTTCAGGCATTGTCTCTGAGCTGAGCTTGGCTGATAGAATGCAAAGGCACAGATGGATACAGAACATTATTTATGAGGGCAGATGGATGGAGATTGCCATCTTCACTAGCACTGAACAGAGGAAGAATGAAGAGGGAATGAGAGCCAAAAAGATAGATAGTGAGGTATAATCACTGAGAAGATAAGAAACCATCGTCAACATCGATGCCCATCCTTGCTTTTAAGTAAGCGAAGAGACATGCAGACATATTTCTAATGTAAACAATCCATCTAAATGAGTTGTGCAAAATTCTGTCATCATTTATTCACACTGTAATCCCGAACAGTACTACTAACTTATAAAGATTAAGAACACTGCAATTAAAGTCTGTTAAATCGTTGATGCAACTTAAAACAGTTACATTTTCTGAACGAGGAATTTAGTTTTATTTTTGTGTGGCTCAACATTTTTGAGTAAACCCTTCTACTTAAATTATTATTTTTAAGTTTACTAAGTGACGTTACGACGTTGCTCTAACTGACGTTCTCCGAAGAATCCATTCAACATGGCGTATACTAGCAAGCAACCGGAGCAAACTTAATGGAGCAACTTGTAAGTAAATGAAAACATCTGTGAACATTTCTTATTTGCTTTCTGAATGTTGTAACAATATCATGATAAAGAAATGTTTTCATTCTTGGGAAATGCTGTTTTTACACAGTGCTGTAAAGCGCTGCATTTCCCCAGTGTTTTGAATGCGCTTTTTGAATGCTATTTTAGCATCAATGCTTATATTATAATGTTAACGTCAAAGAAGGGCACTAATGGTAACGTTAGCCGAAATTTTTTTCAGTAAACGCAGTCCTACGTTTTGAATGTTGCTGCTTTTAACTGCGATGTTTAGGGCTGTGTTTCCCAAAAGCATTGTGAACTAAGTCGACTGTTGAGACCATTGGTGGCAAATGTTTCTACAATCAGCTTAGACATACGATGCTTTTTTGGGAAATGCAACCCTGGTAAATGTTATATTATTTGGTCTGTTTTTAAACAACTAGCCTAACTGCTAACATTAATCCAATATTAGGTTAAGGCTAATACACAGACATGAATTTTGCAATATAGTGCAATATATTGGATATTAAATTTACAAAAGCAATCTACAAACTTGTAGTAAACCTTTACAAACTTTCTTTAATTACAGGCTGAGCTGGATGCAGAATACTAAAGAGTGACCCTCAACCCTTAAGGGAACTTCTCTTGAGTTAAAGAGCTAGTTGTTGTCTCCTCACACAACAGGACACAGACTCGGCTTTGTCTTTTCTATATCCATTGTTGGTTATACACTTACTTGTGCGTGTTTCTGCTTTTCTAAGTTTGTGCTTAGTTTCACCATATCAGAGAAAGCGGCACACACCAGCAATATTTCACAGATGCTCCATGACATTCTAAATGTTTGTTCTTCAGGTGCGTGCAAATTTACCAACACTAACTACCTCCATCACTGTCTTCATTGTATATAAAATAAAGTTGGCCTGCTTGTTTAACATGTTAATTTGTGTTTACATGATGTCAACATGAAACAAGCCCTTCATGCTCTCCCAGTGTACATGTGTGAGGAGAACTGTTCTTCAAGACATGAAACTGCATTAATAGAACTGCATTAATAGAATAGTGGGGGAACTATGACATCAGAACCAGAAAGTGTAATTCGCTGCGGGTTTCTTCGAGATTTTCCTATTGGGTTTTATAATGGGGTTTTTCAATTTATGAGTAAAATAAAGCCAGTGGTAAACATAACTTGACGATACTTTTACGTTTTGTTCTACAATGTAAACTGCACACACTCAAAGCCCAAACCTTCTTATCTAGCGACTTACTAAAAACATACGTTTTCAAAAATTAACATAACTGCTTCAAAATTTGCTTCAAAATTTGTGTTTTGGGTATGGATGTGTGTAATTTGTTGGGGAGAAGCCGATTAGTCACCAGAAGAGACGGACGGCAGCGCGTAAGTGTTGTTGTAATACTTGTTGGTAGATCTGTTGTTTAAATTATTTACTTGCTGCTAGGAAGGAATACTTCGTTTCCTACCTATTTCTATTCTGCTTTTTCGTTGAGGTTGATATTTTTGATTGCACTTACTGGTAATTATAATAATTTGCGCCTCGGCTAAGAAGGAGCCTGTGTCATTTGCATTTGCTCCTTGCGCTAAGTGTTAGTTTCGTCTTGAGCTATTAGCACTCCGTTGGGCTATTGGCTGGGCTAATCAGAAGCCGGCCACAGCTGTTTTCACTCTAGTCTGTTAAACTGTGTATTTATTTGATATCTGTGCGCTGACGCGGAAGCGTCGTGTTCAGCCTCCTCGTGTTCAGCCTCCTCGTGTAAAGACGAACGACTTTTTCCTGCGTGACTTTAACCGAGCAACGAACTTAAGTATCATTTCTATCTTCCCTCACACACTCTCCTTTTCTGTCCTCTTCCTTTCCACCTCTATCATGTGTTTCCAAACCATTCCGGTTATCTCTCAACCACGCTCTAACATCACATGCAGACGGCAACGTAATCCTGCTAACCTGCGCCCTATCTCTACATCTTCTACCGCACCTCTTTCTTTCTCTGTGGGTCTCTGGAACTGTCAGTCAGCGGTCAACAAAGCTGACTTCATTTCTGCTTTTTCTTTACAATCCACGCTCAGCATCTTGGGCTTGACTGAGACCTGGATTCGTCCAGAAGACTCAGCAACCCCAGCTGCTCTCTCTGACAATTTCTCTTTCTCTCACACCCCACGTCAAGTTGGCCGGGGTGGGGGTATTGGACTGCTCATTTCAAAGAATTGGACATACTCAACCCACTCTCCCCTATGCAATTACAACTCATTTGAATGTCATGCGATTACTGTAACAGCTCCTATAAAACTCCAGATTGTGGTAATTTACCGTCCCCCTGGCCAAATTCTAGCCACCTTCCTAGAGGAGCTGGACGGGCTGCTGTCCTCTTTCATGGAGGTTGGCACTCCACTCTTAGTCTTTGGCGATTTCAACATTCATCTAGACAAGCCTTATGCTACAGACTTCCATTCACTCCTAGCTTCATTTGATCTCAAACGCCTTACCACTTCTAGCACGCACAAATCAGGCAACCAACTTGATTTAATTTACACACACAATTGCACTGCAGATAACATTCTGGTGCAACCACTACATATCTCTGACCATTTCTTCATTTCTTTTACATTACTTTTTGATACCCATGTGCCATCAACCCCCTTACCGGTTACTTTTAGATGAAACCTACGCTCCCTTTCTCCCTCACATCTGTCCTCTGTAGTATCCTTCTCTCTTCCCTCACCTACCCATTTCTCATCTCTGGATGTGAATGCAGCTACTGACACTCTATGCCAGACCTTAACCTCTTGTCTTGACGACATTTGTCCTCTCTCCTCCAGCCCAGCACGGGTTGCCCCTTCTAACCCCTGGTTATCCGAGGTTCTTCGTGAACATCGGACCAAACTCAGAGCGGCAGAGAGAAAATGGCGCAAATCAAACGATCCGTCGGACCTGAGTAGGTATCAGTCCTTGCTCTCATCTTTCTCTGCTGAAGTCCACACTGCCAAATCCTCACATTTCCACGACAAGATCAACAGCGCTCCAGACATGCGTAACCTCTTCAGAACATTTAATTCTCTCCTCTGTCCCCCTCCACCACCTCCCACCACTTCTATAACAGCTGATGACTTTGCCACTTTTTTTACAGGCAAAACTAGAACAATCAGTAGTCAGTTCTCTCCTCCACACACACACGACCTCCAACCAACCACATCCACTGCTAAAACTCCCATCTTCTCCTTCTGTCCACTCACTGAGGCAGAGGTATCCAAACTTCTCCTCTCCAGCCATCCTACAACATGTCCTCTAGACCCAATCTCATCACACCTTCTCTAAGCAATCTCTCCCACACTCTTACCAGCACTCACACACATCAACACATCTCTCCTCACAGGCATTTTCCCCATTGCGTTCAAGCAGGCTCGGGTAACCCCACTGCTCAAGAAACCTACATTAAACACTTCTCTTACTGAAAACTACAGACCTGTCTCTCTCCTTCCATTCATAGCGAAAACACTCGAACGAGTTGTCTTCAACCAGGTCTCATTGTTTCTTTCACAGAACAACAAACTGGATGCTAAACAGTCAGGTTTCAGGAGTGGCCATTCAACTGAGACGGCGCTACTCTCAGTCACTGAAGCCCTGCGAATTGCAAAAGCAGACTCCAAATCATCAGTCCTCATTCTGCTGGATCTATCTGCTGCGTTTGACACTGTTAATCATCAGATCCTCCTGTCTACCCTCTCATCTCTGGGCATCACTGGGATTCCACTTTGCTGGTTTGAATCCTATCTCACTGGCAGGTCTTTCAGGGTGGCCTGGGGAGGTGAGGTATCCAAAGCACATCAACTGGTCACTGGGGTTCCTCAGGGATCGGTTCTTGGACCCCTCCTCTTCTCCACATACACGACATCACTGGGTCCCATCATACAGGCACATGGCTTCTCCTACCATTGCTACGCTGATGACACACAGCTCTCTCTCTCTTTTCAACCAGATGATCCAACAGTAGCTGCACGGATCTCAGGCTGCCTGGCGGACATCTCGGCATGGATGAAAGAACATCACCTACAGCTCAACCTGGCAAAGACTGAGCTTCTTGTCTTCCCTGCTACTCCAACCCTACAGCATGACTTCACGATTCAGTTAGGTTCATCAACAATTGCCCCATCAACTTCGGTCAGAAATCTCGGTGTAATCTTTGATGACCAATTGACCTTCAAAGAGCACATTGCAAAGACCGCTCGATCTTGCAGGTTTGCACTACACAACATCAGAAAGATCAGGCCCTTTCTGACAGAGCATGGTGCACAACTTCTTGTCCAGGCCCTTGTCATTTCTAGGCTGGACTACTGCAATGCTCTTCTGGCTGGACTTCCATCAAACACAATCAAACCTCTACAAATGATTCAGAATGCAGCGGCACGTCTGGTCTTCAATGAGCCCAAAAGAGCCCATGTTACACCTCTCTTTATCTCCTTGCACTGGCTACCAGTTGCAGCTCGGATCAAGTTCAAGACACTGATGCTTGCATATAGAACAACCACAGGCTCAGCACCCGCCTACTTCCACTCAATATTACGAATCTACACCCCCTCCAGAAGTCTGAGATCTGCTAGTGAGCGACGCCTCGTGGTACCATCACAGAGAGGCTCAAAATCACTCTCCAGAACATTCTCATTCACCATTCCTGGCTGGTGGAATGATCTTCCCACCCCTATCCGGAATGCTGGATCCCTACCAATCTTTAAGCAACAACTGAAAACTCCATCTCTTTCAGCACTACTTGACTTCATCCTAAAAAAAAAAAAAAAAAAAAAAAATTCTTTCTCTTTATTTATTCCTTTCCTTTCTAGCTTGTACTTATTTGAACAATGCCTGAGACTTGTTGTTACAAGCACTTCCTCTGTCTGATTGCCTCTTCTAGACGAATCGCTTTATGTATTCCCCAATTGCAAGTCGCTTTGGATAAAAGCGTCTGCTAAATGACTAAATGTAAATGTAATTTACGTTGTACAACAAAATGTGAAAGTGTTGTCATGTTTACCACAGGCTTTATTTTACTCATAAATTGAAAAATGCCATTATACAACCCCATAGGAAAATCTCAAAGGAACCCGCAGCTAATTGCTCTTCCGAGTTCTGACATCATAGTTCACACGCTCTATTGGCAGTAAATATAAATGTCTACTTTTTGTCTCTTAAGTTAAAGGTACAGTTTTACCCTCTGTGCTTATTCCAGGAGGAATTGGGCGAGCCAGACATCACTGACACAAACACCTCTCCTGCTGATTTTATCATCACAAAACCACTACGAGTCCTGCAAGCACTGCAGTTGTGATAAGATGATCTTCCAGTGTGTTTGACATTCAGAAACACACAGTCACAAGGTTTAAAAAAGACTGAATAAAAAACCCTCAATTGGATAGCCACAGTTGTGCGTTTTTTTTTTTTATGCATAAGTGTGTTTTTGAGTTAGTATTTGTATTTAATAAAGTACCACCTCATCAAAATAATTGATAAATGAAAAACATTACATATGATAAACAATAATTTTAAGTACAGTTCACTTAAACATTAAGCCAAAAAAAATAAAAAATTAAGCTTTTCAGTTTGACTTAATTGTTATTTATAATTAATGTTAACTTAAAAAATTGAGTTGCTTACTTAAATTTTATTAGGTAATCGGTTACCACAAAAATTGAGTATTCTGAACTTATTGGGTTTACAGTGCACTTTTGTGCTGCTCCAAACATGTTTTTCTTCCATAAAATACAAAAGGAGATGTTTTGAATAAAGTTGGTTTTTGTATGGATTTGCAATTAATACTAAAGTGTTTTTTTTTTTTTTTTTTTAAGCTTCAAAAGGGATGTGAAAGCACCATAAAAATTCACACAGTAGCTTTTTATGAGGGAATTACCTGAATAATCACTGTTTACTAATAATCTTTTCTTCTGTTGAGCTGTTAACTGCTTAGACCAGGGGCCCGTTTCAGAAAGGAGGTTAAGTGAAAACTCTGAGTATGTTAACCCTGAAATGAGGGAAACTCTAGGTTTTCCGTTTCAAAATGGGAAGTTTGTCAAATCCGAGAAAGCAGGGTAACTCAAGCCCGTTTCTGAAAGAGAGGTAACTTATACTAAGAGTCAGTTACCGTAGTAACTTACTCTCTGAACCTAACCTGGTTGGGAGCAGGTTTTCTTCAATAAACGCAGTTTCTTTCGGTCTCCTCCCCTGTTTTAAAGCGTAAACGATGTTTAAACAACTTATTCATTCATTCACGCTGCAAAAATGCTATTTTGACAATAATGGCTGTATGTTGAGTTATTTTCAGAGCACAGTAAATCTACACTGCTATACATGTTGCACATTGACTACTCTAAAATATATCCAAGTTTAATTTTTATAGTATTGTCCCTTGAGAAGATATAATAAAATAGTTGCTGAAATGTGAGGGGTGTACTCACTTTTGTGAGATACTTTATATACGTTGTATGTGTATGTTTATTCCGTACAATTGATTATATTAATGTATTTGTGCATGTTATATCTGTCTATCTTTGTTGAAGATTTTCTTTAATATTGCTATAACTAACTTGTGATATGAAATATCCTGAGTGGACAGTATGGGGGACGGTGCTGGTCCAGGGTTGCTATGGTAACGGTGAGCCGTGAGGAAGAGACTGTCATTACTAGAGCGGCTCAACTTTGTCCGTATCGTTATTTATGTCAAATAGGTGGGTAAATCCTGTCACAATGTATATATAATGTCAAGATAACATGTTACTCAAGTGTATCTACTAGTTAAGTGAGGTAATGTGCGGTTTATGAGTTAATTAATATCGGAGATTGTATCCGCTCGTTATAACTGCCCGGGTGTGTTATATATTAACTTCAAAGTTAACAAAAATGCTCCAGCGCGCTGAAATCCTATACTAATGTTACGTTTTTTTTTTTTTTTTCGTATTAAAGTTTAAAAAGGGGTATTACTAATGATTTAGTTTTGTATGATTACAGTGTTGGTTAAAAATATTTGTTATACTCATCAAATGCAAGTGTTTATTTTGTATTACATAGAGCTACCTCAAGTATTCAGTTCAAACGAATGGTATTTTGCTTATGTGCTTATATGGACGCTTGGTCAAATGCTTTATTCTTGATATATGAAGCATATAGAAACAGTCTGATATGGTGATGTCAGTTTATGTGAACTAAGTATTAAATTGATTCCAGTAATATGTCTTAAGAATGTGCTATATAAAAAGTGAAAGCATAAAGACAGAAACAAGGGGTTGGTTATGCAGAAAGCGCTGTTTATTGATTTTTGCTGGATCACATGTAAAAGACTTCAAGAATTATTATTGCTGAATAGAGATATTCATGAAGTTAGAAGACACTGTGATTAAATTATAGTAATAAAGTCATTACTAGAGCGGCTCAACTCAGAGTTGGTTGAACCTCCTTTTTGAAACAGGCCCCAGGTCATTGAGTGTAACGAATTACAACGAACGTATTGATTCTTGAATCAACCTTCGACTTCTCCAGTGAACTCTCATGAAAGACACTGAAAAGAACTATTGATTGTTAAATCAAACATTATTAATTCTTCAATGAGCTCTCATAAAAGATTCACTGAAAAGATCTGACTCAAGTTAATTCTTCACTCTAAAAAATGCTGGGTTGTTTCAACCCAATTTTGGGTCAAATATGGACTAACCCAACTTTTGGGTTAAAAATTTAATGTAAAAATTTAACCCAACAGCTGGGTTAGTCCATATTTGACCCAAAGTTGGGTTGAAACAACCCAGCATTTTTTAGAGTGTTCAATCGGACATCACTACTTCTCCAACGAGCTCTCGTAAAAGATTCACTAAAAAGATCTGACTCAAAAGAACTATTGGTTGTTGAATCAAACATCACTACTTCTCGAGTGAACTCTAATGAAAGATTCACTGAAAAGATGTGAATCAAAAGAACTCTATTCTTGAATCAGACATCACTTCTTCTCCAATTAACTAAAAGACTCACTGAAAAGATCTTTTCCAAAAAACTAATAATTCTTCAATTGAATGTCGCTATTTTTAAAACGAACTCATGGATGTCAGGTTTTTCAGTGAATAGCAATCAAAATGTCAGACTTTTCCTCAGAAAAAAGCTATTGAATGTATTCAGAAGGTTTACTAGAGTATAGGAGTTGTGTGGTCCACTTTCATTTTACTGAAAAGAGCCACCAGGATATTCTCCTTTTGTGCTCTGTTTAAGAAAGATAGAAAGACATACAGGTTTGGAACGACATGAAGGTGGGTCAGTAATGCCAGAGTTTTTAGGAAGTTATGAAATAGCAGAAAAGTGAGTGTGTACAGATGGCACAGATGTAGGTTATTGCACAGATTATTTTGCCTAAAGCGTTTTGTCTGATTCTGTGTGAAGGAGGTCAGGGGTAAGTTGTAAACCTGAACAAAAATGACCAGGTGTCACAAAGCAGGTGCTTCCTCACACACACACACGAACACACACACAGAAAAAGTTATCAGAAACACATACCCGCACATACACATGCACACATCCTGTCCCTCATTTAGATGACTGACATGCGTAAATTTTCTGACTCGCTGCATGAAGGAGTAACTTTTAACCTGACGATTTACAGTACCATACAAAAGTTTGACACACTTGAGTTTATGTTTCACATGAGCTTTCAAACCTTTTGATGTAAAGGCTTAAAATGCTTGGAATTAGAGCAGAGTCAGCAGACAAATATAAATTGGTTTAAATAAGCTGGGTTTGTTTTGTTAAACATTTGCTGACCTCTAGACATTTGCTAATGTTCCAATTTCCTAGTTTGGATTACTTTTGCTATTATTGCAAAATGTAAAAAACGAGCAGCTGTGTCCATATTTTCAACTGGTAGTTATGTGGCTTGCAATTTATTCAGAAATTATGACATAATTAGTTTGTCCTGCACAATGCATAGGCCAACATTACTCATTTAGCCCAGAGAGTTATCTGCTGTACTGTCTCTGAGTGGCTGTCTGGTCAACATCCTGTCGGAGGTGCAGGGTAAAGCGGGCGTACAGGTTGGGAAGAGCAGATGGATGGGGGAAAGATACAGAAAGAAAAAGATTTTACCACATCCAAATGTCTCAGTACATCATTACTTGTTAGTTACAGTTAGATTTGTGATTTCCAGACCTTGAAAAGTCATGTAGATGGGGTACTATTTTGAAAAAGACATGAACGTTTCTGTAGTTTGTATATATCAATTTTTGTGGCTTTGCTCAGCTCCAAAATACACCACTGTTTAAAAGTTTGGGTTTTGTAAGAATTTGTAATGGTTTTGAAAGAAGTTTCTTAGGCTCAGCGAAGCTGCATTTATTTGATTATAAATACAGTAAAAACGGTAATGTTGTGAAATTTTATTACAGTTGAGGTGATTTGATGCTCAAGAAGCATTTCTTACTATCAGTGATAAAAACACTTGCTGCTTAACCCTCTGTGGGGTCTGAGGGTGTTTTGGGGGCCTGGAGAAATTTTGACATGCCCAGACATTTGTGTTTTTTTTCCGTTGCTTATAAACATATAAATGGCTAACGTCTGAAAATACTGTATTCAGCACAAACTGGGCTACAATAATATGTGTGGAGCATGTTTGTACATGATTGTGTTTTTGAGAAAGCAACGTTTATGTGTGGTTAGTGAAAAACTAAAATTTTGAAGTCACTGAAATAAGGCCATAAAACACATACAGAACATTTGTTCACAAGACTTTTGAGAACTGTATCTTGTAGCCTAGAGTTTTTACTTCAAAATTATGTGAAAATCATCTTGTTTACTCGCTCACAGAAAACAATATATTGACTTAAATTTTCTAAGACACTTTTTTATTTTGAAAGGGCATATGTCAGGAGGCGTGAATGATCATGAACAATAGTGTGATTCACAACTGAGAAGACAAAGGCCCACACAGTGAGGTGCATAATGAGCCTTTCAGCCAGGTTTGTGACTGAGAAGGAACAGTTACAAGAAAGAATGTGAGGGCAAAAGAAATTTATATATATTTTTGTTAGTAGTTTATTTAAAATATATTTAGCTAACTATCACAAAAGTTTTTAAATTTTCTCAACTTTTTATTTTTTTACAGTGCTGTAAAAAATCAAAAGTTGAGAAAACTTAAAAGTTTAAGGCAACCAGCTTCAGCAGATTTTAGAGTTTTCTCAACTTCTTGTATTCAGTTTATACAACAAAAAAAATTGAGAAAACTCAAAAATCTCCTATAAAAATAAGTTGAGAAAACTCAAAAATCTGCTGAAGCTGGTTGCCTTAAACTTTTAAGGTTTTTTTTTTTTTTTTTTTTTTTTTTTTACAGTGTAAAGGTTAATAAAAAAAGACTTACTCACGTAAATTATCTCCGCTGGATCAAGTCGCCGTGTCTGAGGTAAATACAAAGCTTATTCCTCTCAGTGTGTCTTTTTCTGAGGTAAATTCTGTCTTATTACTCTCAGCGCGTCTTATTCCACGAACGAAGTTGTCAAGATGAACTTGAGGAAAAGTCTCGCTGCTTTGTTTACAGAGTGATGTGGGCGTTTACATGCTGCGTGTCTCATGTGGACTATTATCAAAAGCGGAAGTAGCTCATGGGCATGATCTAATTAGAGGTAATAGCCTTATTCGGACGGTAATTGTTTCTCGTGGGGACGTAAGTGATTTTCACCATTTCCAAGGGGTAATCGGTGATTTAATTGGCGTCCAAATCCAGAATGTCTGTGTTTATCTCTCACTACCCCCGTAAAAATCCCCGGCTGAATTACCTACTGTTTTTTGACAAACACCAAGGTCTTGTGGTAATTTAATTGCCGTCCAAATCCAGAAATCAATTCAAAATTCAGTGTTTAAACCCTTTTTGAACACTCCCGAACACCGTAAGGTAACTGTTGTACTTCGGTGTAATTTCCATACATATATTTATTTCTGAAATGAACAATACTTCATAACTGCTCCACCACAGCGACTGGGAGCAGAAAAAGAAGAAAAGCATGTAAACATTCGAAATGGGTCTTTATTATGGCAGCAACAGGTATGCAATACAATTTTAAAATGTGTATTATAAACAGATATATACATAACTATATCGCGGATAATTATATACAACTATAGCACGTCTATTTTCCTATTTTTAAACAGGAGATTTAAATAATCAAATAATAAATAGGATTATATATTATAAAATATGCTTGGAATAATAAGAATACATTTTACATAATAAGTATTTTAAATACATTTTACACAATAATAATAAATTTGTAAATAAAATTCATTTTATTTACAGCAGACAATCATGTGACTGGCCACGTGAGCAGTGCGTTCCTGGGTTCACAGAACTCTCTTCTCCACTGGGAATAAATCGCCATCTGAACTCATGAGTTTTATCACTGAGGTGATATGTAAATTTATTTTTACAGACGTCCATATGAGAAACAATTACCATCCGAATCGGGCTAATGAAGTAAGACGGGAAAGACTGAACATAGCGTTGGTTTCATATGGGTTACTTTATCACAGAATATTTGTTTTCGATAAGACTTGCTTCGTTTAAAAGTAGACATGTCAAGCTTTCTATAGATATATCTCTCATGTCTCTTTGTCGAGTATTCGCTGAGTTTCAGTTCATTTTAGTGATATGTTTCTAAATGAAGATCACGGAGACCAAGGCGGCAGAATTAATTAATTACTTATTTGCCCACAAAGTTTTGAACCATAGTGTATTATTATTAAAATTATTCATGTTTTTATTATTATTATATTGGCTGCAATTGCTGATAACTGCTGTTTTGGAAAGTGGCTTTGATATTGCTTTTCATTTACAAAAAAACTAAAGCTTCAATCCTAAGATGTTGATTTTTTTTTTTAATGGTATTGTTACATTGTTACATACTTTGATGTTGAAGACCAAGATTCAGATCATAGCTTAATCCTTTAAGACAAAACCAAACTCCAACTTAACATTATCAAGTGTAAATAAGCCAGGATCAAGTGTAACTCAATTTTTTTTTTTTGTGATGGAGATGGGATAATGCACCATACAGCTAACATGAGGGAAAAAGGGATGGAAAAAGAGGGAGCAAGACAGAAGAAGTGAGTGAATAGTGGAAGCGTGTCTTTCAGTCATGCAGCAACCATCGTACCAACTCTCAGTCTTGTACATCTGATTGACTTGGAGTGAAGCGTGCAGTTATGCTCATCAGCCAGTCAAAACGCATGATATCAGTCCCTGAATTGATGTCATCACCCAGCACTTAAAACCATTAACTCTTGTGTAGGTCACCATCCCTTTAAAACAGCTGCTATTAAATGTGTGGTGCATATGCACATACTATAGTATAGTAGTATATGCTACCGTTCAAAATGTTGGGGTTGGTAAGAAAAGATGGTAAGAAAAAAATTTAATATTGTGAAGTATTATTCTAGTCTTCAGTGTCACATGATCCTTCAGAAAATATTCCAATATATCACGTATTCATACATTGTGTGATTTTTAGAATCACTACTAACTGGCCCTTCTGTTTTTTTGTGAAGTAAAATTCAATCCAATCTCTTCTCTCCTTTATACTCAGCGTGTTGATTTTGGCACAGTTTAAGAATAGAATTTCTTTGTAAAACGTAATATACCTTTGCATGAGTTTGCATTAGTGCGTGAATTTGTGGCATGCATAATCATTGTGTGCCCTTCAGACTTCCATTTGTCTGTGTTGTGAGAGATTGGCCTTTTGCCCTTTTAAATCGCTTGTGGTAAATTTTAACATGCTATGTGTCCCCTTGCCAAAATGTGGAAGAGTTTGTTATTCAGCCTGGTTAAAGTGTGCTGATTTTTCCATGAGCTCAGAATTGAAAAGCATCCAGAAGGAAATATTTTAACTGTGACTTAACATTTATTTATTTTGTTCAAAGCACCTCACAGATGAATAAAAAATAACAAAGTAATTTTCAAGAAGGCGATAGCATAAGATGTACTGACAATACAAAGTTTCAAACATTTTATAGAATTATACAAGTTAGTACAGGCAGGGATTTAAGAAATGTTAAATGCATAGCAGAAGAGTTGTTTTATTTAAGGAATCAACATCAGCAAAAATCAGCAATTAATAGAATAGTTCTGAAAATTATGAAAAATGTCTGTAAATTGAATCACGCTCAGCCCATTCAAGATGTAGATGAGTTTGTTTCTTCATCAGAACAGATTTGGAGAAATTTTGCATTACATCACTTGCTCACCAATGGATACCCGGCACTGAATGGGTGCTGTCAGAATGTCCAGGCATGCAGCTAATGAAAACATCACAATAGTCTACAAGTGATAAACACAAACACATAACATCTTATGAAGTGAAAAGCTGCATGTTTGTAAGAAACAAAACCATCAAGATGGGTTTTAACCAGCTAAAATACAACTCCATACTCCATAATACTGCTTTCTCCAGTGTAAAAGTTGCCTCGTCTGAATGAGGAAAGAAATATGCAAAGATGAAGCACCGTTTACAAGCAAAAACCATTCAAAACATTTCCAAACAAATGTATCGATAGATTTTGATGTGAGAGGGCAACAGGGCACAAACTTTTTCCCTGGAGGAACCATTATGGATGTCATTATGATGTCGCTTTTTGGCCAGAAGTGACAGATTAAAAGGATAGTTCACCCCAAAAATGGACATTCTGGACATTGGACATTGGACATTGGACATTAATTACTCACCCTCATATCGTTCCAAATTCGTAAGCCCTTCGTGTACCTTTAGAACACAAATTAAGACATTTTTGATGAAATCCGAGAGCTTTCTGACCCTGCATAGGCAGCAACGTAACTGACATGTTCAAGGTCCAGAAAGGTAGTAAGGACATCATTAAAATAGTCCATGTGACAACAGTAGTTCAACCGTAATTTTATGAAGCTACACGAATACATTTTGTGTGCGAAGAAAACAAAAATAATGAACTACTACAAGCAAGAGCTCATGGAATAGATGCATTGTTGCATATTGCAAAGGACTGAGCTGTCCATTGCTGTCCATTAGAAAGATCATTCGACCACAGGGGAACAGTGAATGTGAACGTTTAATAAAGTGATTTTGTGTCTTTCTGTGCATCACGTGTTCATTTGAGATGTGTGTCTATGTTTAGACACTGCGCGTGTGTGTGCGATAAGTGTGCTTTTGTGAAAGAATGGCATCTGATTGCAAGTACGGTTTATCACTCTCTCTCTTCCTCTCTTTATGTGGTTGACTACCTCCAAACAGACATAACACATCTGACAAACTTCCTCTCCCACTTGTACTTAATGTGGTCTTTCTTGTCTTTGTGTCTCTTTCTCTTTGTGTTTACATTTTTGCCATTGTGCTTGTTAGGTCACGTGTATGTCTGTGGATCTGTCGTGGCCTCAATATCAAACATCTAATTTGGTTTGCCACAGACTGTGCAAAGGATGGAAATATATTGTCAAAAACCCTGGAGTAGATGAGACAAGCATCACATGCACTGATACCTATCAAAAACATGGTGTGAAAAAGTCATGTCATCCTTAAGTTGACGCTGATCTTGGCCTATTGTAGCTGGAATAAAATTTCTATTTTGCATTGTATGAAACTTGGTTCTTCATGACAGCACCTCTGGTTATATAAAATAATAAATTTTTAAGCAAAGCAAGAAAAAGTATTGAAAAGTTGTGCATTTCAAGTTTTATCTTTTTATGTTGATTTTTCAAACATCTTTTTCCTGAAGGAACAGTAAACAATAAATGAATATAAATTAAAACATTTAGTAACTTGAATTCATTAAAATTCCAAATATGACACAAAATAATCGTGAAATAAATTAATTAGTATATTTCAACATTTTTTTGTTTATGTATTTAGTGTTGAAAATTGATACATTTTATATATGTGACCCTGTGCCACAAAACCAGTCTTAAGTAGCATGGGTATATTTGTAGCAATAGCCAACTATTGTATGGGTCAAAATTATTGATTTTTCTTTTATGCCAAAAATCATTAGGATACTAAGTAAAGATCATGTTCCATGAAGATATTTTGTAAATTTCCTACCATAAATATATCAAAACTTAATTTTTGATTAGTAATGTGCATTGCTAAGAACTTCATTTGGACAAATTTAAAGGCGATTTTCAGATTTTTTTTTTTTTTTTTCTGGAATCACCCTCAGATTCCAGATTTTCAAATAGTTGTATCTCAGCCAAATATTGTCCTATCCTAACAAACCATACATCAATGGTAAACTTATTTATTTATTATATTGCATATTATATTACTATTATTTACTTATTTAAAATTGACCCTTATGACTGGTTTTGTGGTCCAGGGTCACATATATGAATGAATGTTGACTTCTAAATAATTTAAAATATTGATACAGATAATTAGTGAGTTTCCATACTGAATGCCTAGTGTATATGTGCCTACATGTGTATGAGTGTGTTTCACTCCATTTCTGAAACTATATTTCTTTGTTTTAGGGAGACAAGACAGAAAGGTGCGGCGGTCGAGACTGCAGCGTCTGCCAGTGTTTCCCTCCCAAAGGAGAGAGGGTAAGTCCATTAAATCATTTTGACTTTGTGGACATTATGACATCATAGTCACTACCGAATATCATGTCTTCGTTTTAACATCATTCAACACAAGACCAGATTCTAGTGTTGACTGACTGCCCTTCACACTTGTCTAGCTGTTCCTGCAAGGCCAGGTTTTGAGACACTGTGTTTGTTTGTGTGGCGAAACGAGAAGTCTTCCCCTGTTACATGAGCTCTTAATCTCATTAACTAAGTCTCACTCTAATCTTATTTATTCTGTTTTCGCCCAACATTTAGTTCATGTTCACTCACACTGGCACACTGACAAAGTTTCATGCCAGTGATACGTGCCTGTTCATGTCTGTACCTAAGCAGCTCCATCCAGGTGTTGGCATAATGCAGTTCTTTGCGTGTTCTTAGAAGAGGGAAAAAAAAAAGATTAAATGTGTTAATGATTATTTCAGAGGCACGAATGCTTCACTTCAATTAAGCACAGTTTTACAATGGAATGTTACTGGGTGTGTACCTCATGTGTGTCCGTGTGTGTGTGTGTGTCAGGTGTGCACTTAGTTTTCAGCAGTGTTTCAGCAGTGTTATTATGCTGTCAGTTTTGTATGTTGTCACCCCACCATCCTCCCCCCTCTGTACAAAAATAACATAAGAGAATATATATATATATATATATATATATATATATAAATATACAGTGGGGCAAAAAAGTATTTAGTCAGCCCCCAATTGTGCAAGTTCTCCTACTTAAAAAGATGAGAGAGGCCAGTAATTTTCATTTAGGTATACCTCAACTATGAGAGACAAAATGAGAAAAAAAAAATCCAGAAAATCACATTGTAGGATTTTTAAAGAATTTATTTGCAAATTATGGTGGAAAATAAGTATTTGGTCAATAACAAAATTTCATCTCAATACTTTGTTATATACCCTTTGTTGGCAATGACAGAGGTCAAACGTTTTCTGTAAGTCTTCACAAGGTTTTCACACACTGTTGCTGGTATTTTGGCCCATTCCTCCGTGCAGATCTCCTCTAGAGCAGTAATGCTTTGGGGCTGTCGCTGGGCAACACGGACTTTCAACTCCCTCCAAAGATTTTCGATGGGGTTGAGATCTGGAGACTGGCTAGGCCACTCCAGGACCTTGAAATGCTTCTTACGAAGCCACTCCTTCATTGCCCGGGCGGTGTGTTTGGGATCATTGTCATGCTGAAAGACCCAGCCACGTTTCATCTTCAATGCCCTTGCTGATGGAAGGAGGTTTTCACTCAAAATCTCACGATACATGGCCCCATTCATTCTTTCGTTTACACGGATCAGTCGTCCTGGTCCCTTTGCAGAAAAACAGCCCCAAAGCATGATGTTTCCACCCCCATGCTTCACAGTAGGTATGGTGTTCTTCGGATGCAACTCAGCATTCTTTCTCCTCCAAACACGACAAGTTGAGTTTTTACCAAAAAGTTCTATTTTGGTTTCATCTGACCATATGACATTCTCCCAATCCTCTTCTGGATCATCCAAATCCTCTCTGGCAAACTTCAGTCGGGCCCGGACATGTACTGGCTTAAGCAGGGGGACACGTCTGGCACTGCAGGATTTGAGTCCCTGGCGGCGCAGTGTGTTACTGATGGTAGCCTTTGTTACTTTGGTCCCAGCTCTCTGCAGGTCATTCACTAGGTCCCCCCGTGTGGTTCTGGGATTTTTGCTCACAGTTCTTGTGATCATTTTGACCCCACGGGGTGAGATCTTGCGTGGAGCCCCAGATCGAGGGAGATTATCAGTGGTCTTGTATGTCTTCCATTTTCTAATAATTGCTCCCACAGTTGATTTCTTCACACCAAGCTGCTTACCTATTGCAGATTCAGTCTTCCCAGCCTGGTGCAGGTCTACAATTTTGTTTCTGGTGTCCTTTGACAGATCTTTGGTCTTGGCCATGGTGGAGTTTGGAGTTGGACTGTTTGAGGTAACGAGTGGAGGACAGAGGAGCCTCTTAAAGAAGACGTTACAGGTCTGTGAGAGCCAGAAATCTTGCTTGTTTGTAGGTGACCAAATACTTATTTTACCGAGGAATTTACCAATTAATTCTTTAAAAATCCTACAATGTGATTTTCTGGATTTTTTTTTTTCTCATTTTGTCTCTCATAGTTGAGGTATACCTATGATGAAAATTACAGGCCTCTCTCATCTTTTTAAGTGGGAGAACTTGCACAGTTGGTGGCTGACTAAATACTTTTTTGCCCCACTGTAGATACATATTCTCTTATGCTCACCAAGGCTGCATTGATAAAGATAGTATCTTTGTTTGATAAAGATACAATAAAAACAATACTGTGAAATATTAATAGAATTTAAAATAATAGTTTTCTATATTAGTGTATGTTTGAGAAAAGCGCAATGTAAATAAAATGTATCATCATCATCATCATCATCTTCAAAATGTAATTTATTCCTGTGATGCAAAGCTGAATTTTCAGCATAATTACTCCAGTCTTCAGTGTCACATGATCCTTCAGAAATCATTCTAATATGTTGATTTGCTGCTAAAAAAAAACATTTCTTATTATTATCAATGCTGAAAATAGTCAAGATTTTTCAGGATTCTTTGATGAATAGAACATTCAAAACAACAGCATTTATTTCAAATATAATTTTTTTTGTAACATTACAAAAGTCTTTACTGTCACTTTTGAATAATTTAATGTGTCCTTGCTAAATAAAAGTATTAATTTCTTTCCAAAAAAAAAAAAAACCTTACTGACCCCAAACGTTCTATTACTGTATATCTGTTTTGGGAAGCACTCATTCAATTTTTATCTTGCAGAGTAGGACAATAGTACGTAAAGCATGGAAAAATCCAAAGTGGATGTAATGCATTTTTAAGATAGAACCTGAAGGAAAATGATTAGAAAAGTATGTAAGGTGGTGTGGATTTGTGTGTCTGTGTGGAAGAGAGAGAGTGACTGTGTCCTTGCAGAAGGTTCTTAAGTCAAAATAATAATAGTCTTTAGCACAAGAGCAACAAATTTACAGCAGCCTTGTAAAGCTCAGTGGACCAATTACAGTTACAGAGCACAGTTACAAGAGTGTGCACAGCTACTTATAGCACACACACTAACAGATGAATTCTCTGAATCATCCATGTTGGAAATATTTGTCAACTGTCATTTTTGTCTTTTTTGAACAGATCAGACTCTGTTGAAATGAATTTGAATAGTCTGTGTACATGATAATTTGTATACAAACACACACACACACACACACACACCAGTTGTTGATAATGAAATAATGAACACTTCAGTTGTTGTAATCAAAGTGCAGTCACTGGAGTGCTGGAACTATCCCAGAAATCCCTGGAATGGGGTGGGATGAGGACTCATAAATTAATGAAAAACCAAGTCATCTCCTATGAAAATAACACACATACACACTTAAGTGCTGTCACACACATCAAACACAACAAAAATGAGGGGGTTCTCACAAACACAAACTTTGGCTGTTTTTGGAAGGGCATATTAGTACAGTATATAGTATATGTAACAAGGACGCTGAGGCCGAGTGAAATCCATGTGCGGAAGTTTATTAAAGGCAGTTCCCACAAACAGATATGAGAAGGCAGGCAGAGGGTCAAAACCAAAGTAGCAGTCCGATCTGTTGACATACAAAGGGGCAATCCAAAAGGCGAGAGTCAGTAGGCAGGCAGTAGGTCCAAGCAACAACATCAGTCCGATCAGGTAACCAAATCAAAGGGGATAAACCAGATAATCGAAAATCAGAGAACCAGGCAGAATCATTGACTGTGGAGGGTTGGGGCCATTTGGTGACTGCTTGAACCTTTAATTCATCCATCCTTACTCCATGGTGACTTATGTGGTAGCCAAGAAACGAGGTTTGATTAACATGGAATTCACATTTTTCTGCCTTGATGTAGAGTTGATTTTCTAGTAATCGAGAGAGGACTGTTTTAACATGGTTGATATGCTCTGCCTCAGATTTGGAGTAGATGAGGATGTCATCAATATAGGCTACCACAAACTGGTTGAGAAGGTCCTTGAAGATTTCATTGATAAATGATTGGAAGATGGTGGGTGAGTTGGCAAGCCCATACGGCATAACTTGGTACTCATAGTGCCCCCTGGTGGTGAGAAAAGCAGTTTTCCACTCATTGCCCTCTTTAATCCTGGTTAAGTTGTTGGCACTTCTTAAATCCAGCTTAGTGTAAATGGTGGCTTCCCGCAGCTGTTCTAGTGCAGATGGTACTAAAGGAAGGGGATAACGAAATTTGATAGTCTCATTATTTAGTCCTCTGTAATCGATGCACGGCCTCAATCCTCCATCCTTCTTTTCTACAAAGAAGAATCCTGCAGCGGCTGGAGAAGTAGATGGACGAATAAAACCTGAGTTCAGAGCCTCTGCGATATATTCTTCCATTGCTTGACTTTCGGTTCTGGAGAGAGGGTAAACTTTGCTTTTGGGAGGCATGGCATTGGGAAGCAGATCGATAGCACAGTCCCAGGGTCGGTGTGGTGGTAGCTGCGTGGCCATGGTTTTGCTAAAGACTTCAGAAAGATCGTAGTAATGGGCGGGGATGTTCACAGTCTTATGGGTATCTGGACTTTCAGTGCTGGTTGTGAGGCATGGTTGGGGCTTAGTGGGAAAGCAGTGATTTATACAAAATGTGGACCAATGAGTTAGCTCACCATGATACCAGGAAATGTCAGGGTCGTGAATAGATAGCCAGGGATCTCCCAGGATGATCTTGAGTTTGGGTTAGGGTGACAATGTCCTTATTGGGTGACAATGTCCTTATTAATCAGATTCAGAGTGGCTCCAGAGTCAATCATTGCTGTCAATTCAAGAGACAATGTGCCAGTCCAGAGAATAATAGGTAAAGTGAGTGATTAGTTACTTAGCAAGGAAAAATGTTCAGTATTTAGCCTGGGAGCGGCTTGGGATTTGTGCGGACATCCTAGACTGCGATGGCCTACCTCACCGCAGTAGAAGCACAACTGATGTTGCCGATGCCTCTCCCTTTCTCCTTCAGAAAGTCGGGAGATATTGAGTTGCATCATTTCGTCGTGAGGGCGTGTCTGGAATCTGTGAGTTGCTCTGATTTCCCCTCCTGCCCTTGCGTTTCGGAGCTTGTCTCATGAGGCTATCGTTTTTAACGGCCAGAGTGACAAATTCAGAAAAGGAGGAATCCTCTCCTTCGCAAGCGAGTTTGGTTTGCAGATCAGTGTTGAGACTACGGTGAAACATGGCCTTTAAAGCGACATCATTCCTACCACTCTATGTAGCAAGCGTTCTGAATTCGATAGCATATTCAGCAGCTGTGCGGTTACCTTGTGTGATGTTAATGATTTGCGTCGATACATCCTTGCCCCCGGCAGGGTATTCGATCACTTCGCGGAGTTGTTGGATGAAATAATCCACTGAATATTTGAAAGATGAATCAGAGTCCCAAACCGCTGCAGCCCAGTCGATAGCTCTGCCCGTTAACAGCGTCATTAAGAATGCACACTTTTTTCCCTCAGACTCAAATTTATCCCCTTGATGATCAAAGTACAATTTGACTTGACGAATGAAACCTTTACATTGTTCAGCAGTACCGTCAAACTTATCAGGAAGGGAGAAGCTTACCGTCTTCAGCGTGAGCGGTGGAAGTGATCGGATGTAGTGCATTAGATGTTCGTTGATGGATTGGAGCTTGGTTAGTTGTTCTTGGTAGCCCTTTAACATTTCGCTTTGATAAGCCAATGCCGCTTGCAGGTTCGAAACTTCCGCTGGATTCATGGGAGGTGAAGTATTCTGTAACGAGGACGCTGAGGCCAAGTGAGAATCCATGTGCGGAAGTTTATTAAAGGCAGTTACCACAAACAGATATGAGAAGGCAGAGGGTCAAAACCAAAGTAGCAGTCCGATCTGTTGACATACAAAGGGGCAATCCAAAAAGCGAGAGTCAGTAGGCAGGCAATAGGTCCAAGCAACAACATCAGTCTGATCAGGTAACCAAAACAAACGGGATAAACCAGATAATCGAAAATCAGAGAACCAGGCAGAATCATACACAGAATAATCAGGCAGGAACAATAGGAATAACGCTCGGTAAGGCAGGTAAACTGGCAATACTTTGCCATGAGTACAAGGATGGTCTCTGGTTATAAAGCAGACAAACAGGAAATGAGTGCAGAGGAAGCAGAGGGAGCAGAGCACAGTCAGTACTCAGGTGAGGGCTCCCTCTGCTGGTTTGGCATTACAGTATATCCGACTTTTTGGATGTAGCCATTTGATAATAAATGCTTTTTAATTCACAAGAGTGCCATGGTCATTCTTACGTATTTTTTTATTAGTATATATTATCATACTATCATACTATCATACTATTTCTGCATTATGCAGTATGCATTGTTTGTCTTGAAACATGACCCAGATGATAAATGTGTCATATTTAACAAAGCTTTTTATATATTAGGCTCAGTACATTTAAAAAAAAAAATAATAATTTATATTTTGATAAATAAATTAAATCAACGATGCAGTAAATCACTGATTTAATTTAATTGATAATTAAACTAAAGTGACAGTAAAAACATTTACAGACATGTTACAAATGTTACTGTAACCGAACGAACGAGACGAGAGACGTGCGGATCCATATGCAAGCTTTTATTAATAGACATGGCCAAAACACAGGCAGGGTCGAACAAATGGCAAACGGGTATATTGAGGACAAGACAGATGAGTACTCAAATAAACAGGCGTCGTCTTCGATCGGCGAACAATATCCAGAGGGCTTGACAAGAGGGGTAATGGTCCAGGCAGGGGCAAACAGAGTCCGAACGACAAGACGAGAGAGATATATATCCAAAGCAGGCTATAAACTTCAGGGCAGGTAGAGAACAGACAAGAAACGAGATACACAGGCTAGGATCAGAACACGAATGACTCAGGTAATAACCAGGAAAAACTAGTCTAGGACTAAGACTAAGAAAACACGGAAAGGCTCCGTATCGCAGCTATCACTAGGAGAGCGATAAACGCAGAACACTACTCGGTGATAAGAACGAGGAAGTCCAAAGCTTATGTAGGGTGTGTGATTGTGAGATGGGTCTCAGGTGTGAGCGTGTGATAGTGAATTGGCTGCTGGGAAATGTAGTCCAGGGTGATGTGTAACAGTCTGTGCGGTGTGAAAGTCAATGTAATGGAATAGCGATCTCTGGTGGCTAGCAGATGGAAGTCCATGGACCAGATTCATGACAGTTACAAAAAATTATATTTAAAATAAATGCTGTTCTTTTTTAAAACTCATGGTTTCTAAAGATTATTAAGAAGCAAATCAGCATATTAGAATGGTTTCTGAAGGATTATGTGACACTAAAGTCTGGAGTAATTATGCTGAAAATTCAGCTTTGCCATCACTGGAATAAATTATATTTTAAATATTATAATTATTAATGCATTAATAATTGTACTATATAATAATTATAATTCTAATGGAAAATAATTGTTTTAAATTGTAATAGTATTACTATTTTTGCTCATATTTTGTTCAAATAAATGCAGTTGTGGTAAGTATAAGAGGTTAAAAAACATTTAAAAATCTTGCCAACCCTGAACTTTTACCATGACATGTTACTTAATGTTACATTCTATTTTTAATAAGTATACATTATGTAATAAACTAGTGTTCCGTTCTGACATACTGTGAGTCCTAGTAAAGTAGTAACCAGTAATCTGCCTAGAATAATAACCTATAACAAGAGACTCAGATTGCCTCTGTGTGTGTCCTGTGCTGTATTATGTTGTCTCTCATGTCTTGGTTCTGTTGTTCCAAAATGAGGCCAAAGAAGTCCTCATGCCTCAGGCCACATGTCTGCTAGTCTAGTCTTTGACCTCTGAACTATTAAGGCACGACTCAGCGCGCACGCACACGCGCGCGTGTGTGTGTGTGTGTGTATGAGTAAAACACTTTCTCCGGCTCCCGTAATCACAGAGTCTGTAGGCTTTAA
Organism: Spinibarbus caldwelli; assembly: GCA_039654775.1. Classification (NCBI taxonomy): domain Eukaryota; kingdom Metazoa; phylum Chordata; class Actinopteri; order Cypriniformes; family Cyprinidae; genus Spinibarbus; species Spinibarbus caldwelli. Next base: position 7,852,814 of record CM077252.1, read on the forward strand.
GCTGCTAACAACTAGTACTCTCTCTAATGAAAGGTGTGAGGTTGTGTGTGTGCTTGCGTGTGCCTGTGGGTTTGCGGTGTGTTTTTAGTGTAAATAATAATACAGTCCATCATGACGCCTATCTTTCTTTCTTTCAGAGTTCACTGCTGGGTGCTAAGTTAGGGTGACCATATGTCATCTTTACAAGTCCTGGCCGGGATTTCTAAATTGCCAAATGTCTTTTGTTTTCATAATTGTTGAAGGTAATGATTAAAAAGTAGTTTGACCAATAGCGTGCAGGCATTGTAGATAACCAACTGGAACATGTGAGAAGGTAGGATCTACAGAGAACGGTCAAGGCAATGCAAATAAGCATACATACTGTATAATGTATGAGGTAGGGAGCTTGTCAATAGGAAAACAAAGCCAAAACTTAGACAATATAGGCAATTTAGAAATCCTGGCCAGGACATCATTCTAGCTAAGTATGTCACGCGCTATGTGTCACGCGTGTTGGTCTAGCGGAAATCTTAAGAAGGAGATTACGAGAGGGTTTTGAGGACATTTGCATGGCTGTCATTAGAATTGTGGAATGTTTGAATGAGGAGGATTATGGGGTAAAGCAGTGACCTAGACATTTTGCATTTGTTACAAAAAATAACATAATAAGGTCCCCCACAATACATAATTAATATACTTTAAAATATAATTTAATTCAGTGATGCAAATCAGAATTTTCATCAGCTGTTACTCCAGTTTTCGGACTCATCTGATCCTTCAGAAATCATTCTAATAGGCTATATTGATTTATTACCAGTGTTGGAAACAGGTTTGCTGCTTAATATTTTTTTGGAACCTGTGACATTTTGTTCAGAATTCTTTGATGAATAGAAAGCTAAAAAGAACAGCATTGATAATAAATCAACATATTGGAATGATTTCTGAAGGATCTGAAAATTCTGATTTGCATCACTGAAATAAATTACATTAAAAAATCTTTTGAACGGAATATATATATATATATATATATATATATATATATATATATATATGTATATGTGTATATATATATATATATATATATATATATATATATATATATATATATATATATATATATATATATGTATATGTGTATATATATATATATATATATATATATATATATATATATATATATATATGTATATATATATATATATATATATATATATACATACATACATACATACATACATACATACATATATACACACACACACACACACACACACATATTACATAAATTTGATCTATATATCTAAATAAAAATATACTATAGATATACAGTATATGATCCAAAGTAACTAGTAACTAAAAACTTGAGTAGTTTTTTTATCCGATACTTTTTTACTCTTACTCAAGTAACTATTCAGACTATTACTTTTACTTTTACTTGAGAAAATATTTCTATAAGTACTTTTACTTGAGTACAGTTTTAGGGTACTCTACCCATGTCTGATGATGGTTAAACTTAACAGTTAACCTGGGGTCTGGTCCGTATGGATCACGAATCATCTACGATGCGTTGCACCCCTAATCATTAGCTATGTTTCCATCAGGTGGAAACATAATGCTGGATGGTAACGCCAAGATGCGCATAAATTCTAAAAATGTGCATAAAAACTTATGCGCACATTTTGAGTAGGATAAATTTTTTATCCGATAAGAAAAAACGTACTCAAACTACGATGGAAACAAATTTACCGAATGAATTCCACTGTGTGCATCAAAAAACATCAATCATGTGACTTTGCACGATGGGATGGGAAGGGATAACTTGACTAACCAGCAGAATGATCTTATTGCACAGCATCTGATATGTTTTTTGGTTGTTCTGAAATGCCTGAGCAAAGTCTGTAAGTCTGTATAATTCTCTTACACGCCTACATTCCAAAACAGCAGGCATCCACCTCCGGAAGCAGTGACAGCATTTATTGTTTCGTCTGCTCGCTCTGAGGTGCAAGTAATTTATCATATATGAAAATTTGTATATTTAGTGGCTTTTCCTTCTTTTCTTAGTGATATTTAGTGCCAGTTTATCAGGAAGTGATGATTTTGTTCTGTTTGACTCGGATGGAAATGGTGCTTTATTCGCAAATGTTTTATGCAATGTTCCAGTTTTGCAGATAAGTTAAATTCACATCTTTGGATGGAAATATAGCTATTATCACATGGCGCAACCAACTGGTTCTTTTTGTATCAGCAGCCAATGAGCTTGCTGCTCAACATTCAAATACTTAGCTAGTGCTTGCTGTAGCAGTTGCAGCGTGCTTCAGAAACCCTCCACCTTCCCCAGCGCCACCTGTATAGATCTGCTACGGGGTATTCATTTATGCTATATGGGGGTTATTTCATGTTCAAGTGCAACAGCAGTATTTTTTACATCCTCACAGCAGCATGTTGTGGATGTATTGGTAGTAGCAAGTCTTGGTATTTGCTCTGCCGCAGCACCAGCATCAAATCTATTCGACCAAGACCAAACACATTAACATTGTCATGTACATTACCATGCCAAGCCCTCAGAGACTTGTCATGACAGAATTTGTTTTTTTTTGTTTGTTTTTTCTAAGGAAGTTAATGTCTATTCTGTTTCAATAGTTTTAGTTAAGACTAAAAACCCTGATAGCCCCTTGTTAGCATGCTTTTGATGCATACAGCAGTTTCAAAAAACAATGTGTAAATGGCATGAACAAAATAAGAAAGTCTCTTTAAATAACGTTAGCTTTTTCACTAATAAATCAGAAACTCCTGTGATAAAAACCCATAACTTGAACATGCTAATTTATTTCCGGTTTTTAGCACTAGAACCTAAACAGCTCTATTGATCTTTAAATGTGTTTTACATGTGAATACATGTCTATATGGTTCAGGAGTCGTGTGTGATGGTGTGGACAGCTGTATTTTGCTGTGCAAGCCATAATTGTAAACCAGAGGTGTACGGATGTGTGTGTGTGTTGCTGAGGGAATCCATTGGGTCTTTAGTAATTATCACAGTCACTGCCTTCACTGAAAGACTGTGAATATCCTCGACACACACTGATCTACCTCTGTCACAACCACTGAGTGCATGCTGCTTAACACACACTCATACTCTCATACTTGTTTCACATCACAAAGTCAAGTAGAATATGATGTATGTCTTTTTGTTTAGTTAGTAAATTGAAAAGTTATATGAAGATAAATATTGCAGCTATATACACTGTTGTTCAAAAGGTTTTTTTAAAGTTCAAAATAACAGCATTTATTTGAACTAGAGATATTTTGTAATATTATAAATGTCTTTAATATGGTCACATTTAAATAATAATACTTTTATTAAAAGTATTTCTTATAATGTTACTGACCCCAAACTTTTGAACAGTAGTGTGCATATAGGCAATGCTTTGAGCAAACACATACACACACACTTTAGTCTGCAGTTTTTACTCATTGACTTGTCCTGTCAGTGCTTTGCTATTGTGTCTGATCAAAGTCAAATCCAATGCCTTACAGGTCAAAGAATTCATCAAAAAAAAAACAAATTCCTGTGTGTTTGCGTAAATAAAGGATGAAACCTTTTGGCTTTGTCAGCTCAAGATAGTGACCAGAGGAAGAGAAAGAGAGAGAATCGCTCCTGGTATTTTAATTAAAAGTGCTCTAAAACTGAAACGGTCACAAACCAGCTGTGGGAAGAACCTGCAATTAACATGATTCTTTCCTCCCATTTAGGGAGGCTGTTAAGCAGAGGATGTGTGTGCGCGTGGACAGCTTTCAGTCAAATATTTCACATGTTTGCCACTGTACTTTTTTGAGGATTTTTACTGTGTATATAAACACTGCTAAATCCCAGTGCTCCACTGCTGTTCCCAACTCTGTGTGTGTGTGTGTGTGTGTACGCTCTTAGTTCCCGTCAGCGTGTGTTGTTTCTGTCAGCTCTTTTAGATAGTCAGTCACTCATGAAATTCACTAATTCCTTCTCAGAAAAGTTTTTTTTTTAATTTTTTTATTTTTTTGCCTCATCCATTTTTTAATACATACACTCTAAAAAATGCTGGGTTGTTTTAACCCAATTTTGGGTCAAATATGGACTAACCCAACTTTTGGGTTAAAAATTCAATGTAAAAATTTAACCCAACAGCTGGGTTAGTCCATATTTGACCCAAAATTGGGTTGAAACAACCCAGCATTTTTTAGAGTGTACATGTATTTATTTTTATAGCACTAATCAGATTGCGATACAAATTGTTTTTATATGGTACATGCAATTTTATACAGAAAGTATATACTGTATACACTGAAAAAAATGATTCATTGAATTTACTAAATTTTTTTAAGGTAAGTGGTTGCAATCAATTTATTTTAGCTACATTTAAATAAATGACTAACTTTCAACTAAATTTGTTTATTTAAATGTAGCTAAAATAAATTGATTGCAACCACTTACCTTAAAAAAATTTAGTAAATTCAATGAGTCATTTTTTTCAGTGTACAACACAGCTGCACACCAGTCACATTTAAAACACTAAAGAAAGCACTTAACATGACTGATGAATTACTCTCAAACAATATGAGAGCGCTTAACATCAGTGACCAATGACACTCAAGCCTGGAGCAGCATCTAGTGACACACAACAGTGCTGTGCATGTAATATGTTCTTGATGTTTTGTCACACCCTTGTGGTGATTTTGAAAATATACACTACCATTCAAAAGTTTGGGATCAGTATAATTGTATTATGGTTTTGAAAGAAGTCTCTCATGCTCATCAATGCTGCATGGCTGTAAAATAACTTTTTTTAAAATATATTTTAAAGTGTAATTTATTCCTGTGTTGCAAAGTTGAATTTTCAGCTTCCATTATCCAGTCTTTAGTGTCACGCAATCTTTCAGAAATCTTTCAGTCTAATATGCTGATTTGCCTCAAACATTTCTTATTGTTTTCATTGCTGAAAACAGTTGTGTTGCTTAATATTTTTGTGGAGACTGTGACACATTTTCTCAAGATTTTTTTAACAGAAAGTTCGAAAGAACAACATTTATTTAAAATAGAAATCATTTGCAACAACGTAAATTTTTTTCTGTCACTTTTGATCAGTTTATTGCATCCTTGCTGAATTAAAGTATACATTTTTAACAAACAAACAAACAAGCAATTTTTTATTTAATTTTTTTTTATTGAGAAGCCTAAATATTTGAAAGGTAGTGTACATTCCAAAATGCTAAAGTTGGAACAATTTGCAATAGATTAAAATGTGATGTTCCAGGGGTTGATCAAAAATATTAAATGCTTAGGAATTACTTAGGATCTAATGCTTAGGATCTAAGATGGCGCCGCAGATGGCAGCTACTGTGCTTTGCTCTTCAGTGTTTGTACTGTTTTTGTTCGTTTTTCCTGTTTTTTGTTTCTCAAACACCATCAGTTTTACCAGGGATGATCTGCTGAACATTCGGCAGAACACACCACAGAATCTTTTACCGGTTTTTGATTATTCGGACGTTTTGCTGGACATTGTTGTTGGCGGAGCCGTAGCTCTGGTCAAACGCTTCAGGACGCGCAGACGGGGGAAGCGAGCCGGCGCGCTCGTGAAGCTCAGACAGCGTGGATTTAGAACGGCGTTGCCTAGCATCCATCTGGCGAATCTCCGCTCTCTACCCAACAAAACGGACGAACTCCTTCTGCTCTCCCGGACAAACAGGGACTTTTCAAACTCTGCTGCTCTGTGCTTCACGGAAACCTGGCTGAACGACGCCATTCCGGACAGCGCGTTACATCTTCCGAGCTTTCAGCTGTTTAGAGCGGATCGGGAGGCAGAATCAACGGGGAAATCACGCGGCGGCGGGACGTGCTTTTACATCAATGAGAGGTGGTGTACAGATGTAACTGTGTTAAAGAAGATGTGCTGTTCTGATCTAGAAACGCTCTTCATTAACTGCAAGCCTTTCTACTCGCCGCGGGAGATTCACTCGTTCATTCTCGTGAGTGTTTACATTCCTCCGCAAGCGCACGTGAGCTCAGCTTTACAGAAACTCGCCGATTTGATCACAGAGACAGAACTACAACACCCGGACTCTGTTTTAATCATTCTCGGGGACTTTAATAAAGCAAATCTCTCCCGTGAACTGCCAAAATACAGACAGCATGTTACATGTCCCACCAGAGACAGTAATATATTGGATCACTGTTACACAGCGATAAAGGACGCATATCACTCTGTTCCACGAGCAGCTTTAGGACTCTCTGATCACTGTTTGGTTCATCTTATACCGACCTACAGGCAGAAACTCAAATCTGGAAAACCTGTATTAAGAACTGTTAAAAGATGGACTAATGAAACAGAGTGGGATTTACAAGCCTGTTTCGACCTTACTGATTGGACTGTTTTTGAATCTGCCGCAAATGATCTGGATGAGCTCACAGAGACTGTAACATCTTACATCAGTTTCTGTGAGGATGTGTGCATTCCTACCAAGACTCATCTAACTTACAACAACGACAAACCATGGTTCACTGCAAAACTCAGACAGCTCCATCAGGCCAAAGAAGATGCTTACAGAAAGGGGGATAAAGTCTTGTATAAACAGGCCAAATACACACTGGAAAAGGAGATCAGAGTGGCAAAGAGGAATTATTCCGGCAAGCTAAGGAAAAAATTCTCTTCCAGTGATTCTGCTTCAGTGTGGAAAGGTATGAAAGAAATCACCAGTTACAAGTCACCATCCCCCAGCACTCTGGAGAATCAACACCTGGCAGACGGCCTGAACGAGTTCTATTGCAGGTTTGAAAAAACACCCCACACCCGCCCTGAACACCTCTCCACACAACCATTCACACAACCATTCACACCTCCAGCAACCCCCGTCTCCCCCACACCTGCAATTCAGATCAGCGAAGATGAGGTGCGCCAGGTCTTCAGGAAGAACAAAAGAAGGAAAGCACCAGGCCCAGACGGTATGTCACCAGCCTGCCTAAAAATCTGTGCTGACCAGCTGGCCCCCATCTTCACACAGATCTTCAACAGATCTCTGGAGCTGTGCGAAGTCCCCTCATGCTTCAAACGCTCCACCATCATCCCCGTCCCAAAGAAACCCAAAATTACTGGACTTAATGACTACAGACCTGTGGCTCTAACATCTGTGGTCATGAAGTCATTTGAAAGACTGGTTTTGGCTTATCTGAAGTCCTCCACTGGACCCTTACTGGACCCCCTGCAGTTTGCCTACAGAGCAAACAGGTCTGTGGATGATGCAGTCAACATGGGACTGCACTTCATCCTGCAGCATCTGGACAGACCAGGGACTTATGTGAGGATCCTGTTCGTAGACTTCAGCTCCGCTTTTAACACCATCATCCCGGACACCCTTCAGAACAAACTAACTCAGCTCTCCGTCCCCACCTCCGTCTGTCAGTGGATCACCAGCTTCCTGACAGACAGGCAGCAGCTAGTGAGGCTGGGAAAATACACATCCAGCACTCGTACGATCAGCACTGGAGCTCCTCAGGGCTGTGTTCTCTCCCCACTGCTCTTCTCCCTGTACACTAACGACTGCACATCTAAAGACCCCTCTGTCAAGCTCCTGAAGTTTGCAGACGACACCACACTGATCGGCCTCATCCAGGACGGTGACGAGTCTGCCTACAGACAGGAGGTTAAGGAGCTGGCTGTCTGGTGCAGTCTTAACAACCTGGAGCTCAACACGCTCAAAACTGTGGAGATGATCGTGGACTTCAGGAGGAACCCCTCTGCACTCCCCCCACTCACCATCATGAGCAGCACTGTGACTGCAGTGGAGTCATTCAGATTCCTGGGCACCACCATCTCCCAGGACCTGAAGTGGGACAATCACATAGACTCCATTGTGAAAAAGGCCCAGCAGAGGTTGTACTTCCTTCGCCAGCTAAGGAAGTTCAACCTGCCACAGGACTTGCTGAATCAGTTCTACTCCGCCATCATTGAATCCGTCCTCTGCACTTCAATACCTGTCTGGTTCAGCTCAGCTACCAAATCTGACCTCAGAAGACTACAGAGGGTAGTCCGGACTGTTGAGCGAATCATTGGTACAACCCTCCCCACTCTCCAAGAACTGTACTCATCCAGAGTGAGCAAAAGGGCTGGCAAAATCACTCTGGACCCCTCACATCCAGCACACTCCCTCTTTGAACTGTTACCGTCTGGTCGACGCTACAGAGCTCTGAGCACCAGAACGACCAGACACAGGAACAGTTTCTTCCCTCAGGCAATCCATCTCATGAACACTTGACATTAAAAGTGGAACACAACACTATTATAAATTATTTATTCAACACACATACTTATTTTTTTTCATTTCAGATTTGCACATATTAGACCTGTACACCATAATTGTCTATATATTGTGTTTTTGCTATTTGTACATTGCCTATTTGTAAATTATTCTTTTATTATCTGTGCCCTGTCCTGTTGCTGTCTTTCTGTTGCACTGTAGAGCTTCTGTCACAAAAACAAATTCCTCGTATGTGTAAGCATACCTGGCCAATAAAGCTCATTCTGATTCTGATTCTGATTCTAATTCTAATTCTAATACAACCATTTTTATACACAGTCCCCCCATTTTCTGAGGCTCAAATGTAATTGGACAAATAAATATAATCATAAATAAAATGTTCATTTTTAATATTTTTTTGAGAATCCTTTGCAGGCAATGACTGCCTTAAGTCTGGAACTCATGGACATCACCAAAGATTGGGTTTCCTCCTTTGTGATGCTTTGCCAGGCCTTTACTGCAGCTGACTTCAGTTGTTGTTTGTTTGTCTTTCTGCCTTTAGTTTTGTCTTCAGCAAGTGAAATGCACGCTCAATCGGGTTGAAATCAGAAGATTGACTAGGCCATTGCGGAATGTTCCACTTTGTTTTACCTTCAAAAACTCCTGGGTTGTGCTATGTTTTGGGTCATCATCCATTTGTACTATGAAGCACCACCGCCCAATCAACTTTGCTTCAGAATTCATCTGGCTGCTTCTGTCTTCTGTCACATCATCACTAAACACCAGTAACCCAGCGCCACTAGAAGCCATGCATGCTCATGCCATCACACTGCTCCACCATGTTTCACAGATGGGGCCCTATTTTAACGATCTAAACGCATGGTCTAAAGCACAAGGCGCAGGTGCACTTCGGGCGTGTCCGAATCCACTTTTGCTAGTTTAATGACGGGAAAAACGGTTGGCATGCCCAGCGCATGGTCTAAAAGGGTTGTCCCTATTGTCTTAATGAGTAATGGGTGTGTTTTGGGCATAACGTGCAATAAACCAATCAGAGTATCATCTCCCATTCCCTTTAAGAGCCAGTTGCGCTCCTGCCATGGCGGATTCGTTATAAGGTGGAATTTACAAGCGCGAATTTGAACGCGTCTCCAGAGAGGAAACGGAGCTGCTCGTGCGCGAGCAAATAGGTAGCCTAATTCTGATGCATGCAATGATTATTCAATATGACATGTAGGCATTTTTATATTTATGTAGCCTACACAATAATAATCTTTTACACTGTAATCCTTGAATTTTTAATATTTGGCATGTTCGTGTGCTGCTACGCATCCCTGTGTGTGTAATAAGGATCGGCAAAGGACCTTGAGGCAGGAATGAAACTCGGGTCGCCGTGAGCGCAGTTGCGCTATATGTTGACGCACTAACCACGAGGCTATTGGCGCCGACCTAACGCGCTCTTTGAATAACATACATACATACATACATACATACATACATACATACATACTGCACCATTGACTTTAAACTAGGTTTTGGTTGGTTAGTGGTGCAGTCTATTTCAGTTGCCTCAAAATAGCAAAGCGCCAACACCTCGTTTTCAGACCAGCACGCCAATGGGTGCACAAATGGGCGCAAATGCATTTGCTATTTAAACAAAGTGGCGCAGGACGTGAAAATGATAACTGCGTCGGGCTGAAACTAGAAAAAAACAGTTGCATCGCGCCTGGCGCCGCATTACGCCGGGTGTATGATAGGGCCCATGATGTTGTATGCTTTGGATCGTGAGCTGTTCCAAGCCTTTTCCATATTTTTTTCTTCCTGTCATTCTGGTACAGGTTGATCTTAATTTCAACCATCCAAAGAATGCTTTTGCAGAAGTGGTCTGGATTTTTTAGATGTTTTTTGGCAAAGTCTGCCTTGTTTGCACCTTGTGGTGAACCCTCTGTATTTGCTCTCATGAAGTCTTCTCTTGATTGTAGACTTTAATGTTTTTTTGTTTGTTTGTTTGTTTGTTTTTTATGTTGCTGAGCTCACTAGTGTGTTCTTTTTTTTTCCTCAGAATGTACAAAACTGTTGATTTGGCCACTCGGAGTGTTCCTGCTATCTCTCTGATGGATTTGTTTTGTTTTTGAAGCCTAAAGGCCTGTTCACACCAAAGACGATAACTATAAAGATAACGATAAAAATATAGTTCTAAAAATCATTCTCAATATTAAAGAATAGCAGAGTCCACACCACAACTATAACGATAAAGGCACAGGGAAACGATATCGTTGGAATCACTTTCAGAATGATTTTTTTTTTCAGCTGATGAACAATACAAGCATTGACACCCAGTCAGAATCCATCCTGCTATAAGGAGCTCGAGAATTTAAAGCGGCAGACGCGAGTGCGCATAGAATAAACAGATGATATTGTTCACTGGTGTGGACGCTAAAATCATATCTTTATAGTTATCTTAATAGTTATCGTTCTTGGTGTGAACGGGCCTTAAAAATCATCTGTTTCTGCATGGAGAGATCCTTTGACCGCATGATGTGGGTTCACAGCACCAGCTTCAAAATGCAAATGGCACACTTAGAATCAACTCCAGAACTTTTACCAGCTCAACTGATAAGAATAGCCCAAAGAATAGCCCACATCTGTCCATGAAACAGCTTTTGAGTCAACTGTCCAATTACTTTTGGTCCCTTGAAAAAGGGGAGAGGTGCATATTAAAGAGCTGTAATTCCTTAACCTTTCCACCAATGTTCATGTAAATATTCTCAAATTAAAGATAAAGGTAAAATAAAGGTACAAACGTGCTTTTTTCCTTCCCACTTCGTAACTTTTTCTGAGTATGTAGATTTGCAGGGAGTGTTACTATAATATTATTATATTAATATTCTACTGCTCTTTTTTTTCTAGGGGAATCCTGGTGTGTTAGGTCAGCAGGGCCTACAGGGGCTTCCAGGTTTGCCTGGACCCCAAGGATTTCGTGGCGAAAAGGGTCAACGTGGACTCATAGGATTGCCTGGGCTTTCTGGCCCGGACGGAGACCAAGTACATAGAAATACACACTCACCCACTCACAATTCTTAGAAAACTCAATACAAGGGCTTTCACTCTGTTGCACTCTTTTGTATTAGGGCTTTCAAGGAGATGAAGGCTATGCTGGATTAGATGGAGTGCCTGTAAGTGACAAGAGAAATGCAATAGAAATGTAACAATTGATCAGTACACTAGACAGCATGTGTGAATTATGTTATATTATATTATATTATATTATATTATATTTATTATATTATATTATATTATATTATATTCATCTTCCAGGGTCATCCAGGGCCTGGTGGTCTTCCTGGGCTTCCAGGGAAGGATGGCTGTAATGGAACCAGAGGGCAGCGTGGGTTGAATGGTGAGATAGGACTACCTGGCTTCCCAGGACCCATGGTAAGAGAGACGTTACAAGCATTTTTTTTCTTGGTACACAATGAATCTACATATTATTTGAATTTTTTTTTTTTTTTTGTAATGTGTCTTTCGTGTTGACTGGGTTCATTGAATATGTTTATTCCCGCAGTAAATGACGTCCATGATTCCTTTCTCTTTTTTCTTGTTTCAGGGACTACCAGGGTTAAAAGGAGCCAAAGGAAATGCGTTTACAAGGATAAGGTTCCTTCCTGGAACACCTGTATGTATAATTCCAAAAATTGCGTTTGTGTTTATATTTTATTACTACTGACTATATTCTGCATGCAGTCCGGAGGTTGAGCAGTGTTGTGTCATATAAAAGAAAACAAAGCTGATTTCTTAAACAGTGAAATACGTTTGTAGTTTTATTTTTTTTATTTAGAGATACTTTAGAATCATCTTTTCTATAACAATAACTAACAATTCTGTTATCCTCATTCACAGGGTGTCGATGGACTACCTGGAATACCTGGACAAGAAGTATGTACTAAGTTCAAAAAAAGCAGTCCTTATATAAGCTACAATGTATTACTTTGGTGCAGTTTTATTTATTAGTTAGGTTTGTTTTGTTTGTGTGTGTCTGTGTTTGCATGTGCACACAGGGGCTAAAGGGGGTCTTTGGCCCACAAGGTCCACCAGGACAAATGGGACCTGATGGATCTATGGTGAGAAAAGCATTTAGTCTTCAAATAGCACCATTTTTGATTCATCCATACTGTTATTATGTATGTTTGGTTTTTGTTTTTTTGCAAAATTCAAAAGATCAGTAAAATATTTTTTGAAAAAAGTATCTTATGCTCACCAAAAATATACTTTTTAAAAATATTTTTGTTTTATTTAATTTAATGGGTTTTTTATTTATTTATTTATTTTTTATTTTTTTCTAATTCAAGGGCTTACAAGGATTACCAGGTTCAATAGGCCTACCGGTGAGTTTTGCAAGTGCATACCTATGAAACTGAAGATTCACTGAGAAGTTTCTCTATCTGAAGTTTACAGTTTATTAGTTCAGATATGAAAACCTGAAAATCTTTGTTCGAGTGCAGCAGCCCTAGACTTCTAGCATCTTTCATTTAACATGCACTTCTGCTTGTTTTTCTGTTACCTGTGCATAATATGAAGCCGTTTTTGATTATTTTAAATGTTCTTGAATGATATTTTGTTCTGTTTATCCATAGGGAGACCCAGGAAGATCACTGCCTGGACCAGAAGGAGATGAAGTAAATAACACACGTGGCAGTGCTGGCTTTATATCACACTTGAATTTGTGTTTAATAACATCATCTTGATTCTCTTGCAGGGGGATCAGGGGGATCAGGGTGAACCAGGTCCTTTTGAGTATGTGGAGCCCAACCCAGAAGACTATGTAAAAGGCGAAAAGGTAAAACGTCCATATGTGAAACAAGTTTTCAGTTGTTGAGGACTCCAGGCAGCTTCCAAGGAGAAAATGATGGTGGATTTTTTATAACTTTTTTTTTTTTTTGTAGGGGAGAAAGGGACAGAAAGGAATTTGTGGAGCATCTGGCCCAGAGGTGAGAATTGCTGCATATTTATTTGAATGTATTAGTCCTAATAACTTCCGAACTAAAATAGCAGGCCCTGATATGTAACCTGTGTTAGCTGAAGCTCATTAATGTGGTTTTACATTCATTTTTGTGTTTCTCAGGGTTTTGAAGGGCCTCCAGCAGAAAAAGGAGAGAAAGGCATAATTGGTTTACCTGGTCAAAGAGTAAGATTATTCACTAGTTTCCATATCAATTGATCCACTACAAACCAACACCACAATCCAGCTGAATATAACACCTCAAACCAACAGACCACAATCCATCTAATAACAAAAATTCAACCGGTCATAACACTCGAAAACAAACAATCATAGAATTCCAAAACAACCAATTAAAAAATTCCAGACTGACCTTTTACACTAGCTCCGTTTACAATATTATGTTTTCGTTTTAAAACGCATAACTTTTGCTACGGTTACGCCTATCGTTCACACTACTCCGGCGTTTTCCACCCTCGAAAACTGAGACTTTTGAAAATGCTGCAGATCCTGTTTTAGTTTGAAAACTCCAGGGTTGCGTTTCAGTGTAAATGGACCAAAACTGAGACTTTTAAAAACAATGGCGTGGCTAGCCACATTCACACTGTGTATCCTTGATAACCGTGTAAACAATAACATCATGCTCATTGTTGTACCCATAGATATGTATAGGTAGATGCCTCATTCGACCGCTCCAAGCACGTAGATGTGTCCAAACTTACCTATATATATCTATGGTTGTACCTGCATGAATGGTCATGTGACACGTGTTTTCGGTTGTGTATTGTAGACGGAGATCGTTTCTGAAATGCAGTGAAAATGCCAGTGTAGACGAAGATCGTCTACACGCACTAGTGTAAACAGGGCCTTAAAATATCAGGATTAAGCATCAAATTCCTCTCATTTCACATATTCAGATTGTGCAAGTATGAGTTAATTTTAAAAAAACTAATTTAATAACCAAAACTCTTTCTTACCTTCATCCTTTTTTCACTTTTTCAGTTATAGGCCTATATGTTGTTGTATTTATTTTTTAAAACAATAGGGCCAGTCTGGATTTCTAGGAAGAAATGGCTTTCCAGGACTTAAGGTACACTTTTTAATCATTCATAATTTGCTATTAATAATGATTTATTTATTTTGATGTTTGTTGAATTATACTGTTTGTCACTTCTAATGTTATGTATTTTTTTATGTATGCAGGGGGAACTAGGAGATAATGGTCTCCCTGGTCTATATGGCAACCCAGGGCCAAAGGTCAGGCACGCATTCTGACTAGACATTGTATGAAATAAATGGATTTAGTAAGAGTTATCTACTTACAGTATATTGTCATTTGTTTGCTGACATTGCTGCTGTGAATGTGTAACAGGGCTACCCAGGAGACCCCGGACCTAAAGGAAACCCAAAGTACTATTACAACAATATGATGGGTAATAGTTAACACTAGATCAAACATAAAGACATGTGAAATGTACTGTACTGTCTGTGGTTAGGTACAGTATTTACCACGAAGATTGTCACTTTATTTCTTAAATAAATTAGCAGTGCAAACTAGAATTCTTTATATTGAGTTTCAGATGAGGTGGATCTGTTTGGAGAGTTTTCGATATATCATTGTTTTTATATATCATTGTATTTTTATATATCAAATGTATAATATACATTTAAAATAAAATGTAAATATATTTAATTTAAAAAGTTTTTAACTTTGTGTATTATAAAATCTTATGAATTTTTATTTGTGCTCTAGGACCACCTGGAGATGGTGGACTTCCTGGTGCAGCCGGACTTCCTGGGGATAGAGGGCCAATGGGTATACCTGGACCCCCCGGTGATCCAGGAGCATCTATAAGAGGTCTAAATTATCTTAAATGTCATCTTTGTATGGTATTTATATAATTAGATGTCTTAAGGCCTTTCCACACCGAGCATAAAGCGAAACAAATATCGACGCGCTGACGCGCTAGAATAAAACAACAGATTCCTGTGGATGCTTCCACATAGACCACGAACATCCGCAAACATTTTTTTTCCGCACCAGTCCGACGAATCTTTTCAGTTTCGCAAAGCGAAAACACGGGCCGTCCAATAAGATTTGAGCATTACATCACGTGGCCAGACCAACTGCTGTTACCCAAAACAGGTCAATGCGTCGATGCAGTGGCACTTGAAGCTCAGAAGACTGTATTGAGCACGAGCGTAAAAACACCGAAGTAGAGGACTTTCAGAGTCAGAGCGCGTTCACTCTCTAGATTGTCTGTATTAAAAAAATCGAGTGAAACATTTTTCTACATATAAAATATGAAAGCAAATAGACATATGATTATGACGATAATTCTAACCCTGCTCTGCTTTCAGGTCCAGTGGGTGAATCTGGTTTGCAGGGTCTTAATGGGCTCAAAGGACAAAAAGGTGACCCAGGAAAAATATACGGGTCATACTTTAACTATGGTAATATTTCAGATTTTTTTTGTTTGCTTACCAAAATATTTTCAATATGCATTTTCCTAGACATTATAATGATTCGAAAGAGTTATTGTATTATTTGTGTGACTGACTTGTTAGGGGCAATCGTAAAAAGCTGGATTTTTTTTTCTCGTTTTGAACTGAAGGTACATTTTCATCACCATTTTTGGCTTTAAGCATATATATATGAAATTATGTAAGTTTTATATTCGTAGTCATTTATGGGATTTGAGGGACTCTGTAAGCAGATGTGTATTTATTCATAATTTTATTCAGAGATCTGCTGTTTTGTCCAAAATACAATAAGTACTGCGTAGAATGGAAAATAATAAAAAAATCTTTAATACCTGAAGTGGGGAAATGTGTATATGTACATATATAATATAGATGTGTGTGTGTATATGTGTATGTATACACACATATATATATATATATATACATACACACACTGTATATACTGTATGTGTGTATATATATATATATATATATATATATATATATATATATATATATAGTCACGGATTACACTAGACAGATACCAGGAACGGGGAGACGTAGAATATATCCAAAACAAGAGTCTTTAATCAATCAAAACAGGCAAGAAACATACAGGCTGGGAACACTCACGCGACAGACAGGATATGATGTATAATACTCAACAGGAAACGCAGGGCAGAACACACTATAAATACACAACGTAACTAGATAATTAAACACACACAGCTGGACAAGAATTAACTAATAATCACAGGAACAGGAAACTAACCAAATATGGGCATACAAGAGGAAGGGGAACACAAGACACACAAGACAATCCTGACATATATACAGTTGTGCTCAAAATTATTCATACCCTTGGTAAATATGATCAAAGAAGGCTGTGAAAATAAGTCTGCATTGTTTATCCATTTGATCTTTCATTTAAAATTTTTTAAAAAGTCTAACCTTTAATTGAAGTAAAAAAAATAAATAAATAAAAGTTAAAGTGGGGGAAAATCACATTAGGAAATAAAAAAAATTCTCTAGTACACAATGGCCACAATTATTGGTAACTCTAGAAATTCTTATGATTAAAATATCTAATATGAAGTATATTCCCATTCATATTTGTATTTTTTATCACACCAGGGTGACTAGGAACATGAAGTTGTCCACCCTTGGTTCAAGAGCTCAAGCTCCAGCATTAGCAGTGCTAGCCTTTGCAAATAAACATTACACTGTTAGTACAACAAGCCTGTTATCTTAACAGAAAACATACTGTTTCAAAGTCAGTCATCTGATTATACTGTGCATAATAAATTCACACTTATGAATTACACAGACTGGGAGCACGGCGGGATGAAAATAACAACATAGCTGGTCTCATGCTATCACAAACTTTATAAGTCCCACTTCTGATTATGAGCTCGACAACTTCAAACGATCGACTCACATTGCTTTCATATGCAACTTTTAACTACCACATTCCTATTCACGATCATTCTGATAGCACTTGAAGGCAGCATCAGTGAAAAAGGCATAGCCAATGATAGCTTTAGCAGTTAGCCTTACAGAGTGCCAAGAAGCTCTTTCAGGCAATTTGGAAAACAAACGTGTGATACTTACTGTCTGGAGCTGACGTTCGCACACAAAGCGTTGGTATTGATCCTAAACATTTAGGGGACGTTACAGATTTTTTCCAGGATATTTCCTTCGAAAATGAAATTTATCCACAGAGTCCTTGGCTCAGATGGAGGGAGATTATGGCGACTCTTATGTTCATTAGTGCATCCCAAAACTCCACACTTGTAATGCCTCTTTGGCGATGACATTGTATATATCTCCGGTAATGGTGGACTGCAGCTTCTCACTCAGGGCTGTGTGTATGCTAATAGGGCAGAAAGTGTCACAAATGGGCGGGACTTTTTCCCCTCAGTGACGTGAACAGAGGGAGAATCTGAAACAGCTCTGTTGGAGAGACTGTTCATGATTTATTGGTTTTATAAAAAAAAAAAAAAAAAAAGAGTTGGTGGATTTTTAACATTATAGGCTGGTTGTTTTCACACACTGCTCCAAACACCTTATAAAAGTGATTTTTGCATAATAGATCCCCTATGTCAAAAAAATGAGAGAGAATCGATTTTTTTTTTTTTTTTTAATGGTTTTGTAATATAATTTAGAAACACATAATCTCTCTTCCTCTAGGGGAACCTGGAAAACGTGGCCCTCCTGGACTCAAAGGACAAAAAGGAATTCCTGGTAATCCTGGTGAGTGGATGTGGAATTTCCCCCCTCAAATTGTTACATTTTCTATTATCTGTCTTAACCAGCCCTGACAAATTGATGTGATTGAGTCACATCAAAGTATCTGTACATACCTGTATAAAATGCATGTTAGAGAGAGGCAAGAAATGAAAACCATTAGTCTTTATA
Source organism: Spinibarbus caldwelli (assembly GCA_039654775.1). Lineage (NCBI taxonomy): Eukaryota > Metazoa > Chordata > Actinopteri > Cypriniformes > Cyprinidae > Spinibarbus > Spinibarbus caldwelli. The sequence goes on from CM077252.1 coordinate 7,870,932, forward strand.
ATTAGACATTTGAGAGCATGTAAGTGTTTACTTAGTTCCGATAATGCTTTTGTTTACTTTTCATAATTGCCTTTTGTCATCGAGATGTCTTTTGTCATTTTTTATCTTTTCATTTCATTTATTAATATTAATAAAACATTTTGCATGCTTAGCATAGACACACTAACCTATGTCTCATTTTGCTGACATTGTTGATAATGTTGATGTGTGTGCATCATCACTGAAGTTATTGTATGTTCTTCAAGCATGTTATCCTTCTTTGTTTGCCTGCTTGCATGTTGTCTTTGTGTGTATGTCCATCCTGTTACGGTGTCAACATTTGTTTCGTCATGTGTTTCGAGTGAACAGTTTGCGGTGAGCACAATGTTTTGACTGTCACATGCTACATACATTTATCCAACACCTTTATACATGTAACATAATACTTAGATACATAAGGCATGCAACTTTAAGAGCTATCATTCTAAAGAAATAGATAATACACTATGATGAGAGTATCTGTCTGTGGGACAGGTTACTACTGCCTGCCTGGTGAGCGTGGAGAACCTGGACAGGTTGGAAATAGAGGGCCTTCTGGATTAAAAGGTGTTCAGGGGAGAAAAGGTGAGTTTTTATACATTGACATATAATCTTATCAGAGTGTCTATTTACACTAACTCTGCCCGCCAATGTGTGATTGGGGTAGTCAACACTACAAAAGACGCTTGTCAAGCATCAGTTCCTGTGGCGTAGATGGTAAGGCGTTTGCCTTTTGATGCGATCGACCCGAGTTCGATCCCGCCTTTTGCAGAGCTATTTTTCTCCCTTTTCAAATCTCATATCAAACTGGAAAGGCATTTATTTTTAATAAAAATTAAGGAAATTAAGTTGAAAATAAAGTATCGGGTAGGTGTAGGGAGGGCTTTATTGTCCCAATAAGGTGGCATCCATTTAATAATTTGAATTAAAATTATAATTTACACTCAATATGTCATTATTGCATACTGTTTTATTATGTACTACAATACTGAGGTGCAGATAATTGCCACTATTTGCAATAAGTATTATAAATAGAAGAAAATCTTGCTATTTTAACAGTGTAAATAGAATTTATAGCTAAGAAAATATGCTATTTCCACTTAGTGTAAATAGCATCTATCGCTATTTACATTTAGTGCAAATAGCCGCTAACTAATTTTATATTTATATAAAGATTTATATTATACATGTGTGATTCAAAATATCAAACCAAGTGGTGTCTGCAAACGATGCAGTATTCTTTTTTTCCTTAGAGCTGACTTTTTCTTTTTTCTAAAACTTTTTTTACTTTTCTTTTTCTTTCTGTTCAAAGATGTCGGGTCGGTAAGATTTTTCTTTTTAAGAAATTAATACTGCAATACATTGATCAGAAGTGACAGTAAAGACATTGTTACAAATGAATTCTATTTTTAATAAAGGCGCTTTTTTTTTTACTTTCTTTTCATCAATGAATTCTGAAAAAAAGTATTACCGTCTCCACAAAAATAAGCAACTGTTTAAAACATTTGATAATAAGAAATGTTTCTTGAGCAGCAAATCAGCATATTAGATTTCTGAAGGATCATGTGACACTGAAGACTGGAGTCATGACTCCTGAGAAATCAGATTTGGCATCACAGGAATAAATTACATTTTTAAATGTATTAAAAAAAATGTTATTTTAAATTGGAATATTATTTCATAATACTAATTAATATTACACAATACTGAAATAAATGCAGCATAAGAGACATATTTCAAAACCATTAAAAATTCTTTCCCAAAACCTTTAAGTCGGTTAAACCAGAAAGAGTATATTTTTTGAACAGTACATATTTTGTTGTCAAACGTTACTGTAAATGTTTTGTTTAAAATATGTGCTCTTTTGATATTTTGTTGTGTAATATAATATTAATCATACATTTTTAGATGTGACTTAATTGTCCAAATACTTTTCTGTGTGTCTTTTTTCTGGTGCTCTCCATGGTGCTGATTGCTTTTGGTTATTTTGTCCCAACTGTAAAGTTATGTGTAGTGTGTATCAGTGTCCATTAGGAGGCGGCAAAGAGTGCATCTTTTCTAACCCAAGTATGAACCCATGTGCTTATATTCTTTGTGTTTCATTTCAGGTCCTGATGGGGAATGTGGATGTGACCCCCTTGGTGATCTACCTGGTGATCCTGGCCCCCCAGGCCCTCCGGGTGTCCCTGGTGATCCTGGGCAAATAGGGTTCCGGGGTCCTCCTGGTGATATCGGACCCAGAGGAGAGATGGGTGGGAGAGGTGTAACTGTACGTAAACCTGGTTGAAATTCAATACGTTTGTATTGTGCTTGTGTGTAATAAATCTTTTTTGTGTGTGTGTCTCTTGTTGTTTCTCAGGGTCCCAGAGGCTTTGTAGGTGTCAGAGGGCTTAAAGGAGAGAAAGGAGAGGTTATGCTGATCTGCAAAAAGGGTGAAGCATATTTGCAGTTAATGGATTTTTTTAGATTTTTTGACTCACCTGATCAGATTTTAAGACTCACCAAAATGGTCTAACATCTAAGGAGAGTTCCTATATTATAATACAGCATAAACTGATATGATGTTAAATGCCTGATAATGAAACTGTAATGCAGTTTCTTTATCCCTGAGCATTATGTCAGAATTGTGATTTTAAAATTTTATATTTCTTCTGATTTTTCTTAAATTATCTATCAAATCTGTCATCTTTATTTTACACACAAACTGACATGCAGTCATCAGAAATTTTTGCATTATTTTAAAGGGGAGAAAGGTGACACAGGATTTGTTGGACCATCTGGAAAACCAGGGTGTAATGGGAGGAAAGGGGCTGATGGGAAGATAGGTGCCTCTGGAGATCCTGGATCTCTGGTAAGATATTTAAACAATTATAAAATTAAATTAAAAAAAAAGTAATAGATAGTTGTGCAGTAGTACTGTACATTACTACCATGCATAATGATTTCTGAAGATCATGTAAAACTGAAGACTTGAGTAATGACTACTGAATATTCAGCTTTACCTTCACATGGATAAGTTGCATTTTAAAATATATTAAAGTAGAAAACAGTTATTTTAAATTGTAATAATATTTCACAATTTTATTTATTTATTTATTTATTTATTTATTTATTTATTTATACTACGGGGCCATTGAATGCTTGAATCTGATTGGCTGACCTACGTTTGTTACATGTATGATCTTTTTTAGTTTAGTTTCTATGTCTCCGTCATCCTGCCTATTTTGTTTCCATGGTTTTTGATTAATTAGTTCAACACCTGTTTTCTGTTCCTCCCTGATTGAGTTCAGTATTTATTTACACATAGTTTTATATTCACACATAGTTTGTACACACGGATACATAATCGCTTATGTTGTTAGCGCTATTGGTTTTATCAGTAAAATAGTTCAGCAACTTAAAAGCTACATGACATTTCTCACAAGCGAGGTAACGACAGCGAGAAAATTAACTTAAAGTTTCACTGTTAGTAGAGACGCTGCTGCCCAGGGCCGCTACTGGCCAAATGGGTGTCCTAAGCAGGATTGTATTGTTGTACCCCCTCTCTGAAATATTATGGAAGTAAAAAAAAAAAAAAAAAAAAAAAAAAAACACCTATAGTGGTCAAAACTTTAATAAAATATAAAAGTAAATAAATAAATTGTAATTAAATTGTATTATTTACAAATTACAATTGTAGCTCTAGATAGTTACTCTAGGGCACTGCCTCAAAATATGTGAAAATGTGCATTAAGACTAGAGCACCCTCATTAATTTCAGAAGCACCCGCAGTGATTATTTATGGAACCTGGTTGATACACTTTTATTGTATAACTGCATACAAAACAACAAAATACAAATGCACTAAATAAAATAATTTAATAAATGCATATTTACAATTTAAGCACTGAACTAAAATAAGTAGTCTATATATAAGACTATAATCAGCTTGCTTCCATTTAGTGAGAAAAGCCTACTCTTCACCTGAATTAGAAAAAAAAAGATCCTCTGGTCTTCAGTGATGTGAGGACAACGTTTGAGCGTACACGTAATATCTGAGCGAGAGCAGAGCCAATTCATAAAAGAACAATGTATATTTAAAAGCACACGTCCAGTTTTGTGTGAGTGAAGGAAATCCATTTGCGAGTGGAGAGATTTGTGCTCGCGCATTACATGGATCGCATAACATTAGGCACTCTCGACATTGTCATTAAGATCACGCTATTACAGACATTATTCGCCCAAACCAAACCGTTATATTATATCCTAAAACACTTTCAATTAAACTAATATAAACTCTTTGTAAAACACTGTCTAAAAGAGAATTCTCTCAATTAAAATAAATCAAATAAAATCCACATGCTCCTGTATTTGAAAATATAATATCTGATTTAACCCCCCGATGCAAACTTGTAGTCTATCTGTTAAGAAATTTTTCATCCAGTGAATTATTACTCCGAATTATTACACTTCTAAAACTAAAAGATGTTCTAAAAGTAAATGTATCTGCATCATATTAAATGCAAATGTGTAATTAATAAAAAGAACATGTGCATATGCCTTTGCTTGTTGTAAGTGAATAGTATTGACCATAGTAAGTGTAGCATCCTCTGTCCATCTTTGTGGCTTATACGCAAATTGCAATACATCAAGGTGCTCTGATACATATGGTTTAAGAGGATAACTAATGACTCTTTCCATACATTTAGCTATATATATACACACACACACACACATACATATATATATACATATACATATATATATATATATATATATATATATATATATATATATATGTATATATGTATATATATATATATATATATATATATATGTATATATGTATATATATATGTGTATATGTGTATATATGTATATATATATGTATATATGTGTGTATATATATATATATATATATATATATATATATATATTAGTGCTGTCAATCGATTAAAAAATTTAATCGCGTTAATCACAGTCATGGACTGTGATTAATCATGATTAATCACACATTTAAAATACTAGGATTTACCTGTAAATGTGTTGAAATTAAATGCATGACAAACTAGTTTAAGGAAACAGAACCTTTCACACCTCCACCAGGTATGAGACATAATCCTTATTATTCTTTTATCATTATTCTTCTGTTTTTATTCAGCCATTATCAGTCTTTATACTGGCAATAAAACGTTTACCAAGCCACATCGCTTCAATCCAAGTATACACTTACCCAACTATTATCAAAAGTATTTCTGAATAAATACAACAAAACATTTTCTTGCGACCTTACGTGAAGTATTATGACAAAATGCATTATGAAGAAGAATTGGACCTGTTCTGCAGGTGCATTAGAGCTAATATTAGCATCATGCAACAATTTATGAGATTAATAGTACACTTTTACTCAGAACTCACTTTAAACCACCATCGAGTGTTTCTAATAACTTCCTTTTGCGATCACATGTGGAATTTGGTCGTTTACTGTTGTTAAAATATGCTATTTATAGCCTTTTATATCGCTGCACAAATTAGCATTTCAGATGTACACATTCATCTCAAGAAAATCACATACAAACCATATCCTATCGTAATCGTGTGTTTATTATCTTATATAATCTATAGCGGCTGTTGTCATGTTTATTTCTGCTGTGTAAAAGCCTTAACATGTGCTCTGGCTGAAACTCACGTTGTTTGTGATGTTTACAGCCGCCTCTCCGTTCTTAAGTGGCCAGGGATACATTCCGAGTATAACACACATTCGTAAAAGGATCTAATTTCATTTTTATTTGTCTATATACACTTTGGGCGGCCGCTGTACATTATAAAAGTAACGTTAGCCCAAAAACCCGCGGCTCTGTTATATTTCCCGCGACTGTATTTTCAAAATAGCACACGGCCGACTGTGCCGCTGCCCTGGCAACACTGGTTCACTGTGACCTCATCACACACTATAGATAACCTTCCGTGCTGCGATGACGGGAAGTTGGGGTCAAACATTATCAAATGATTAATTTGCGTTAAAAAAATATTAACGCGTTAAAAGTTTTTGATTAATCGCATGCGTTAACGCGTTAACATTGACACCCCTAATATATATATACAGTAATGTGAAAAAGTTAGGACACCCTATTGAATTCCATGGTTTTCTGTATCAGGGCATAGCAAAAAAAAAAAAATAAAAAAAAAAATAAAAATCTGGTCCTTGGCAGGTCTTAAATTTTGGAAAATAAAACCTCAGATGAACAACAACACATGACATATTGAACCGTGTCATTGTTCATTTACCAAAAATAATGCCAAAATGGAAAAACCATGTGTGACAAAGTTAGGACACCCTTACTGTTAACATAGGAATTAAGAGGGTAAGTAGCAGTCAGGCAGTCCTAATCAAATGCCTTTGATTAACTGATCATCAGCAAGTGTGAGTACCTCTATAAAAGCAGAAGTTTTAGCAGTTTGCTGGTCTGGAGCCTTCAGGTGTGTGTTAACACAATGCCAATTATTTACAGTGTGTGTGTATATATATATATATATATATATATATATATATATATATATATATATAATTAGGATGATTTATATAGTAATTTACAATCATTAATTCATTTCTTTAAAAAAAAAAAAATTTTTTAAAAAAATTTGTTTTTTCCTTTCCAGGGAGATAGTGTTGTTGGTCAGCCGGGTGACAGAGGGTGTCCAGGAGTTGCTGGTGTAAAAGGCCTCAGAGGTCCAACTGGTCCTCCTGGCCCTAGTATGATGGGGTCAGTTGGGCGACGGGGGGAACCAGGGGAACCAGGACCTCAAGGCCAGACAGGACCCCCTGGTCCTAAAGGTGTTCAAGGTCAGTAAGGCATTCAGTAAGCTGAGTAAGGTTTTGCTATCCACTATAAATACAATTTGTTGAAAACGAATGTCAGAATGGAGGATGTTGAAATCTGTTAATGATGTGTAATGTACACTACTGTTCAAATGTTTGAGGTCAGTGAGAATTTCTTGATTTTTTTTTTTTTTTTTTTTTTTTTTTTTTTTTTTTTTTATATATATAGGTGATGTCCTGCCCTGTGGACCTGGCATACGTGGAGCCCCTGGTTCTAAAGGAATGCCTGGTCGTAAAGGTAAATATAGAAATAATTTCTGAATGAAAGAGTGAGAGTTCTCTCAGTTTGGTTGAAAAAAGAAATGATACAACTGGAGGAATAAGAGTATTGTAGAGGAATAAGAGGAAGTGAGTATTGTAAAAGAGTATTTAATGTTAAACTGAATAAGAGTATTGTACCTGTAAAGTGTAAAAAATAAAAGCATAATAAGTCTGTGTTATATATGTTAATTATTTTATAAATTAGATTATATTTTTACATACTTCTACTCATTTAATTCTAGATCTGACATTCTATATACAATCATTCTTTAAATGGTACCAATTTTTTGGATTAGTGCACTTTTGTGGTTATAACTCAGTACATGATATAACCAGTAGATTCAAATTTGGATATTTTTATTGATGTTTTTGATGTGTGAATGTTAATTCCTTTGACAGAATTTAACTTAAATTAGACAACTAATTGTAAATCTGAAATAAATTTGATATAATTTCTCAAATTTCAAATGCACTCTACTTATCAAGAACAAACATGGAATAATCAGTCAGACTTAGTTGATGTTTTGTTGCAAAATGTGTATTGAACTAATGAAGCTTGTTTTGGACTCTCAAATTTCTTTAAAAAAGCATTTCTCTATAACTGTAAATATATGAATTGAAAGGGACCCAATTCGTATGGTAGAAATATCGCAGCACTGATGACTGTTATCAGATACAGTACATGACCAAAGCATTCATGTTTTCTACCAGGTGAGATAGGTAAGCTTGGAAATCCAGGATGCAAAGGACAAATTGGACCAAATGGTCCCAAGGGAGAGAGTGGAGACCCTGGCAATATTGGGTTAGCAGGACTTCAAGGTAGAGAATATAATATAAGGTTTTGGTGTATTTAAAAACATTTCTGCTCAACTTTATGAATGTTTCTAAATCTTTGAATAAACCCTCTTTGATTCTATTCTATTCATTCATCAATTATTCTATATCCGCATGATATACTCACAGTATCAACTCAACTAGAGCGTGTCAAGTTGGAAAGTATTACAAAAATTTTAATATCTCTGCAATCTCGTCCACAGGTCCAGTTGGATCTTTAGGAGATCCAGGTGACACTGGCCCAGATGGCACCAGTATTAGTGGCTCACCTGGCACACCTGGTAATCGTGGACCCCAGGGTCTGAAAGGGTCTTTTGGAGACTCTACTACTGGGGCCCCAGGACCGATGGGACCTGGTGGGATTCAGGGACATCAGGGCCCTAAAGGTGTCCCTGGACCTCCTGGACCAATTGGATTGCAAGGTACTACATTGAGAGTTGAATAATATTTGGCAAACAGCAATAGGATATAAAGAAAATTGTATTTAATGGTTATTAAATAAAGGTTGTAGGATCTGAAAATATCCCAGAAAGTCCATCAGAATTAATTGACTTTTTCTGCAGGTGCATCTGGAGTTCCTGGACTTCCTGGTAGAAAAGGGGAAAAAGGAATGGATGGTACACCAGGAGCACCTGGTTGCCCAGGTGGGGGACCAGAGCTGTGTGACAAAGGACAAGCTGGTCCACCTGGTAAACCAGGACCACCAGGCTTCACTGGACAGAGAGGTGAGTAGAGACCACTGCATGAACAGAAGCTTGTTGAGATTGTTCTCATAATAATGTCACTTTTCTGTGTTAGGCTGCCCAGGAGAGAAAGGACCACCTGGAGGGGTGGGATCTCCAGGCAATGGAGCCAAAGGAGAACGTGGTAAACCTGGTACCACAGGCTATCAGGGACGCGTAGGCCTTCAGGGTCCTTCAGGACTCAAAGGGGACAGTGGAAACCCTGGGGGCCCTGGACCAAAGGGTAAAGAGTGTGACATTTTTAACAAATCGCTAACTGTGGTTTGCAACATTTTGATTAACTGGAACATATTTACAGTTAAGATGGATGTTACCGTCAATGGTATCTTTACAGTGTATAGACTACCATTTTGAAAGATGTCTCTTATGCTCACCAAGGTCACTTTTATATAATACAAAATACAGTAATATTGTGAAATACTATTACAATTAAAAAACAGTTTTCTATTTTCATTTACTTTATAATATAATTTATTCCTGTGAAGCAAAGCTAAATTTTCAGCAGCCATGACCACAGTCTTCAGTGTCACATGATCCTTCAGAAATCATTCTACTATACCGATTTTCTGGTCAAGACATATTTCATATTATTATCCAAGTTAAAAACAGTTGCTGAATATTTTTGTGGAATTTTGTTTTTGGGGGGCAGGGAGGGGATGGGATTTTTTAATGAATAGAAAGTTGATGCATTCTTGCTGAATAAAAGCATTAATTTGTTAATACTAATAAATAATTATTAATAAAAATAATATTTACATTAAATGCCATTATTATGGTGTTAATATTAATAGTTAATTAAAAAAAAAATAGATATAATGAATTAATGTAGATATTAGCTTCAGCACCGAAAGTGTGTTATATGAAATTTCCATTTAAATATATGTTATATAGATATTTAGAGATAAATACAAAGAGGCTGTCAGTGGCTGTCAGATTCTCAGTTGTCATGTGGTATTGCAACTCAGGTTTGCCTGGATTTCCTGGTCAAGATGGCTATCCTGGCAACATAGGGAAGACTGGCCCTTTAGGGGCTCCTGGACTGAAAGGCTTTAGGGGTCTCAATGGATATCCAGGTTGCCCAGGGGTAAACGGAACCAAGGGCCAGAAAGGTACTTTTAAAAAAAACTGTGAAATACCATATTGTCATGCTTTAGGTCAAGTCTAATGTAAAGATGGCAGTTAAATGTATCAAATACACATGTTCTTATAAGTTTCCTGTATTTTACAGGACACATTGGGCCTCCAGGACCTCCAGGAGACATGATTTCAGTGCCAGTGAAAGGCCAGCTAGGGCCACCTGGACCTAATGGGGAGAATGGGGTCTTTGGAGAAAGGGGTAAATCTGTAACAAATACTCAGATCCTGTATTGGTTTTTAACCTTTAAAAAAAACTTCACAGCATCATGTGGTTTACTTGCAGGTAATAAGGGTGACCCAGGGTCGCCTGGACAACCAGGGTATCCCGGACATAATGGACCTCCAGGGTTTGAAAGTGGCCAGCGTGGACCGCCAGGCGTTCCTGGGCTGTCTGGCGAGCCTGGTGCACGTGGGCAACGTGGGCCAAAGGGAATTGTAGGATTCCCAGGGGATAATGGTGATCCAGTGAGTGGAAGTTCTTTTTTGAATGTGAATCTTATTATTTAATTATTGCCCAATTATTTTAATTTTGTTGGTGGTTTGATTGTCCTAACAGATATAGATAGTGTACATAAACAGGACTAATGTAAATGAACTGTGACTATATGTAAATCATAGGCATTAATGCTTGTTTCTGTGTAGGGTGATCCTGGAATGTCTGGTCTGCCAGGAACCCCTGGATTCCCTGGGTTGGAAGGTCCTAAAGGTAAAATACAATGCTTGAAACTACGGATGCACGATATTATCGGACTGAAATCGGAATCGGCCGATAATGGCTTTAAATGTAAATATCGGCATGGCCCCATATGAAAAAAAATATGCCGATATGTCTTGCCGATAAGAGGAATACATTAACTCACATGTGCTTAGGGTCTTCTAGTGATTAGATCACGTCAGCAGTGTGGCTCATTCTTGAAGCAAAGTTTTGTCTGAATGATGATTAGATTCACTCTTTTGGATGGCTGCATTTAATCTGTGAATGCACCTACAGAATGACATGTTCGGTGTGTGATAGAGTAAACAGTAATATATCGGCAGCCTCCCCCGGGTCCTAATGCCCGTTTTTGTAAGGAGTTTTAATATGTAGGGGGCGCTGTTGGCTTACTTCTAATTAAATTAAAAGTAAAATAGCCTACACAAGTAACATTTAGACTGTTTCTGATTAAATAAAGCAGTAATTGATGTCATAAAATAATGAGTATGTTTTGATTTAAAGGTCAGAAGCTATAGCTTGCATGAAAAAATTTATTTACTTTTGCTTTAGACCATCTACAAATGTTAAATCTTATAAATAAAATCAAATGTTAGGGTTAACACTGCATCTTTCTGGGGGGACAAAAATGCAGCGATTGATATATAATTTATTTATAGTTATTTTCAAAGCTTCAGTGTGCTGTCAAAAAACCTTCATTATGGTTTATTTAATTCTAACAAATAAGTTCTTGTTAAAAACTAACCAAAATTCTAAATATTTTGCTTATAATTTCTGCACAGGAGAGACTTGGTGTTGTTTCCTAACAAAAAGGAAATATATCGGTATCGGTCAAAATGATTTGAAAAATATCGGCATATCGGATACCGGCAAAAATCCAATATCGTGCATCCCTACTTGAAACATTGCATACTCAAACCAACACAACCCTTCAAAATTTTGGAATCAGTAAGTTTTTTTTTATTGTTTTTGAAAGAAGTCTTTTATGCTCACCAAGGATGCATTTATTTGATCGAAAATACAAGAAAAAAAGCTAATATTGTTAAATTTTATTCAAATTTAAAATGTGTTTTCTAATATATTTTAAAATGTCATTTATTTCTTTGATGGCAAAGCTGGATTTTCAGCATCATTACTCAGAAATCATTCTAATATGCTCAAGAAACATTTCTTATTATTAATGTTGAAAACAGTTGTGCTTATTTTTGTGCAAACTGTGAATAATTTTCAGGATTCTTTGATGAATAGAAAGTTTAAAAGAATAGAATTTATTTGAAATATAATCTTTTATTACAGTAGGTGTTTACTGTCACTTTTGATCAATTAGATACATCCTTGTTGAATAAAAGTACCAGTTTCTTAAAAAAAAAAAATTCTGACTCCAAACCTTTGAAAGGTGTATGTGTACATATTCAAACCTATGACCCATTCAACGACTACGCAATCATATTATATTCAATCTGCACATTTAACTCCCCTTTGAAGTTATATTAATTGCAAAACCTCCTTGTACTGTCTTGTATAGGTGACAAAGGTGAACCTATTGGTGGACCAGCACCAGAAGGTGAGAGAGGGCCATGTGGAGACAGAGGCTTGTCAGGTAACGTTACTGTCCTCTTTCATTCTTGTTCTGTAATATGTATTTCTATAGTACAGAAATGTGTTGGAAAAAACGATAGAGCTGTAAAAACATTCTCTTTCTCCCCAATAGCTCCCCCTGGTGGCAAAGGAGACAATGGTGACCCTGGTCCACAAGGGCTTAGGGGAAGCTCTGGTCCACCTGGACCACCTGGGAACAATGGCCTGACTGGATTTCCAGGTAAAATAGATCAGGCTCTAAATTAGCAGATACACACATCTATGACTGCACATCTTCTTAAATCCATATTAATGCGCCTTCTGCTATTCAGGAGTGGTTGGGCCGCCAGGTCCGCGTGGAAGACATGGTCCAGAAGGTCCTCTGGGGCCACCAGGTAAACCGGGCCCTAAAGGAAACCAAGGATGCGGTGGCCTTAGAGGTTAGACTACTTATGCTGTGTACAAATAAACTGCCACTAATTTTAAAACTAGGACAATCATGTATATATTTTAAACTAATATTTTTTTCACTTTCAGGACCTCCGGGGCCCTCCGGGCTCCATGGACTTGACGGCCTGAAGGGGGACAAGGGTGAAATGGGATATCGAGGTGAGACATCGAGGTTGTTTGTGCTGTCAGAAGTTTTTGATATTGCCAGATTAAAAACATCCCTGTCATTCCCTCTTTCTTTCGTTGTCCTTCAGGAGAGGATTTAAGTGGTGATAGGGGCAATGTAGGACCAACCGGAGACAAGGGCACTCCAGGAGACCCAGGATCACAAGGTGCATCACAAACAGGTGTTCAAGGTCCAAAAGGACAGCGTGGGGGCCAAGGTACATAACTGATAATTCTATTCAACCTGTTCATAACCCCTCATAGTGACAGTTTCCGTATGATTGTACAGGAGGCTTCCCTTAAGGTTTCATAAAAATGCGGTTCAACAGTATGTTATTTTTTAAGAAATTTCTTTTATTCAGCAAGGATACATTAAATTGCTAAATGTCTAGTGACACTAAAGACATTTACAAAAGATTTCAGAATCAGAAAGAGCTTTATTGCCAAGTGTGTTTACACACACAAGGAATTTGTCTTGGTGTTAGGAGCTTCCAGTGCAGAAGTACAAACATAGTGCAGACAACATATAATTAAGGTAATACAAACACTAATGATGAAGAGAATACACAATAAATTATAAACAACAGTAATAAAAATATACAGAAAAAAAAAAGTTCAAAATGAGTACTAAAAAGGTTCTTGTGAACTTTCTAATCAAATAATAATCCTGAAAAAAGGTCTTTGAACGGTAGTGCACTTTGTTTATATACTACTGTTGGCTAGTTTCAATATTTTAACAAGCAGAATTATCATTATAAAAAATATAAATATAAAAAATAATATCTGGCAGCACAATTACACTGTTCATGATCTACTTTAATCCATGTCATCACTTTCTCTTTTTTTTTTTTTTTTTATAGGAGACCCTGGTCCAATGGGTCCTGCAGGCTTTCGTGGTGAAGAATGTAAGATTCCTAAACCTGGACCTAGTGGAGAACGGGGTTACGCTGGGCCAGATGGACCTCCAGGTGTGTGTGGTTATTTGGAGGCAAAATGATGTGCACAAATAGAATTTGAGGTCTACGTTGGATAGCACTGCTACAAATCAGGAAGACAAGCTGTAACGTGCATATGCAGGCTATAGGTTTATGCATAGAATTATGTATTGTGCATGGTGTATGTTTTGCTGTTCCAGGGCCCAAGGGAGAGAAAGGAGAGGCAGGCAGTGTGTTCACAGTGAGTGGTGATTTTGGTGACCCAGGTGGTCCTGGGTCACCAGGGTATAAAGGAGAAAAAGGAATCCGTGGGCCCAGTGGCCTCCCAGGGTCTGACGGCCTAGAAGGTCCAAAAGGTAAAAGAAATAGATTTCATTAAAAGTTTAGCTTATGAGTTCAGAATGTTATGGGGTCACTTTACATTCACAGTTGTATCATTCAGGTTGTTCTATTATTAATTTTCCACAGGTGAACAAGGACAATGTGGACTTATGGGCCTTCCGGGACCCTGTGGCCCCATAGGTGATTGTGGACCCCCAGGACCTTGTGGTGCAAAAGGAGACAAAGGGGACCCAGGTCATTGGATCTTTCAGATCATCAAACTGACCATCTTATGAATCAATAAAGTTGTGATTTATTCCCTCACTTTCAATTTCTTTCTCCCTCTTGTATTTGTAGGGCCAAAAGGAGAGCCTGGGGCTGTCAAACGTCCTGCTACTACTTGTCCTGTTCCTCAGGGTCCTACTGGTGCTCGTGGTGCACCTGGCCCGGTTGGTGACATTGGTGAACATGGACCTAATGGCGTTAGAGGTCTGAAAGGTACAACTCAATATAACAGCAGGGTGTTTATTTTCATAAGATCATAAAACATCTTCCATTTTTGAGTTGTTATTGTTAATTAAATTCAAAATCATTTTTGATCATTGAAATAATTAAAATAAAATGTATATATTAGATGAAAACCTTAAACATAAATGAAAAATAGAAATATACTGAAAAATACTGTAAAACTGATGAACAAAGATTATTGAAGTACTACTTAAAAAGAAAATACTGTTTCATTCTTTCTACTTCATTTTCCAGTGTAAATAAGATTAAATAAATTAAAAAATAAAGTATATATACAGTGGTGCTTGAAAGTTTTTGAACCCCTTACAGAATCTGTGAAAATGTGAGTAATTTTAACAAAATAAGAGAGATCATACAAAATGCATGTTATTTTTTATTTAGTACTGTCCTTTCGTAACCAAACCCAATCTAGAAAGAATAAATCTAACTTTATATTTGCAAAAAGCATTGTATATTCTTTATTAAAATCTAAACAACAGTTTTTCTTGATTTCTTGGTTTAAGATCGTAAGAGTGAAAACCTATAATGTTTGATGCCATTAATGTCAAAATCTTGAGGTTTGAACATGCAGAAGTACAAAAGAGGGTAAATGATCAGAACTTTTTGTGTTTGGGTGAACACTGCCTATTTTTGCTCAGGTATAAAGGGACAAAAAGGAGATATTGGATTCTCTGGACATCCTGGGACAGAAGGACCAGTCGGACCACCTGGATGCCCTGGAGAGAGCGGCGAGAAAGGAGAAAGGGGCTCTCGGGGTATGTTTGTGTGTATCGTTAAAAATTACAGTAAATTTTGTCTCAGCTAAGCCTGACACTGTTGTATCCTCTTTCCTCCTGCCATCGTTCATCCAATACTTTTGCATTCATTCATTCATTTAGCAGATGTTTTTATCTAGAGTGACTCATGTCGACCCATTCATCAACCCAACCATGTGTCCATACATTTCTTTTCTTTTTCCATCCTAGGACCCCCAGGAGAAGTTGGTGATCAGGGTCCTCCTGGACCATTTTCCTCTGGCTTCCTTTTGGTGAAGCACAGCCAGTCTGAGGTTGTGCCCACTTGTCCTAAGGGCTTAACAGAGTTATGGAACGGCTACAGCCTACTATATCTGGAGGGTCAAGAGAGAGCGCACACACAAGACCTGGGTATGTTCACACTCAAATCATTGAAATACTATAGTTTTTTATCCTTTTTTTATTATTATTATTTCCATAACTTTAGTTAATGTTTTAGTAATTTTGCTGTTGTTTTTTAGTCACTTTTTGTTTTTTTTAACAGTATGTACAGTTTTTTATTAATTTTTTATTAATTTTATTTCAGTTTTTAAATAAGGGTTTTTAAGTGCATTAAATTAAACTAAATGAAAATTAGATGTTGCTTTGGAAACTAGTAAAAATCAACTAGTGAAATTTTATAGTTTTTTTAGAGTAGTAATGAAAGTAATGAAAATATTTTTTTTTTTAGATTCATTTTGAGAATATTATGTTTTTTATATTTTGAAATAGTTTTTATTTTGTATTTTCCATTTAATTTTATTATTATTTTATTTCTTTTTTATTTTTGGTTAAAGTTTTAGTAATTTTGTTGTGTGCTTTTCTCGTTTTTATTAGGGTTTTTTTTATTTTAATTTTAAAGCTTTAGTAGTTTTGTTGTTTTTGTCATTTTTATTAGTTTTCTGTATAGTTTTTATTCATTTTTATTTCAGTTTCAATTTTAATGCTGCTTTTGCAACTAGCTGAAATAAAATTATTTATATATTTTTTTCAGTTCACGTTAAGAGTTTCAGTGAAAAGTTTTAGTTAATTGTAATAACAGTGACAACAACAATGTTCAAACTTATTTTTGTGTTTTCACCAGGCCAGGCAGGTTCATGTTTGCCTATGTTCAGCACCATGCCGTTCTCCTGCTGTAATATGGACACCTGTGATTATGCCAGTCGCAATGACAAATCCTATTGGCTGTCTACAACTGCCTCAATTCCCATGAATTCCATTCTGAGGGGAATGGAAATTCAACAACACATCAGCAGATGTGTGGTGTGTGAGGCATCATTGCCAGCCATAACATTACACAGTCAAGACGGGACTGTACCAAGGTGTCCACCCAATTGGAGAAAACTCTGGTTTGGATATTCATTCCTTATGGTAAGGGAAGCGAAGTATGACTATGTTCCAAGCCCTAGTAAGCTGCCTATCAGAATTTTCAGACATTTAGACGTGCTCCTACTGCGTAGGACATGGAAATGTCACACAAATAATACATTTAAATAAAGAAAATATTTTTTATTACTAATAAAATATATATTTATATACTTAGACATTTAGTTAAACATGAACCATTCCAGTCTGAACCAGTATGTTTCAGTTTCAGATTTATTCCAGGAATACATTGCCTCTCGGCCCATAGTTCCACAAAATCATAATGACATGGCAGATAATCTTTTCTTCATTCCATGATATACATACAATGCCAGTCTCCATGCATACCCTGAATCACAAACACTTGACACATCAATACAAACATCACCAACAAGAACAAGATCACCAAAGTATTTCTTACGCAAATCCTCATACAAGGAGCAATCATACAAAAATCCTTCTCATCTTCTATCACAGAAATATTTGATGTTGACTTACAATAACTACAGATTCTCTCTGCCACTGGTGTATTACTCCATCTGCCTGTTTCTATAGCAAGATGATGACTTGAACATCTAAAAAGGAACAATGATCGTACCAGTTGCATGTTATACATAGACGCAATGTAGCTCTCTTGTATCAAAGAAGACTTGCATTGTGAATATATATATTTAACTTATTATTTTCCAAAACTGATGTATACCATGCCTCATGAGCTTTTTCTTTCAGTCGTTGGTTAAGAATGGCTGTAAATGTTCTTATATCACCTACACTTTGAGCCTCCCAGGCACTAGAAAAACCATAAAAGTACAGCAGAACTCTAATACAAGTAACCCATGTTTTTCTACCTACTTCATCTAATTGAAAAAGCATATTATAACATATATTATAACATTTTCTTGGAGAATCATGATTAGACATAGATACTAGTACATGATACATCTTTTCGTATAAGAAGTGGACAATACAAATCTACCCAAATCACCCAAGACAGCTACATTGCTCATACTTGTACTGATACACAGGAGTTTTTTACAAAAAGATACCTGAACATTTTCAATACACTCCACTGGTTCAAAACCCCATATCTCAGATCCATAATAAAGTATAGGTGCAACCATGCGATCAAACAAATACAAAGATTGATTGCAGCTAATTTTATGTTTACGAACAAACCTTAGCAAGGAAAGCATTGCTTTCTTGCCTTGGCTTGCTAAAAGATGTCGGGTTTTCCACCATGTCAATTTTGATGTAAACCACATACCCAGATATTTGTAACAATTAATCACTTCAATCTGTTGTAAGGGAAACTGGTCAATTTAGCTCAAATGGAATTATTTATGATTTTATAGGGAATTTGGACAGAATCGTTGTTCGGCTGATTACTGAGTCGGCCAGCGATTCATTGAACGAGCCGTACAACATCAACTCTGCACTGGATATTAAAATCCAAAATATAGTGAAAACACTATTAAATTGCACAGTAACAAGATCGGCAGTTTAAGACATTAACTTGTAAGCACAAAACACAAGATGCTTCTCTTTTCAAGATAAATAAGACTTTATTGGATAAATCTAAGACTTGTAAACTAATCTAACACATGAACACACTCATTCACACAAGTTGCAGAAAGAGAGAAAGGATGAGTTTAAGAGAATGAAAACGTGAAATCCCAAGTTTATAGAAGTATGTGTTATTGCATAGACCTGAACAACCATCAATCACTTAGTTAACCCTCGCATTGAGTTTCGCAATGAGGCTAAAATTTATATTAAATGCACCAGAGTTTGTACTTACGCCTTGTGTTAAGGGATTCCCTTTTGTTGTCTTCTGTGCAGAAAGGGGGTTTCCCAAGTTGCTGATTGGCTGGAAGTTCAGTAGTCATTGAAGTGATGTCTTGGGAAGCCAATGGTTGGGCGTTGGCTGACGAATGGTTTCGGAGTCAGTTGCTGGTTGAAGTTTGAAGCAGGTGCAGTCGGAGCTGGACTTTGTAGCAAACTTAACTTAGAACACAAAACTCAACGGAAAGAAAAGAAACTAAGGTTAAAGAATAAAAGGATGTAACGAGACTAGGTGGTTTTTCTTCTCATCGTGGTTAAGTAGCAGCTGGCGTGCAGGCCAAAGCATGCTGGAATGGTGCTCAAAGAATTCACGGGCAAACAGCAGTGACAAAAAGCATGGCTAAAAGCAATGACTAAAAAGCATGGTTTGATGGTGTCCTGAGTTTTTAACTAGGCTTTTGGACACATCCCAAAATGATGTGTCGACCAATTAGACACTGTATTAGCTCGGGGTGTTGCTCTGTTTCTCCTCCCAATACATAAATCTATGATGTTATCTTATCAGTCACATGGTCCGAACTTTCCCGCTCTTGCAGAGTATAATTTTGGACATGATTTCTATAACCAGAATATTGAATATTAACATTTGACAAAGAATTTAATGATAGAGACGTTTAAAGCATGATTTTTCACGCTCATACATACCAAACATGAATATAAACCCTTAAGCTATTCAATAGTTATTAAAAAGACATACACAATGAGTGATTAGAACATGATAGTCAAATGTGTTGGTTACATACATAATGTGGAGTTATGCATAGAAATTATTAGTTGCTCTTATGTCCTTTTAAGATGATTTTAGGTGCATATGGAAAAGGGTTTAGAAGGAATTTTAGTCTGGTTCTTGTCCTGGGTGGAGGAACCCACCCAACAAAGTCTCTACTAATGATTTTGGTCATGATGTGCTGTTTCTTTGATCATCAATCTTGGTTACTTGCCACAAATTTGACAATCTCCTTCCTGAGTTGGGATTATCAATGTGTTCTTTTGTGTTAATGTTGTAAGTTGTTCTCTGAAAGAGGTTTGCTTAGGCTTGCTTCAGACGGGCTGGCGCTAGGGATCTGATTTATGATATCCTGTTATCTTGTGATCCTGGGCCTCTTTGTGGAATTTGGCTCTTTTGATGGTTCTAACACCAATCTGATCGAATCTTAAATTGTCGCTCTGATATCCTACATTGTTCAACAGCAAAATACCATTTTTCATCCTTATTTAGAGAGCCCCCTCTTCTAAAAACCATAATTTTTGTTTTACTCAAATTCACTCTCATACCATAAAGATTACAAAATTTTTCCAACTGTTCAATCTGTTTCTGTAACCCTCCAATTGTATCTGCTATATTAGTCATATCATCAGCATATAACAAGGTCTGATACTTTCAATTTGAATACCCTTACAATTTTTCTTCAACATTGTTATATATTCATTTAAGAAAATAATAAACAAAAGTGGACACACCATGCAGCCCTGTCTTACACCAATGGTGCAGCCAAAATACTCTGTTTGACAACTGATTCCTTTCACACATGAGTAAAGTTTAGAATACATTTCAATACACTAAAACCTTTTCTGAACCAGTATGACCAGTATGATATTATGTTACCAACGTGCTAGTATCAATTTCAGTCAGAATAAACTATAAGCATTGGTCTATGTATACTGCCTTTCAAATTATTTTTTTTTAAAGAAATCAATACTTTAAGATGCATCACTGTTTAAAAAATTTTAAATGTATTAATATTTTCAACAGAGCTATGATATAATATCTAGTGTTATTTTAGTATCACTGAAATACTATTGATTTTTGTCTTTTGAATTAATTTTTATTCATTTTCATTTTGTTGTTTTGTCATTTTTATTATTATTTAAAAATGTATGTATAGTTTTTATTAATTTATTTCAGTTTTTAATTTAATTTATTTTAGTGCATTAGGTTAAATTAAATAAAAATGAGAAATGTTTTTTGGTTAGCTTTTAACTAGTGAAATCAACTAGTGGACATTTTATATTTAATTTTATTTTAGTTAATGTTTCAAGTAATGAATGTGTGTTTTTTTTTTTTTTTTTTTTTTTTTTTTTTTTCTGAGACTTTTATATTTTGAATTAGTTTTTATTTTGTATTTCCCATTTAATTTCAAAAGATTTTCACAAGAAATTAATGCTTTGATTAAGATACATTAAGTTGATTAATCATTTTATAGAAGTTTTTTAATCAAATAATAATCCTGAAGTCTTAATAATACTGAAATCAGCTTTGCATCACAGAAATAAATGACATCTGTTAATATATTAAAATAGAAAAGTTATTTTAAATTGTAAAAATATTTCACAATATTGCAGTTTTTACTGTATATTTGATCAAATAAATGCAGTCTTGGTGAGCAAAAGAGACTTCTCTTTACATATTGAACAAATCACATGATGCATCTTCATTTCTTTGTTCCAGCATACAGGATCAGGGGACGAGGGAGGTGGACAGTCTCTGACATCGACAGGAAGCTGTTTGCAGGACTTCCGCAGTCAGCCGTTCGTGGAGTGCCAAGGTTCATATGGCACGTGCCAGTATTCCCCCACCTTCTTCAGTTTCTGGCTGACTAGAGTGAATATGCAGCATTTTGACTCGGTTCTTCAAAGTACTGTGCTCAACGGACAGAGCCAGCGTGACAGCGTCAGCTTATGCAGCGTCTGCATGAAGAACAACTGACACACATCACTTGTGTTTTCTTAAAAAAACTGCACTGAGAATGCACATCAATAGGTCACTGGAGTGGAAGTGACTGAGATGCTTTTGGTCACTTTTTTTGGAGAAGATAAAAAGGACATCATTTGTGACCGTTTTTGCTGAACTGCAGGCTGTGAACTTTTTACTTCACTTCGTTCTCACATAGCTCAGTCTAACATGACTTCATTTATGTCTTCTTGTTTGTATTACATTTTGGTGCTAGCAAAAACCGAGACCATTTGCACAAATACCTATATACCAATGTTCATTTTCTCCTTAGTATCATCAGAAAGTATTATTTTTGCACACATCAAAACATTATCAACGCAATGTTATATTGGAATTACAATTATTAGTATGTCATTTTTAACCAAAACGTATCATGAATACTGAACCTTGAGAACAAATGATCTCACATGATCCGGTGAAATCAAATAGGAATGTCTGGTAGCGGCAGATAGCTAAATTGCTATTGCTGTGGCAGGTAGTTAGAGTTTTTTTTCTGTATAGAAATCAACAAATGACTTTTTTCCAAAGTTTTCTACACTTTGATTTTAAACCAAGCATTGTGCAGAATTAAGACCCAGTTACGTTTATCGTTATTTGGTGAATTTTTGTGAGTGGAATCCAGTCATTTCAATAGAAATCCAAGCAATTTCATTTAAAGGTAAGATTTTACCACGCAGATTTCGCAACTGGTTCACTACACTATTAACAATAGACTTCTTTGCCTGTGAAATATTACCGCAATTTTGCTAATGTGACAACATCTTTACTCTTTATTGCTCTTTAACTGAACTAAGGAATTGGAGAAAACCAAGACACTATTTTTTAGCTGTTGATTTCTAAAATGATTATGAAGATTTAGTCATTTGGTAGACACACCTCAAGCGATATTCAAGTCACGTTATCAGTATGCCCCTTATGAAAATTAGCCGTGGTTTTACTACAAATAAAACCAAAAAGCCATGGTTATATTGTAGTTAAACTACCGAGCTCATGACGAAAACATACCTGTGGGAACTTTTTTGGAAAACGCGAAATGCGTAGAACCATGTACATTTTGTGACACATTAGATGTGAAATGTCCACTGAGTGGCACTAAAAGATTGTTGAGGTTTTTTCCCCGGAACTGATGAACGTAAATATGGTACGTTTTATATGACGTTGGTTTTTTACGTGTTTTACCACAGTTCTGATTTGAAATGTCTGTTGAGTGGTGCCATGACCTTTTAAAATAACGACCATCTGCACTACACCTAACCTTACCGTTACACCTAACTTAACCTACCCGATGGTATGAACAAAAGCGAATGTGACATAAAAACTCAATCTCAAGCATGCCGTTTTAGCTTGTTTTTCGGTATGTCATCTATGAGCTCTTTCATCGTGAGTCATGTTTTTCATGGGATTCGTGACCGAGCAAGCTTATGTACGGAAAGTCAAACATACAGTATGGAGCTGTAATCATAACTGTACGAAAACGATTACAAGTGTTTGCTGTTTTACTGCCACAGGTACATTTTTCGTCATGAGATCAGGTAGCTAACAACAAATTAACCATGGTTTTGCTACACTAACCATAGTTAAACCATGGTATTTGTAGGTAAACTGTGGTTATACAAATGGAAATAAGTCTGGGGAAAAAAAAACAAAACATGGTTACTACAATTCTACTATAATAAAACCACAGTTAATTTACGTAAGGGGAATATTAGCCTTGCTAATGCTATGCTCTGCCCGTTGAACTACAACAACTAGCTCACTAGCTGTTTTTAGTCAACAAGCTTATGAAACAACTTTGAATTCTACAACTTGAACCAACAAACATTTTAGTGTTGTCTTGGGTTTCCAGAGGAAATGTATTTCCATGTGGCAAAAACTAGCATTAGCAGGTCAATATGGCGGTAAATATGAAAGGTAGGAGGATATAAGACTTCAGTCAGTAGTTAGATGTTAAAACATCCCCTTATAGCATTGTTTTCTATACATACACAGTTTCTAATAGACCCTTCTGGCCACAAGGCACATCTTTAAAGTACTGTTTAATAAAAAATAAAAATAAAAAAAAGTAATTTCTGTGTCTTCTGGTATTTGTGAAAGGACTGCTGCCATTCAACTTCCCATTTATCATTATTGGACACTTGAAAGTCTTTCCTGCTTAGTTTTTAACACAAGCCATTAAATGAAACTTAACACCTTCAGTATTTTACAGTCCACATAAGGAGTCCTAAGCAGTTTTTGTTCTGAACATGATATATTCTTCTGTATGTACATATGATTGCACTGTTGACAGAACAGCTTTGCTTTATATTTTTACTAAATGTCAAGAGTATTTATTTAGCTAGAGATATTTGGTGCTATTTTGAATGGAAATTAAAAACTTAACAGTGAATGAAAAATGTGTTCCCTTTTAAAAGAAGTGATTATTATTTTTGTCTGATTTTGTGGTTAGAAATGCAATTCGCTGTGTGTGTTTGGGGACATTTTGATGTCTTGAGTACTGTACTGTTACACCTGAGCATGGATGCACACCTAAGGACAACACAAATTGTTAAAACTCTTTCCCAAGAAGTTTGATCTTGTTCAGTGTCATGCATTTTTACATTTAACAATCAGGTTCAACTCTTACTGTGTATTAAATGTCTAATAAATTGATATTTGTATAACATGCAATACCTTGGTAAAAAGAATATATATATAAACTCACCGAACTGAGACATTTAACGAAGTTTCACATCACCACATCATTTATTGTTTTTACACTTCTTTATACACTATTTTTGAGTTTTAGGAGACACTCTGAACTAAGCACACTCACTATTGGTGCATTCTTCCCATTAATAAAACCTGTATATTCATTTTTTTTTTTTTTTACTCCATAAAATTTAAACTAACACTTTTTACAAAGAGAACATCTGCATTCCAAATAAAAATTAAATAAATTAAAAAAAAAACACTTTTTGTTGACTTTATAAAAAATATATAATAAATACACTACCGTAATTTGGGGTACGTTTTTATTTATTTATTTTTTTTTGCTGAAATCACTTTTTTTTTTTTTTGTGGAATTTTTTTTAGGATTCTTGGATAAATAAAAAGTTCAAAATACCAGCATATTTGGAACTGAAATATTTTGTAGCATTGTAAGTATCTGTACTGTCAATTTTGCTCAATTTAATGCATTCTTGCTAAATAAAAGTATTCATTTCTTTAAAAATTGAATAGTAGTGCATTGTATATGTACTATGAAAATGGAGTTTTATGCATCTAAATACAGTCTGTCTTACACAGTGATTTAAATAAAACTGAATTTAATTATATATTTGTAATTATTAATCTGAATTATTCCAATTTTTACTTTTACTACATATTTTATAATTTACCATATGAACAGAGCGTGTCTTGGAACCAATGTAAAACCAGCTACAACGTACCAGAATAAGAATGATTTATTATTTACAAAAATATACTTTATTAAGAAACAAAGTATAAGTTACTTATGAAGAAATGTTTGGAAATAATCAAGTGCTATAAGCTTGAGAGATTTTACATACATTTAGTAAGACTTATTGGCACACTGACAAAATCATCTTACTGTACATTCAACATACTGCAAAAGGCACTCTCATCCATCACGTCATGAATGTTCACCATTAATGTTCAATCTTTAGATTAGCATTTAGAGCCAAAACAAATGTGCATACAAACTTTTTGCAGTTAGAAATACAGACAACGGCCTTTGAAACTGATAACATCATAAAAGCTATTCAATGACACAACCAGTCAGCAGTGGAGGAATCTTCTCCGCTAGCTCTGAATGGTTGTTTAGTGCTGTCTTTAATGTAAACAATCTAGTACAATTATCATTATGTGTCACGTTCTCCAATCGTTCAGCTGTTAAACCTCTGAAGCCGTCGCCAGCGGATCTCTTCAGGAGTTGGGTTTGAGTGGGCATAAGTGCCATGTGATGATCTAGCCTGCGTAAAACCACCTACAAAACCAAATAACAATGTTACACATTGTAACTGCTAGTACTGTAAAGAATTACAGGATATTTCACCCAAGAAGATTTACTCACTCTCAGGCCAACTAAGATGTAGATCAGTTTCATTCTTTATCAGAACAGATTTGGAGAAATGTAGCATTACATCACTTGCTCACCAATGGATCCTCTGCAGTGAATGGGTGCCGTCAGAATGAGTCCAAACGGCTAATAAAAACATCATAATAATCTACAAGTATCCCACATGACTCCAGTCCATCAATTAACATCTTGTGAAGCGAAAAGCTGTGTGTTTGTAAGAAAGTCGTGTGGATTGCTTGTGAATTATCGTGATGTTTTTATCAGCTGTTTGGACTCTCATTCCGACGGCACCCATTCACTGCAAAGGATCCATTAGTGAGCAGGTGATGTAATGCTAATATAATAATGCTTTCTCCAAATCTGTTCCCATGAAGACACAAACTCATCTACATCTTTGATAGCCTGAGGATGAATACATAGTTTTGGGTGAACTATGCTTAGGCTTAGTACACATGGGAATAAATTAGTTGTGTTGGAATGTGGTCAGCAACTTCATTTCCAATAATCTGTATGTCAAGAAATGTTGCTAATATTTTCCGTACAAATATCTGTTGCCATTTTGTTCTAGATATATAACAAAATGAAACATAAAAATATAATACTTTTCTTTACAAAATTGTTTATGACAAAGCATTTTTAAAAGTATCAACTGGCCATTTCGACCACCTGACCTCTGTCGTTCAGGCTGGCCCTGACAGCTGCCTCATACTGCTCATCTTCTGACAGTCCTGCTGTATAGGGATGCTGGGGCGGTGCAGAGGGACTGCGTGTGTCATACTGCTGCCTGTAGGGGGCGCCATAGTGCCTGGGATTAAACGACTGCTGTCCATACTGGGAGTTTGGTGGATACGGCATGCCATATCCACTGTATCCTGTGAACAACACATACAAATAATGGATCCTGAGGACGTCAACAGAGCAATGCTACAATGGTCTACTTAACAATCCCTAAATCATTTCATCTTTATTGGTTCTCAAAATCAGAGCCATTTCTAGTATGTAGCGATTCAAATCAGTTTTCAATATTTCCCTATAGCACAAAAAGAGCTTTTACCTGATGAATTGTAGTATGTTCGTTGCCCTCCATATTGTCCATTAGATGTCACAAAGCCTGAAATGACAGTCATGGCTGTTTATGTGGCTAGATGCATTAATTCCTGAATTAAAAGTTTGTGGTTGGTAAGATTTTTAATGTTTTTGAAAATCTCTTATTCTCCTATTTTAATTTTAAAAAGTAATTTATTACTGTGATGCAAAGCTGAATTTTCAGCATAATTACTCCAGTCTTCAGTGTCACATGAGCCTTCAGAAATTATTTTAATATGCTGATTTGCTGCTTAAGAAACATTTCTTATTATTATCAATGTTGAAAACGGTTAATGTTTTTGTGGAAACTGTGACTCTGAAAGTTCAGAAGAACAACATTTACTTGAAATACAAATCTTTTGTAACATAAATATAATTACTGTTACTTTTGATCAATTTAATGCATCCATGCTGAATAAAAGCATTAATTTCCTTAAAAAAAATATATGCTGAACTGAAACTACTGAATGGTAGTGTATACACATATTAACAGTGAAGATGTCAAACACACTTAAAAAAAAAAAAAAAACATTGAAAATGTTGTGTTACCTGCACAAGTCTTCATGAGGCTCTTTAGTGGTCCAGTTGTGTAGAGCAGACCGACCAGGATCCCAGCCAGGTGTCCGACGAATGACGTCCTGCAAAGACATGTTTGTGAATGTGTGCTGATACAAGCTGTGAATCAGATACAAATCAAAACATGTTTATAAAAAAACCCTTTACTATAGCATCTTTGAAATGTGTGTCATGCCTACCCAGGGTTCATGATATGGATGAGGACCAACTCTACCCAGCAGGCATAGCGATTGGCTACAGGCAGCCCCATGATGTATGTGGCCCCTCCTGGATGATAATGATTATTCACCACTTTCAGCCCAAACAGAACACCTGAAATGAATCACAAACAGATTATTTCTTAGTAGAAAAATATAACAATGACATATGAATCAATTGATTTCTGTTGTCTACTCCTTTTTATTCTTTCCACCAACTCCATGTACCATTCAGTATTAATGTTTTAGTAAAAGATACATCTGCACTACCATTTAAAAGTAAGATTTTTTTAAAGAAATGTTTTTTTTTTATTGAGGAAGGATATATTAAATGGATCAAAAGTGACAGTAAAGACGTTTATAATGTTACAAAAATGTCTATTTCAAATAAATGCTGCTCTTTCATTAAAAAAAACAACATTTTGATAATATCAAAACAATCATGTGACACTGAAAACTGGAGTAATGGCTGCTGAAAATTCAGCTTTGCTATCACAGGAATAAATGACATTTAAAAATATATTAAAATAGAAAACAATTAATTTAAAGCATGTGCAATCCATCCTGATCCAACACACCTGAGAAGCCCACTGCACACTGTAAACTATATGAAGAGTCTTCTGTCATGTGTGTCAGTCCTGTCTCCAGGAGCAGGTAGACCAATCCGGTGAGCAGAGAGAAGACCGAGAGCAGGTACGCAAACCAGGCACCTCCCAGTTTCCTCTCCAGTTTGATGCCCTTCCAAAGCAGCGAGGCCATGTTGAAGTACAAGTGCATGTCGTCAGCATGATGAAACGGTGACAGCAGCAGACGATTCCAGTCTCTGTACCAGTACACCTCTTGAACACTCAAACACGTCTGTGAAACAGAAACATACAAAAAAAAAAAAAAAATGTTAAGTACTTGTGCAACTTGTGCAGTTTAATGGCTGGCAAATTTTCTTCATTGACTCACTAGTTATAATAACATGTACCTGTAGGAGGGGTTTGACAGGAAACAGGAACAAATAGACATTCAGGCCTAGCGTTGCAAGGGTGACAGGTGGGATATTGTCAATTCCCAGCTGGAAAACCTGAGAGGCCAGCAGGAGCAGGCCGAGATTGGATCCTCTTTGTCTGTTACGCATCTGAAACACATATAGCCGATGATTAGCATCTAAAATACACAACCACATCCTCAAACACAGAGAACCAGTGTTTTATCTGTATAAAAGTTTGTTTATATTTCTTGACAGACTGCTGCTTACTCATAAATATTTTAGAATTATTCAGTTCATACACATCTGTCTACAGAGCATGGAACATTACGCATGATTGGCATGTGGCTAGCCAATTGCAGATAGTATTGGGGAGGGGCATTTCCATTCTTGGCAGCATCTGATTGGACTAAAACTGTAGTGCAAGATGAGTCATTAATGTTTTTCGTCTATTTCCGATTGAATTTTAAAACTGTAGGCTATACTGTATTCGCAATTTGTCGACAAATATACTGGCATATAGTTAGCATCAAAGCTAACGCACACAGATTAAACCTATCGTTTTTATTTCATACGGTAATTAAATGTAGTTGTGTATTTCATGTAAATTCATAACTGTCAAAACTGGGTATTATATAATAACAAGAATTGTTTTGTTTCATTTGGTAATAAAACTATCATGCATGGATTGTAAGTGGTACACAGACAAGAACCAGTTTAAGTAAAACATTACCAAAACGAGAAATCTATCGCTTTCTTTAAATAAAGAATCTATTATCCGTACTAAACTGTCACCTTAAGAGAATATTCTGGGTAATATCATGCATGCACTCCATATGCCATAAAAGCTCTATTATTACTTTGAAGTGTAACAGTAAATGTACTAGACTACAAAAAGCACTGTGTAGGGTTTTATCACTTACCATAATATCTGAATGACAGCTCCTGTTTGGAAGGCTTGGGTTGGATGTTGTGTTGTGAGTAAAAGGGGTGTCCCCGAGTCCTAATATTAGATATCAACAGTAGGACACGTTTTATTTTTCCATCTTTCTTCAGGTCGTAAACACGGAAGTGACGCAACGGGAACTTCCGGTCGCGTGACCTCATCGCTCCTGACGTTTGTAGTTTTTTCCAGAAGTCTGAACTTTGCTGCAAGTTTTACTGTTTCTTTCCACGAATACGGTACACAGTGCCCTGTGACTAATGCATAAGAGACAAATCCTATGTTTTGTTGTGAAACCTATAAGATATGTTTGATAAATTATTATTTAACATAAAATTAATCTAGAATGTAGCGTATAGCTATTTTAACACACCAGCGGCCTATTCCAATGCTATGCATGGCAAGGAAAATTATCAAGATTATTTTTTAGCTTAGAATATATATAAAACAATAGACAATTTTGTACCGTATTCACAGAAATTGATTATTACATTTGTTTCTATAATGTTATTACAGCTGTACTCAAGCAGTAGGCTAATGAATACAGCAATTTATAGAAGAAAGTCAATTATAAAAAAAAAAAATAACTGCATGAATAAATAAATATACAAGACACAAAGTGTAACAAAAACGTATCGTTCATATTCTGAAACGTATTTTGCCTGCAGATGGCAGTATTGCTCAATGAATACAGAGATAGTTACGGCATTGACAGACTTTCATTGTGCGTTTGCAAATTTATAATACTTTCAGTTGATGTGAAAATGTCTTTACAGTGTATTTAATCTGATTTTATGGTTTATTAACAAAGTGACTGCGCTTCATTTAAATTACTTTGTAAGTGAACATTTAACTGAAAAGTTCAGAGTGAAATGAATTACAAATGCTAACTGCCATTTTTTTCTTTAACCCCTACTCTTTTTACAAAATACATTTTCATAGATATTGTAATGTTATTGTCAGAGATATCATAGGGAATAAAATATGTACAGTTCTATTTTTGGATTTTGGATCCACTAAAGTTCGTAAACAATCTTAAAGATTCTTAATATATCAAGGAAAAATCCTACTATTTAGGAAATGCCTATGTGCATTTAGCCTATATATGAATCTCCTGTGCACATTTATTTATGTATGTATTTATTTATTTGAAATTCATTTTATTAATTATATTCTTCTTTTTAATTATTCAATTAGGTAGAAATAAATCTTTAAGGTAACAATTGCATGTTACCACATTTTGCAGTGTAGAATTCGTTTCAAATGATTTTTGCTGGAAAGAAAGAATTCCACTTTTCATTACACTGCATGATACACACATTATGTAACTATAATTAATCCCCATAGTAATAATAACAATAACAATGCGCAATGCAATTACACCTGAAGTACATATTGTTCATTAGTCACTATATTTATCAATGTAAATAGACAGTAACATGAACACTGTAAAGTATGGCCGACTTTCTATTTTACAATTGTGTGTTTATAAATAACTGCAGCGCATAGTTACATAGCGTCTTTTCATCACCGCCTCTAAATAAAACTTTATAGTGGTGTGAATGAATCTTTTGAATGAATCTTTTAAATAAACGAAGCCTTCTTGGCTTCACGAAGCATCCTGCAGAAAAGTTCGCTGAAACAATCAGTGAAAATGAATCTTTTTAGTGAACTAATTCAAAAGATTCGAGTCACTGGGAAGAATCAAAAACCCCACCGCTATGTTTGAATCACGCGTCTCTCACAGCCCCCTATGATGATTGACATTAGATCCCTCCAATCAAACGACGGCAGTACCAAAAGGGGCGGGATTCTTAGTTGTATCGTAACAAGCTAGGCTGCAACCCCCCAGTCTCAACTCCTCCATACAAACATACGCGAGCGGTGCCTTGTTTTGGTCTGTTACGGCGTCGCAAAAAATAAAAAAAGGAAAGAAAACTCAGCGAGTTTTGGAGGAACTCATGCAGCGGTTCAAATGGACTTGGTACGTTTCCGTTGAAAATAACGGCCAGATGCATACTTTGCGTCGGTGCTTTGTGTAATTGCACTTTTGGGATTTTTGCAGACAGTGCTTTGATCTCCGGGGTAAATGGGGTCGTGCGCTGCTGACTGCGCTTGTTTTGATAATGCATTCGGATCTCCGGACTGAAAAGGACACTGTTTTGTAATTTTTACTGTTTTGCGTTTTTTACATCATAAACTTGGTGCTTTCCGGTACTTGCAATATTTTTGAGGATGTCCGATAGATTATTTAAACTTAGTTGTAACAATGTAATGCTGCTGAAAAAAATCCAAGTGTACTACGGTATCGATGAACTGTTATAACTGAAGCTCTTGACGGAGCGCACAAAAGTGACCTGCTATTTTTCTATTTTTACTCAATGGAACCATTTTTGTCTCATCGCTCACATTTGGCGAAGAGTACATGCATAAGGCTTTGACTTTCGATCCTGCAGTTTTTCTATAATTTATTTTTTATACCATGGCAAGCCCGACCACGGAGCAAGGATGTTTTTCGGACGTGAAGAAGGTGGGTTATTTAAGGAAACCGAAAAGCATGCACAAAAGGTTTTTTGTACTGAGGGCGGCGAGCGCCTCCGGACCGTCCCGACTGGAGTACTATGAAAACGAGAAGAAGTGGAGGCACAAGTCTGGAGCACCGAAAAGGTCCATTCGGCTGGAGAGCTGCTTTAACATCAATAAAAGAGCGGATTCTAAAAACAAACATCTCGTCGCGCTTTACACTAAGGATGAGTACTTCGCCATCGCTGCTGACAGCGAGGTAGAGCAGGAGTCGTGGTATCAAGCCCTGGTTGATCTTCATAACAGAGGTAAGGTCCACGAAACTGCCGCGGGGCGCGGAGCTGGCGAGGATAATTACGGCGAAGCCACGCCGGGACCTGCCTTCAAAGAGGTTTGGCAGGTTATTTTGAAACCAAAGGGTCTGGGTCACACAAAGAACTTGATTGGCGTTTACAGATTATGCCTCACCAATAAGACTATCAGTTTTGTGAAACTCAATTCTGATGCGGCCGCTGTGGTCCTGCAGTTAATGAACATTAGAAGATGTGGTCACTCTGAAAATTTCTTTTTCATTGAAGTAGGGAGGTCTGCAGTGACCGGGCCTGGGGAGTTTTGGATGCAAGTGGATGACTCAGTTGTGGCTCAGAACATGCATGAAACTATATTAGAAGCCATGAAAGCCATGAGTGAAGAGTTCAGACCCCGCAGCAAAAGTCAGTCATCTTCCAACTGCTCGAACCCCATCTCAGTGCCTGTTAGGAGGCATCATCACAACAATCCTCCCCCCAGTCAAGTTGGCTTAGGCAGGCGCTCTCGGGCAGAGAGCGTGACAGCCGCTTCTCCTGTTAGACCTGGCAAACACAGCCATTCATTCAGAGTGAGAGCGTCCAGCGATGGGGAGGGCACCATGTCCAGACCGGCGTCTGTGGATGGGAGTCCAAGCAGTCCGAGCACAGCCCGACCTCAGTCGCAGCGACACAGGGGCGGATCCTCCAGACTTCACCCGCCACTCAATCACAGCAGATCAATCCCCACGCCCACCTCACGGTGCTCTCCCTCAGCCATCAGCCCCGTCAGCCTGTCTTCCAGCAGCACCAGTGGCCACGGATCCACATCTGACTGCCTCTTTCCACGCCGCTCTAGCACCTCCATATCTGGATCTCCCAGCGACGGCGGATTCATCTCCTCGGATGAATACGGATCCAGCCCCTGCGACTTTCGGAGCTCCTTCCGTAGCGTGACTCCAGACTCGCTTGGCCACACGCCACCTGCCAGGGAGGAGGAGATAAACAACTACATCTGCATGGCCAAGCCTGGTTCACTTCCTGGCGCCGGGAGCCAATCGCGAAGCCAATCCAGGGGAACGCCATCAAGACTGGAAGAGCCCGAGCTGGAGAAATGTTTCCGGAAGCGAACGCATTCTTCTGGTGCGTCGCCGCCAACTCCGTGCCATCAAAAAACTCCCTCGCAGTCGTCTGCTACTTCGCTGGAGGAATATACTGTAATGATGCCCACATACCCACGAAGCCGCTCTGCATCGTCATCATCGTCAACATACAGGCACTCCTTCATGCCTACACATTCATATCCAGAGGAAGGTATAGATGCTTCACAAGCTAAAGACCACAGTAGTCCAGATCACAAAGATGACGGCTACATGCCCATGCTGCCAGGCGTTGCACCTGCGAACTCAACGCCAAAAAGCAGTGACTACATGCCCATGAGTCCAAAAAGTGTGTCTGCACCACAGCAAATTATCAACCCCCGGCAACACTTGCATGTTGACTCCAATGGTTACATGATGATGTCACCAAGTGGCAGCTGCTCTCCAGATGGCACAACGAACTATGGCAAGATCTGGACTAATGGCGTCAACCCTAAGCTCTCCGTAGAGAGCATTGAAGGTAAAGTGTCATCTTGTGGAGACTACATAAACATGTCCTCGGCTAGTTGTTCAACGACCAGCACACCTCCAGACTGCTTTTTCAACCCTGTAGAAGATCCTCCCAGGCCGATGTATGCTTACTTCTCTTTGCCCCGCTCCTTCAAACACGCCAACAGGAAGCAGGACCAGAGCCCTCTTCGGATATCACTGGGCTCGAGTCGATTGGCGTACGCCGACTCTTCCTCGTCTTCAGCGAGCAGCGACAGCTTGGGTGGTCAAGGCAACTCGCAGCAGTCTGCTGTCAAACCCAAAAGGTCAGAAGGCAACGGGAGGCTGACACGTCCAACACGGCTGTCACTGGACGCTAGCAAAGCAAGTACTCTTCCACGAACACGTGAGAGTCCCTTCCCCACAGAGCCCAAAAGTCCTGGCGAGTATGTCAACATCGAATTCAACGACAAGGTGTTTTCGGCGAGCTTGGCGTCGCTGTTCCCACCTGTGTTTTCCGGAAGTGATGCTGAGGCCCCATCAGACCTTTCATCATCTGAGTATATGAACATGCAGCTGGGCTCGCAGGCTGGGCGTTTGTGCCCAGAAATGCAGATTTCCACTTCCTGTTCAGACTATGCCATAATCACTCCATCAAACTCTGTATCCTCCCCTCCACTGCCCTGTGAGAGCATATGTGACCGTGACTACATCAGCATGCAGTTAGCATCCTGCACTAGTTTTCCAGATACTCAAATGATGCTGATGACCGAGGCCTTGCCAGATGCAGATGATGCCCCTCCTTGTTCAGTATCACCCGATCACGATGTGACGGCGTTAAGCGCTGCTCCAGGAAGACCAGCGCTGATCGGCCCTTTGTCAGGTCTTAGTGCATTCACACGAGTAAACTCCACTTCTGGGCGGAACCAAGGGGCTAAAGTAATCCGGGCTGACCCACAAGGTCGACGACGACACAGTTCAGAAACTTTTGCTTCCACAACAACCAGAGGGTCAGTTGACACGTCGGCCACCTGTCAATCAGGTGAAGTGAAGCGCCACAGCTCCGCCTCTTTCGAGAATGTGTGGTTAAGACCCGGTGAAGCCTCTGCTGCTCCACCTGCATCTACAGTAACCAGCGGACGAAGGGAAAACACTTCAGGCCCAATTCCCACATTAACAAACCATGACCAGAATGGCCTGAATTACATAGATCTGGATCTGGTGCAGAATGGAGAGCAGCATGTTCCAGACTGGAATGCGTTCCAATCTCTGCCAGTGGAGCTGGGAGCCGTCGAAGGTATAGAAGAGCTCAGTGCCTACGCCAGTATAAACTTCAAGAAATCAGATGAGACCAGAGGGAATCTCACAAGCAGAGAAGGTAAGGCCAAGTGTTTAAGAATGGTTATCAAAAGAGCATCTGAGAATGCTGTGTCCTTGAGCATTGGCATGTTTGAGCTATACATTTCTTAGTGTCTTTGTGTTATCATGCCTGTCTAGAACATTTAATAGGTAATATGCATATCATGTTATTATTTATAAAATCAGCCCCCATTTATCTGTGTAGTTTGAGAGGCTTTGGTGGAAAATCCCGTTCTGAAATCTTAGGAGAGAGCTAAGGGGGTTTAGATTCCCTCCCACTGATGACTGGGCCTCTTCAGGCTGATAAATGGACATATTTGTGAATGGAGGCAGAAAGAGTTAGCATGTCTACACTTGTTCCTAATGCGACAAAAAGAAAAAAACAGCACATATATGCATTTGTGAGTCACTAAGCAGCTTATAGGATGTCTTTTTCCTGAATGGAAGTTTACTTAGTGTGTGAGTCAACTCTTCAGAGATGTCTTTGATATTAATCAAGCGCTGTGAGAAGTCTACAGAGCTTACACTACTGTGCATTCTCCACTTCACCCAAGGGTTTGTGTGTCATGCCTGGCTGACTCTGTATCATCGTTGTTTTAGTTTATTTACTTGCCCTTCAGTGAGTGAAGGGTTTTCCACCCTCTTGGCCTTCCTCTACTTTTCTATTTTTTTCCCAAATGTGAAATATTTTTTGTGTATCCTAATGATTGCATATCAAATTTTAGCAGAGCAGTGTGGGTTTCCCATGATGCATTTAAACTTCTTGCACAAGTGATGACAATGCTACTACTATTGATAGTATTTTTCCATTAACTTCTGTTTACTGTTAACCATCTGTTCAGGATAGATTCAGAGAATCATTTGTGTTCAGTCTAATGATTTGGTGATTAGTTTAATTGTTATTATTTTTGATGTAATCAGGTTCAGCACAAATGTATTCAGTATGGCATAAACCTAGGTGGATACTAAAGTGCAAATTTATTTATAGACATTTATTATTTAATTGTTTTTTCTTTTTTTTTTAGCTCTTGATGTTATGTTTTCACTAAAAAGAATGAGGATATTGTTGGGGATGGTTCACTCAAAAAAGAAAATTGTGTAATTTCCAAACCTGTATGATTTTTTCTTCTCCTGTAGAAGACAAAAAAGGTATTTTGAAGAATGTTTAAACTGTTTTTGTTCATTCAGTTTCAATGGGATCTAAAAACACTGAGACATCTTTAAGAATATATTCTTTGTGTTGCGTGGAAGATAGAAAGTCATATAGGTTTGGAATGACATGAGGATAAGTAAGTGATGACAGAATTACCATTTCTGTCGGACTGTTTTTGCGCAACTGTTTAGTGAGTTTGCCCCAGTGTGTTCTAAGGAAGCGTTTGTTTTGATGGGGTGAGAACCTGCACCCATATGCTTTCTTGACTTGGTCTCTTTGTGTGTGTGTGTGTGTTTTGAGCTTGGCTTGATATATTTAGGGGAGTGAGAGAGAGCACAGGGGCTTCAGTGTTGCGTAACCAATGTTTTTTGACTCTGGGAAGCCCTGTGTGTGTGTGCACCTTAGAAAAACTCCCTGTGTTTCTCTGGAGACAAGAGCTGTGACGATGTGGAAACAAACACCTCCTCTTACTCTTTGTGCTTATTTTCACCTGTGCTTTTGCATTTTGTGATGTAGTTCTTGGTGTGGGGGTTATTCTTGGTGCATTTATTCCATGTGTTGTTGTCACAGTTTTGGCAGGATGTCTATCTAAAGCTTCAGTTCCTAATTTCATCTGCCTCCTCTGGCACATGTTCTGCCCATGGCATGCTCCTGTGTGGCTCCGCGCCAATGCCACCCATCTCTATGGTAACGCTGTTGCCGCAGTGCTTTTTTCCCCATGTCACAGTGGATTAAGGGGCCACAGACTGAGACGCCGGGGGCTTCAGAAAGCCGCATTACCATTGGGCAGTGGTGGGGTGGGGCGGGGTGACAGAGTTCTTCGGTGGGCTTGGTCAGAGTGAGACGATTAGAAGCCCAGCCCACCTCAGGCCACCGTGATGGGGTCACCCTGCAGAGTGGCTTCTTGTCCCCTTCTCCCTCTCACTCCGTTTCAACCAAGTTTTCCTCTTTGTTGTCTTTCCCTCCCTTTCTTGCATCCTTTAGGAGGTTTGAAGTGCCATGTATTGTGCAGCAGCGTGATCGGTTAGGGGCGGAGCTCTGGGATCAGATCAGAGGAATCATGGGTATTCAGTTGAATTTAGGCTATTGTTTAATTGTCATTGATTAATTTGAAGCTAAGGAATGGTTGATTTATTCACTTGTACCTCAAATTCAGTAATGTGTATTAATTGTAATTTTATGTTAATTTTTTTAAATTGATAAAATTATATAGGACCATTCGAAAGTTTAGGGTCTGTAAGATTTTTTAAAATGTTTTTAATATATAGGTTTCTTATGCTCACCAAGGCTGCATTTACTTGATCAATAGTAAAAATACAGTAAAACCGGTAATAGTTTAAAATATTATTGCAATGTAAATGTCTTTACTGTCACTTTTACTGTCAAAATTTTAATGCATGCTTGATGAAAAAAATAATAGATAATAGATAAATAATAAATAATATAGAAGTAACAATTTCTTTCACAAAAAGAAAAAATCTTGCTGATCCCAAACTTTTAAATGGTATATGGGTGTCTAAATATTTATTAACAGAGAAAAGGCCAATATTCCCATTTTCTTAACTTTTTTTCGTTTATAAGTGTGAAAATTTGTAACATATACATTTATTAAAATATAATTTACAATCTTCAGAAAATTAGTAATAATAATAAAAATAGTTTGAAATAGTCTGATATTGATTCCGAGGAATGTAAATTAAACCATTTAAAATTTGATTTCGTTTTTTAAAATAATCATCACTGTCAAGGTCATCAGTAGTGGGCTGAGGTTGGCAGGTCTGGTGCTCTGTTCTTTGATGAGATCCTTGGAATGTGAGTGAACGGGGAAATGAGAGGTGTGTGTGTGTGTGTGTGTGTGTGTGTGTGTGTGTGTGTGTGTTTGAGTAGCTCCAGGGTTGGAATGTAACAGCAGCTTTTGTGCCTGTTTTACAGAGCCGCTTGTTAAAGTAGACACAGGCAGAGATATGGAGGGATGGAGAGGAAGTAAAGAGAGAGGTAGGAAGGGGCACACAGCAGGAGAAGGAGAGAGAAATAAGGAGGGTTTAAGAGATTAACTGATCAAGGCCGTGTATAAGGGGAACCAGAAATTCTCCAATCAGCGTTTCATGCAGAACGGCCCTGGCATTTATATCCATTTAGCACATAGGATTTGTTTTTGCTTTGAAGTGTTTTAAGGCAGCAAGTAAAATGTTTGCTTAATAGGCATAACCTATCCCTTTCAGCATTAAGAACAGAGTAAATGCTCTCATGTGTGTTCAAACAAATTGGGTTATTAGTACCCAAGATCAAATATTAGCAGATGCTCAGAGCACACATGCCAACAGAAATGACAAATATTTAAGTAA
Source organism: Spinibarbus caldwelli (assembly GCA_039654775.1). Classification (NCBI taxonomy): domain Eukaryota; kingdom Metazoa; phylum Chordata; class Actinopteri; order Cypriniformes; family Cyprinidae; genus Spinibarbus; species Spinibarbus caldwelli. The sequence continues at coordinate 7,909,296 of CM077252.1, forward strand.
TGTGAAATGCATGGATTCCTCTGTTCTTTATCGGTAATATTTGAAGTATTCTATTCTAATTCTGTCTAGTTTAGTCTGTCTAGTTCTGTTTAGTTTCATTCTGTTTTTGATTTAATAGTTCTGTATTTGATATTGCATGTAACTAATTAAGAATTTGTATTGACTATCTTTAAATGAAAAAGTTAACCTTTTTAACCTAAAAATCAAAATTCAATTTTTTAAAAATTATTAAACATTTATGATTTTCAAAAATATATGACATGTATGAACAAAAGACAAAAGTAGAAATTAAGATACAAGGTATGCGTGTTTACAAAAATCGGATTGTGCGTATACATTACGTGCATGCTATTCAGGTGATGAAATTTGCGTCACGCTCACTGTATGCGGACCCTTGCGTACATGTAAAAACAGAAGTACTTTGGCCTTAATTCGCCATGAGTTCCCTTAAGACTATGGGTTTTTATAATGGGTTTTTTTTAATTCATGAGCAAAATAAGCTGTGGTAAATATAAATTGATGATACTTGGACATTGGTCTACAATGTAAATTACACGCACTCATACTGAAAACTCAAATTTTTAGGATATGTGTATTTTTAATAAGTGTATGTTTCTAATAAATGACTACATAGAAACATTTGGAGTGTGAGTGTGTGCAGATTATGTTGCACAAGAAAACATCCAGATATGATTAAATTATGTTTACCACAGACCTCATTTCACCCATGAAATGAAAAACCCATAGGAAAATCTCAAGGGAACCCATGGACAATTAGACTTCTGGCTTTTGACGTCATGGCTGCTGCATTCTATATGTGAATGTCAGTTCTGAGAACTAGATATCATTGAATGAACTACTTAAAACAGCTAAAGTTTTCTTCACACAAAGACATTGTTTGGTTTTATAAGGTTTGATATGCACCACACGTTTTATTTGGAATAGTTTTATGGTTCTTGTATTGTGTATTTTTGTACTTTTTGGAGCTTGATAGCACCTGTTCTCAAACTCCCATTCATCACTTTGACTTTACAGAAAAAAAGAGTTTAGCAGAGATTCTTCAGAATGTTTTTTGGTATTCACCAGAAGAACATTGTAGAAGTGTTTGGTGAGAAAGTAATGACAGGATTTTGAGTAAATTATTCATTTCAATTGACGTAAACAGAACAAAAAGTTTTTGGCTTTTTAGAAATGCTGATAAAAGGAACAAGATGTCTCAGTTTCTATCTGGTTTTGTGAAGTCAAATATGCATGTGATTACTCTTCTCGCTTATCTCATTAACGTTGAATATTATGTGGTTATTCTATCATTTCCACATCAGAGCTTTGCATTTAGCTTTATCCGCCAAAGATAGAACCACATGAACTCCCACAACCCGTTTTGTTCTTCAAAGTCATTCTAAGTTTGTCAGAAATTTCACACAGAGTACTCACACTGCTAATGTGCTGCTGACTATTTAGGGTGAGGGTCGGAATGGAAGGATGTGGTGAGCTTGGCCAGGTATCAGAGTGTTCCTGCTCCCACCATGAGACTTGGCATCAAACGGGTGGACGTGAGCCATGGGTTTGTAAGGGAATGATCCGTGCCGCTATTCCACCAATGCTTGACAGGCATTTGAACCGACTGTGCGGCCAGACGGATGGGTGAATGAAAGCAGAGCGTTTTGCATGGTCAGGCACTGATAGGTGCCGGCCACAAGGGGGAATGGTATGGTCTCTTGGACAGGACATAGGGGTCTGTTTTTAGGAGATCACAATGTCTGGACTGACGAGGAGAAAGTGGAACCTGTTCTGTCAATAGCTTTAATAGAGCAGGCTTTGTTCTTTGACAGCGCAAGATGTGCTCGCGCCAAAGATGCCATCAAGACATGTTAGATTTCAAATGTTTTAATGCTATAATACTAAAATAAAAAAGGGGTGCACCGCTATTACAATTCTGTCTAATACTGATGTTTATATATACACAACTGTTCAAAAGTTTGGAAGCAATTAATAAGAAATGTACCAAATATTATCAAAAGTGACAGCAAAGATATTTATTATGTTACAAAAGATTTCGGTTTCCACAAAAATATTAAGTAGCACTGTTTTCAATAATAATTATAAATGTTTTTTGTTTTTTTTGAGTACTAGACCAGCATATTGGAATGATTTCTGAAAGATCATGTGACACTGAAGACTGGAGTAATGATGCTGAACATTCAGGCTTGCCATCACATGAATACATTTGCACATTTTAATTACTTTTAATAATAATTTTTAATTAATTTAAATAACTTTTTTAAATAATTTTAAATAACTTTTAATTAATTAATAAATCCCATTCGTTATAATAAAATAGAAAATAATTATTTTAAACTGTAAAAATGTTTCATATGTTTTTCTTTTTAAATGTAGCCTTGGTGAGCATAATGTTACCAACCCCAGACTTTATTATTGATTTTATTATTTTTTTATTAGATATGTTATGGCATGTTATGTTTGATGTTATGGCAGATACCCAGTAAATATTACAATTACTTACTGTTTTGAGTATTAAAACACAAAAAACCAAGTCTAAAGGACCTTTAATTTGAATTTGAATTTTTTTTGAAAATTTGAATTTAATTTGTGATTGTTAATGGTTGTTTATAGCATAATAGTTTTTGCGGTTACATTGACTACTGACATTTAAGTATCATGACATCCGTAGTACGTGTTTCCATGTGTCTTTTATATTTATGTTTAGTTCTGTTGAGCAAAAGTGCTGAGTCTTTGTTTGTATGTTGGATCTGTCTTCTAGCCCATGTGTGTGTTTGAGAGAGAAGCAGTACTGTTCTTCCACTCCGCCCAGCTCCGTTGGTCTGGACGAGTTCCTCATGGCCCAGTTGGATCCGTCAGCTTCATGTCCTCACTTCACCCCAGCCACACACACTCGTTCTCTCCCTCTTTTTATTTCTCTCTCTCTCTCTGGTCAGGGTTGGAGCAAGGCCAATGCAAGAACAGAGCGTTCATAAAGATATGACAGGAAAAGACGTCATTGTGTGTGTGAGCGAGAGTGCTTGTTGTAGGTGATGTGCGATATTTACGACTCCGAATTCTTCTTTACGACGTTATATTTGCTTTTAGAGGAGGGCAGTAAATCATTTCTCCTTTCAGTTCTCCCCACAACAACATAGTAGACGCCATCCAAATGAAGCTGTGGCAAACTCACTGACTGACCTTTGTTTTTGTTTGTGTTTGCTTTTCTGGTGGTAAATACGACCTTGGCGTGAAGCCGAAAGACTTTCTGGGATGTGTTTCACAGAGAGGCTTACGTACTGCGTGAGCGCTTATAGGTCGTCTCTGTCAGTTTTGGATTTGTTGTGAAGTCTTTTTCTCTCTGTGTGTGTGTGTGTGTGTGTGTGTGTGTGTATGAGCGCCCTTGTCGCTGAGGTCAGAGCGTCAGTGGAAAGTTTCTCAAGTGAGTCCGCTCAGGCATGCCTGCGCCTCAAGCGGGCTGCCTTTTATTTTCTTTCTCTCTTTTTTTCACCCCCTTTTTCTGTGTAACACGGTTTTGGAGTTGTCTGTTCCAGCTCTTTGTTGTCAGTCGCCTTTTGTTTAAGGGCACATTACGTGTAAGTGTGTGAGTGAATCATCAGGGACACTGAGTTTTCTAATGAAAGGTCATGAATTGAGAGTCGACTCCTGTCAGGTGAAGTTCTCTCATCTTGTCCATTTCGGTCCTTTCTCTCTCTGTCTATCTGTCTTCACCAAAAAGACTTCTTTTTTTTATTTAACCAAGTCTTCCCTTATCATTTGGTTACACTGTAGTTCTTAGATATTGTTTGTTTAATGTATTCATGTACCATGGTACTTCCAAAAAACATCCTTAAAGATTATCATGGTATTGCTTGTCCCATGGCATTATGTCCAAAAACCATGATACTTTTTTGTAATTTACACTATTGTTATATTACAGTCAAGATTTTATTTAAAGTTTCTGAAAGAATGCCTCTAGAGCCACATTTAGTTAATCAGTAATACAATAAAAACAGTAATACTGTGAAAATGATTACAATTTAAAATATTTCTATGTTGTGCTACATAATATTTTTCTGGAAACTGTCCCTTTTTCCCGGATTTTTTGATGAATAGAAAGCTCAGAAGAACAGCATTTATTTGAAATATTAATATTAATATGAATTTGAAATTTATATGAAATATTTTGTAACAATGTTTCTTCTGTCACTATTGATCAGTTTCATACATTCGTATTAATTTTTTTTTTTTAAATATCTTGCATTCCCCAAACTTTTGAATGGTTGTGTAATTACCATATTAATATACCTCATTTATTGGTATTTTAAGATATTTGTAATTTCATGTATGCTAGACCTCAATGGATACTGTAGTATTTACTGTTATGGTATTATGCATAATATGGTATTACCATGGTACTTTTTGTAACAGTCTCAAGGGTTTATTTCTTTAGAACATCATCTTTTCTTACAAAAGCATTATATGGCATTGAATGGTATTAATATAGGCCTATACCATAGTATTTCATTGTGGTAAAGTCATTGCTGGATTCAAGTACCATGGTATTTATGTGATACTTATTGTTCAAGTACTATAGTGTGTACATGTTTTTGGACATGGTATCATGGTAATACAGCGATATTCTGTATGCCGTGTCCAGAAAACTTTATTTTACCATAGTATTTTTGCGAAGGTCATAAGTCATATCCTTCCTCCCCCTCAAAAAGACTTCTATCAAGACATGTAAACGTGTTCAAAGTGTGACCGAACACGAGAGCGCCTTTGTGAGCCGTGTGAAGTGGGTCTCCATAAGCCTCCTCTGATAAGTTCTTTGAAGATCCGCCGTTTCTCACGTCTGGTAAAATGCGAGGAATCAGAGACGACGAACAGCAACAGCCACTTTCACCTCACGTCCATGTCAAGAGAGGCCAGCAGTCGACAGCCATCTTGGGCAGAGGGAAAATCTGCTTTGAGTCTTGTAGTTTACAGCTCCTAGGATGAGTGCAGCGGCGAGGGGAGGAGAAACCGAGTGTGTGTGTGTCTCAACTTGCTGAAGTAGGCAAAACATCTGGTGTGTGTGTGGGAGATGGAAGTTTTTCCTTTGCTAAAGGGAATGGTATTTGGCACAGACTGTCTCTTCCACATCACACACAGACAGAGCTGATACAACCGCTTTGTTTTTCTCTGGCCCCCAAAATGGGCCGCACCATTGTGTTCGCTTGTCACAAACACCAACATTTAATCCCCATTTTGTTTCGGGATCTTTTCAACCTTCGATTTATTCCTTGTTATATCAGTTTTTTCCTCCAGTAGTCAAACTGCATCTGAATTCTGCATTGGTGTGTTACTTCAGGGTGTGTTGTGGAAACCTCTGATGTGGTCTTGCATGTGGTTTCTCCCCCAGTGCTGTGAGAACGTGAAGTTCTCCGATCGTGAGGTATTCGGGAAGTTCCTAGTCATCATTTTGTGACTGTATGAGTGGAGGTTTGTCAGTTTGGTCAAAAATGAACATTCTGTCATTTACTCACCCTCATGTTGGTCCATATGACTTTGGTTAATATTCAAAACACAAATTAAGATATTTTTAATTAATTTTTTTTATGAATAATTTTATGGGCTGTATCCAAAATCGCATACTCTTTGAGTGGGTACTTCTTTTGAATAAGTAATTACTGAAAATATATGTTCTATATAGCATGAATTTAATCCAGACATACTACATTCACTATGTTGTTATTGACATGCAACCTACCAATGTCAGTTGCATCACTTCACGTTCAAGTCCTCTCCCATGGCCTCATGGGATAGTAAAGTGTCCATTGGATGTGCACTTCAGTACAGTTTCTTACATTTTGAATGGCTACAGCGATCTGTCATGCCACATTTTGAATTTGTGATAAAATGAACATAATTTTAGATCTGAGACCTTGTTTCTTATCAGTATAACAAAGCATAAAGCTCTTTGTGATTATTTCATGGGAGGCACATTATAAATAATTTTTGGTGAAGAGAAGAACCACAGACCTGGCAACCTTGGCTTGGTCTACGGGTGATTCATACGGTCAAATTGAATCTGCATCAACTGAGCTATTTCTCAAAGAGATTGCGTTATCATTGCATTAACTTCAACAACCATAAATTTACACACAAGGCATTTTCTTCACACATTAGTTGCATTCAGACTCGTTTTTCCACCCCCTTTTAAATTGAAAGGATATAATTGCCCTGATCATCGGCTTTTTTAAACCCTTTGCCGATGACCGAGTTAATTGCTTTTATCGACCAAAACCAATTATTGGTTGATATATCAGCGCATCCCTATTTATAACCTTTTTGGATCTTTTACAGTTTGTTTACCTGGACTTTCTCAGGTTTCATTAAAAATAACTTATTTTTGCAGTTAATTTCTTTTATCGACCGATACCGATTACTGATTAATGGCCAATATATTGGTGCATCCCTATTTATAACCTTTTGATTAGATGGATTTTCTCAGGTTTCATTAAAAATAACTTAATTTCAAGTTTGGAATGACATGATGGTGAATAATGATGACAAATAGCATTTTTGTAAGAATTTTGCAGTTAATTGCTTTTATCGACCGATACGATTATTGGTCGAGATATCGGTGCATCCCTATTTATAACCTTTTTTGGATCTTTTACATTTTGGTTACCTAGACTTTCTCAGGTTTCATTAAAAATAGCTTAATTTCAAGTTTCGAATGACACGATGGTGAGTGAGTAAATGATGACAAATAGCATTTTGTGAGATCTCTCCCTTTAAGTAAGCACTTCTCACTTCAGATGTTTGGCATTGAATTCATCAAGAGCCTGTGGTGTGTTTGTGTGTGTGTGTGTGTGTGTGTGTGTGTGTGTTGGCATCAGCGTTGAATGTTCTCTCTCAGCGAATACGACCTGTGTACTGACGTCAGTCATGCCGAATCACAGCACACACTGCAGCACACATCTGTAACTGTATCCCTCGCAGCGTGTGGGGATGGATGTGTGTGGAAGTTTCAGCGGGCTAAAAATGTCCCCACTCTCCCGGGTCCTGGCACAGCATGCCTGTGTGTGTGTGTTACACAGCTGAATGACGTTAGTTCATTGAGCTGATAGTAGATGAGCACCACCCCTCACTCGCGGCCTTATAAGGTTCTCTGCAGAGTAAAGCTCCAAATCCCACCTCTGCAGACACTGTATGAGTGTGCAGATAACTTACTGTAGTGTTGGGAGTGGGTGTGACGTTACAGTACACTGTAATGCTGGCTTCTGTTACATGTGCTTATTTTAACACATGCATGTGATGCATGTAATATGTTAGAGGCATGGAAAAGGCACACATCCCAGCTTTGAGAAAGTCAAGCTGTTGATATTATTATCAGTGCTGTAAAGAGACCTGAATATTCCCACAGTCCCACGGGTTCCCACAGTCTCGATCATGGAAAACCTTGAAGTGTAAAGGTTTGTTGAAGGTGAGGTGTGAGATATCTGCGTCAATACCAACACCAAATTGTAGTATGTTTTAGTAGCCCACTTGGACCAGATATAACATGAGCTCCACCAACGGTGCAAGCTTTGGTGTGGGACTACCTGTTTGGAAACAATCGTCATTTTTGTAATTCAGTTTTGCAACATTCGTGGTGCAGAAATTACACACTTTACCTTTTTGAAAAGGTGTTTTCCAAGCCTGGAAAGGTACTTTAATAATATATTTTATGTAGTATAGAAATGCACATGCCGTTCAAATGTTTGGGGTCAGTAGGATTTTAATGTTTTGAAAGAAGTCTCATATGCTCACCAAGTTTGCATTTATTTGATCAAAAACAGTAAAAACTAATATTGTGAAATATTATTACTTAAAAATTGTAATTATTATAATTTAAGATAAATCAAGATAACTTTTTCTGTTGTAATATATTTTAAAAAGTAATTTATTCCGGTAAACAGCATTTATTTGACATAGACATCTTTTATAACATTACACGTTTACAGTTATTTTTGGTCAATTTCATGTGTCCTTGTTGAATAAAAGTATTAAAAAATAATAATAATAATGACTCCAAACTTTTGAACAGTAGTGTAGTATACAGAGCTGGGTAGTAACTGATTACATGTAATCTGGATTATGTAATCAGATTCCAAAAAATGATTAGATGATATTACATTTATAATGCTCATAATCAGATGCATTACTTTTTTATGGATTACATGATTACATATTCACACTATGGCAGTAAATCATTCTTAATTTATTGATTCACCCTAATTATTTTTTCTCTTTTAAATTGTCCTTTCTAAAGATCCTACTGTGTGTCATACCATTTAGCTTTGACTATATTCACAATATAGAATAGTTATGTAAATGTCATGTAAATAATTTTGCTTTCCATGCTTCTGAATTTGCATTTTTTTACATTTTTATGATCTAATTAATTATTATATTTTTATCAAGTCACAAACCCACTGCTGTTCTTACATTAAGTCCAGTTTGGGAAACCCTGGTTTAATGTAATGTTTAATGCATTTTATGATGTTGATATAAAAAATATTGGTATGTTTCATGGTAAGTTTAAAACAAGTTAGACAAAAAGTAATCTAAAAAGTAGTGAGAATACATTACCTAAAATGTGTAAACCTACATTACGTTACTAACTAGTTTTCATCATGTATTCTGTAATCAGTAATGTACTACATTTTGAAAGTAATCTACCCAGCTCTGGTAGTATATTTTATATTATATGGAAATGTTCATTTTTAATTTTAATTTTCAGTCCTTCTGAGTAGAGTAAATTTATAATTGAGTCAACGTTTTTTATAAACATATTAGTCATAGTATTACTTTTGCATTTCAGTTCAGTTCTGTGATTTCCATATGTGTGAAATGTCTGGCAACTCAAGTGGAAATTGTCCATAGCAGTTTCTATAAAATTTAAAAAAAAAAAAAAAAAACCTTAACCAGTAAACACTTGCCTGGACAAGTCATGGAACATAGGACATAACGTGGGGTCTTTATGTGCAGTTTTGTCGAAATGAATCCGTATTAGTGATGCAAAATGCACTGGAATCATTTAAGTTCTGTAGTCTTGTCTTTTTTGACATCATAAAGATGGTTGTGTGATTGACACATCAGGCACGCTGTAGTGCACTAATTCCAGGAACAGAATTTTAGAATCGAATTCTGGAAAAGCTGAATATTACCAGTAGCTCCTCCCCCTCATTCCGGGATGCTGTGACTTCCGGGAGCGGCATTTTTGAGCTCCCTCTCTTTTTCTTTTCTTTTTTTTCCCACGCTACGTGTTTGCACAGTCCGGCAGCTTATAATTTCACCCTCTGCAATTTTCTCCATCTCTCTGGTTTTCTAAGTAAAGAGGAAAGAGGCCCTAAAAATGGCCGCACTATAAAAGCGCTTGACGTCGGGGTTGCTGCGGAGATGTGAGGGGGCTTTCATGTTCTCAGCCCTGCACTATTAGACCTGCGGCTCTCTGCTCCACTGCTGCACAGCGCTGTATTTATAGCTGAGGTTTGTCTCAAGCCGCTGCCTCTTTAGCTCTGAGCTCAGGCCTGGTCCTTCCCGTAGATTTAAACTGGGGTCTAATCGGAACCGCGGAGCTCCGTGCTGGGGCCTACTTCTCCTCAGCTCCATCACAGGGCCTACTGTCATGCTGTCTGTGTGCAATTAAAGTATGTAATGGAAAAGTATTACAGGATTGGTTTCAGAGGTTAAGTGAGGGATTGAAGCTGTATTTGTTTTGATTGTAAATAACAAATCAGGTCAGTTGTTCCATGTTGTAATGACTAGTTCTTTTTCATGTATGACTTCATGACGACTGCATCCAAAGCAGCGACCGATTCAGGTAAAAGGTTTGGGAACAAAATCAGACCAGTCTAAACAAATAAGCTCACTCCGATACAGGCGAGGTTGTGTATTCCAGGGCAGAGCTGGTGTCAGAATAATGTCACCTGGATGGAAAGAGGGCAGCGGTTTGTACAGGAATACGTACACAGATACAAACACTTGTAAACTTAGTAAAAGTGAACGTCACAGTTGACCTCATTTACTTTCTGGACTTCTGTGATAAATAAATAAAAAGATGAGGGAATAGAGCACTCAAGATGCAAATGTACCATCAAAGTAGTCTTTACAGCTTGTCCGGCTCGTAAAAAACATCATTCTTTTCAGTTGGACCTTGAATGAATCTTTTGATTCAGTTCACAAAAATTGAATGATTCTGTTAACAAATTAAACTGATTCGGTTCTTGAATTCCACTTTCTGACTCAATGATCCAGTCACTGCTTTTAACAGCTCACCGGAGGGTAAATTATTAGTGAATAAATACACTTTTAGTCTGTTCCTAACACAAAGACATCGTATGGCTTCAGAAGACTTGTAAAAACATAGCATACAAGTCATATGGACAAGCCATTTTTATGATACGCAAGGTGTTTTTATGTCTGTCTTGAACCCTAAAAGTGCCAGTCCCCATTTATTGTAATTGCAAGGAAAAGTGATCAATCTGTTGGTCAACACGGGGAATTTGCACAAAATTTCACAGAGCAAGAGTTAATGTGACCGCACCTTTACACAGATGTCCTACAGGTTTAAAACAACACAAGAATGAGTAAATGAAATTTTTTTTAATGAAATATCAAGTTTCACCTCACATTTTAGAAATCATGTCGACCCCGTGTCTGAAGTCGTGATCAATCACAAGCCCAGAATTACAGCACATATGAGTGACGTCTTAATGCAGTCACCTTTTTTTTTTTTTTTTTTTCAGAATTGATGGTGAACAGGTGTGTGCGCGCTAATGCTGACTGTCTACGTTCTGATCTTTTAATCACAGTCAGTGAGAGTTATATAATGAAAACAGCTCGTAGTTGTTTGTGTGCGTCTGAGTAGATTAGATGTGCGATTGAACAGGGCAGGAGTCAGTAACGCCACTTTCGGATGAGGCTCACATACACTTGTGAATGGATAAAGGGAGACAAACAGAAAGAGAGCAGATTGTCTGCATCAGGTCTTGCTCTCTCTCTCGCTCGCTCTCTGTGTTTGTGCCGAGCAATGATGTCATAAAGCTTTTGGCTCCTCTCAAGCTGTTCAAATCTGTGTTGAACGTTTCCAGGGAAACAATGATGCATGTTTATCAACCGTTGGCAAGGTCAGTTACTCCTCGGGCCGAAGGAAGGATCCAAGAAAGAGTGGTGTTTTCAAATAAACGAAGAAAGGGAGGATTTGTTTGTTTTCGTGTATGAGAGGGCGCTATAGACCAGCGTGTTCCTAAAAAAGCAGATCAACAGCGTGTTTCTACTCTAAATAGTGCTTTTAGGTTTTATTTTGTGTTGTCTGTGGCCGTTTGATCATCTGACTAACATTCGTTTCTCCTTTTTTCCACCAGAATGAAGAGTAGAAAGCTGCCGTTTCTTCAGCATCAAGACTCAAAATCTCTCCCCGTTCACCACAAGCCGGACCTCAGAAAACTGGACCTCAATAAACTCACTAACCTCATTTTCCAGAGCCACATTATCACCCGGACACTACCAAAACCATATGGACAAAACAGACCTCATAACATCACATATCCGGACCTCACAAATGCTGGATTCCACTAACCGTAAATCTCTCACAACCGGACTTTCACTGTGCGCACCTCTTCAGACATTACCAGACGTTACTGTCCAACTGTTACAGACTCGGTACAAATCGATTTCTACCATCAAATGTGGTAAAACAGCACCTTTTGAGGTAAAAGGCAATGGTACTGCAGTAGTAGGTGTAGTTTCTCAAGCAATGTTACATTAATGATATTTATGTAAATGATGGTACCTAACTAGTACCCAACGTACGACAAATTGTTTGGTACAGGGATGCTTTACGAAGCAGCCATATTGTGTTGGGTTTGTACGACAGTCCCCAACAGTGTTTATTGTACCCAGTTCCTTCAGTACTGCCAGATGTTTCCATTACATATGGGATTACACGTTGTTATACAGATCTCAATTAGACACTTTTATACACCCAGTACGGACAACCTCAATCACCCCGACCTCACCTCAGGATTTTACGAAAGAGTTTACACACACACTGTGTTTCAGCACTGTGAGCCATGACTGACCTCATGCTGCCAAACACACACTGTGATGTCTGTCAAACGCGTGTTTCATTTCATACTTGGTCACATTACAGCCCGTGAAATTGTAATAATAAGCATGAATCTCTTGGAGTTTATATTGGCCTCCAAACAGAACTACACCCCCATTTTTTTAATAGTTTTCTTTTTTTTTTTTTTTTTTTTTTTTATTGTTAGCATGAAAATCAAGAAACAATTTTTAATAATTAGCGTATATCTCATATAGAGTTTATATGGCTTCCAAACAGAACTATGAAATATTTTTGGTACTATACCTTTTTTATTTCTTTTTTTTTTTTTTTTTTTACTTCCTAGTTTTATTTTTTTATCACACTTTTAAAACCTTTTTTTGTTTTAAAATAATTTTGGTACTAAGTTTATTTTTATTTTTTATTTTTTTTCCCAATGATATATGCACAAGTTTGCTTACCGTAAATCAAATTTTACATTATTACCTGATTACCTGATGAACAATACAGTTGAGATTTTGTGAATGATGATGGGTGGTTTTTTTTTTATTATCGTCACAGATGAATAGAGGCCTTACAGCCCTGGTTGGGCGCTCAATAAAGAGCTTATTCAAGCGATCACATTCATGGGTGTGTAAATCCCATGACTGAACTAACGTTTCTGATCAGATTGTATCACCAGTAGTTGGTCAAACTGAACAAAAAAAACTTGCACAAGAATGTGCCGTAACAGTTCAGTATGATACGTCTAAACCTTGTAGTGCAAGTCGATTTTACAGGCAGCAGTACTGTTTTGTTTTTTGTTTTTTTTGTTTTGTTTTTTTCTCGAGCATCCTGCTGTTAAGTCTTGGAAGCCAGTCATAGTTGCTCGCAACTTTTTTTAGGCAGTTTTATTTCATTACAGTTGTATCTTTTATTTCATATGGTTTATTTTTGCTTAAAATAACTATTGCTGGGGCGATGGTAAGCTCACAGCAACAGGTTTAAAAAGAAAAAAAAAAAAACTCAATGTCTCATGTTTGCTGCTGAAATGAAACAAACAATGAACAATCTGTAAATTATTGAATATATAGAAATGTTCTTGGTTCTCTTTTAAGAGTTAAAGTATTTAACATTTCATGGTTGGTGTTTGATTATAATTTTTTTTTTTTTTGCCTTTAGAATCTTGACACATTTTTAAAATGTGTCCACTGTTCTTAAGTTCAATCTTTTTGTGGGGAATATTTGCTTAAAATGTGTAATCCAACCTTTTCGAGAGAATGGTACGGTTCTATAGAGTTTCCTTAATTTTTTAAAAGATGCTTACTAATGTAACATGCACATCAGTGACTTCCCTTTTACCCCCACCAGCTCCGGATGGAATCGCTTTTGGAAACCTGTTACACTTGCGTTTCCCTGAGCTCTGATTGGCTGTGACAGTGGTGTTCCTGAAACCTGATAGGCCGTTCTAAAGGTTGCCTGTCATTCGATAAGTTGCAGTTGTCGATTTAGCACCCTGCGGTTGTGTTATGATACAGGGTGTGGGGCATCACTCTTCCCACCACTGTGTGGCCAAACCTTCAACATCTCAACCAAACTTGTTCTTCTTTGTAAATATTGTATTGTATTAATGAAAACCGATGATTGGTGGATACTGGACTGACCAGGGATGTTTGGTTTTATGGATGCTCAAAGCAAGAAAATGATTGAATTGAAACATGTAAACAATATGAGTGTATGTACAGATGAATGGATGTATGCACATGTAAACAGATATTTTTGTTTTCAATGAATGAAATGACCAGCAGTAAGGAGAGGGCTGTGTAAACCCCTCCCCACCCCCCTATTTAGAAGAATGGTATTTTCTGGAACCTTGACGTGTAATAAAGTAGAAGTGCTTATCTTTTCTGAACTTCTTGTTTCCTCTGCGCTTTATGACACGATGCATGCAACACGAGAGGCTTTATTGTAAACGGGGCATGTTGTTAAAAAACGGCAACCCATTACATCATGATCATATTCACAATATAGTATGGCTCTGAGTGCCTTATAATATATTTTAAATTCTTTATTTAATAGAATTTTATTTAATTATTTGAATATTTTATTTGCGTGTGTGTGTGTGTGTATGTATATATATATATATATATATATATGAGACAGATGCAATACGCATCTCGATGCATAGTCAACGATACGATACATTAAAAATACATATGAAGCAGCTACCGATGTGATGCAATATGATTCACCCCTATTACAATGCAGTGCAATCCGATTTCAATTTGAATGAACACAATGCATTTCAATGCAGTACAATGCAATGAGAAAAAATTGCTATTTGCAATTCAATATGGTACAGTTTTTAATAGGGTGCTTTTATTTGTTTGGTTCAAACAGACAAATCTTAAATTAAGTGCCTTCTGACTTCTAACGCCTCGGTCTCCATAGTGTTGTGATACGTAATATTCACGTAGCAGGAGTTATGATGAGAGAATGTGCACAAGAAACAGTTTTAGAGAGGAGAAATCAATCTACATATAAAATATTGGTCACAAATTATTGGTCACTTTCTAAATAATAAAAGTATACTAAGTATACATCTACTAATAATTATATATAAATAAATTGTATTTACAGATGCAAATAGAAACGAATTCCGATGCACGATGTTTTTCAAAATCGATGCATCGTAAACTTTTATGCCGATGCACCGATGCGAATTGGTGAATCTTACCATCCAAAACATTTTAAGCATTTTCTTGAGCAGCAAATCAACATAGTGATTTCTGAAGGATCATGTGACACTGAAAACTGATGGTGAAAATTCAGTTTTGCATCAGTTATATTTTAAATACATAGCTATAAATAGATGTAAAATAATTTGACAATATTACGTTTCTACTGGATTTTTGATGTAAATAAAAAATGCAACCTTGATAAGCATTTTCAAAAACAATCTTACAGACCTCAAACTTTTAATTCAACAGTGGGTTTTTACCTATACATCTATCCTAGTTATTTTTAATACGTCTTGGGCTTGGCTTTTGTTTCCATAGTCAGGTACTCAATGGGGAGAGTCTGGATTTGCGGCACGTAGACTGCACTCTAGAGGCCTGCAACATATGGAAAGTCTTTCAGAATGTGGAGAAGGAAAGAATGACATGAGGTTGTACCTCATCAATGGAGTTCTCCACAGACATTCCTTCAGCAGGAGCTCAGTGACGGGCCAGCAGCAGACAAAAGGATCTCCTTACTCTGTGTGTGTGTGTGTGTGTGTGTGTGTGTGTGTGTGTGTGTGTGTGTGTGTGTGTGTGTGTGTGTGTGTGTGTGGGGTCAATTTATGGGGGATTTGAAGGAACTCAGGTAGATAAACACTCGAGACCTTAACCTGCTGCTGGAATTTTACCCTGATTGCATTTAGTATTTAATGAGATTGGAACATGCAGCCTGGCAAAAAGTCCCACATGAGAAGGCAGTGTCCTTGCTTTCACCGGCCCAGATTGTGAGCACTCTCACTGAGGATGGTGTCCTCGGATACCCCCCTTTAACTCAATTAGCCTCAGTAAACTCGTCTGTGTGCCATTCATTCGTTTCAGATTAGTGATGCACAGGTTCAGACATATTAAAAGCAACTGTGAATAGAAGCCAAACTCATGCACATCAAACTGATAACTGCTGCTAAATTACTTGGTCTATATATATTTTGTTAATATAATCAAATTAAAGCAAATAGTTTACTTCCATTTGTTCACCTTATTCAGTATTTAAACACAAGTTTAGTATTCGCGTGTACAAAACTCTTTGCCATGTTGATAGGATGCTGATATGGTGCTCAAAAACATTTCTCAAAAACACTTTTCCAACCCTACAGTACTAATATAATATGCTTATACATGCATACTTACACATATGTTTTAAAAATAGGCCTAAATAAATAATGATATTAATTTCTTAGGTAATGATATTTTTCCTGCCCCAGCTTTATTTGAAGTGTCATCATCTAAGTGAAAAATCACAAGTTTGCATGCTGCATTATTTGGGGTATCATTTATCGTTGTAGCACAAATGGCACAGGATGGATAATGGCCCAAACTGATTTAAAAGTTCAACTAAAATCATTTGACAAAGGACAATGAGCAGTACTGAAACAATGAAGCCAACATGCAGTAACAAAGCAAGCTTTTAAAGTCTTTAAACCCCCTCCTCCTCGCAGACACACACACACCTGGTTTATAAAGTGTTTATAGGTAACCAGGTAGCTGACTGACAGGAATGCCAGACATGTAGTCATGGTCTCTCATTAGGCAGAGAGAATGACAGAGATCCAATACCAGAACATGCAGACACACAATGGCTTTTTTTAAAGCACACATTCTCAGTGTTGTCTTTGTTGTAGTTGCTTTGCTGTGGTAAAGTTTCATCTTCATCACAGGCGTACACACTTACTCTGCAGAATCTACAGGTATACTGTGTTTTAAAGCACTCAGAGAGCAGAGGGTCCAAGCTGTTAAACTAAACAAAGTCAAAATCATCTTTCTGTTTAGCTTTATACTATCCAGCAGATAAACACAAAGCACTAGTATCAGATATCAGCTGTGTAAGTTTACACTCTCTAATGGAAAGACTCAGAGTCTGTGTTGTATTTGTGTTATTTTAGTATTATTTATGTGCTATTTATGAATATTTTGAATCAGCTTTTATTTTTCAGTTTTCATTTTAAATTTATTTTATTTTTTATTCATTTTTTTATTATTTCTATTTAGCCTTCATTTATATTTAAATTCAGATTTAGTTTGAGTAATTTTAGTCAAAAGGATAGTTCACTCAAAATGAAAATGACCTCATGTTTCACTCACCCTCAAGCCATTCAAGATGCATATGATTTTCTTCTTTCAGACAAATACAATCAGAGTTTTATTTAAAAATGTCCTGGCTCTTCCAAGCTTTATAATGGCAGTGAATGGGGGTCGAAATTTTGAAGCCCAAAAAAAGTGTGTCCATTCATCATAAAAAGTTCTACACATGGTTCCGGGGGATTAATAAAGGCTTTCTGAAGTGAAGCGATGTGTTTGTTTAAGAAAAATATGAATTTTTAAAACGTAATAAACTAAAGAAAGTCATACTCCTATATGGTTTGAGGGTGAGTAAATTATGGGGTAATTTTTCATTTTTGGGTGAACTATCCCTTTAACTTATTTTCATTCACTTAACATGGCAACATTTTTTCAAGTTTAATTTTTTCATCTTATACTTAATTTTTTTCAGATTTATTTAAATTATCAAAAATAATCATTTTAGTTATCAAAAACAACACTGGCAGAATGATTAGTGCCTATTTGCCCAATTATGTTTTTAGAGGGCTATTGTTAAATGCTAAAATTTCTAAATGTCACATGACATTTACAGCTCAAATGATTGACTTAAAAACCTGGCAGCAGAACTAAGATCCCATGTGTAAAGACATACTGGTACTGAGATACATAGGAATGCTAACTTGCTCATTTATAGTCATATTTAACACTTATATATGTTTATTGAGTGCAATGTAATAATGATTCATTTGAAAAATGAGAGTCCATGGATAGTACGCAAAAAAAAAAAAAAAAAAAACCCTAGTGGAAATTAGGAGAGCTCAGGAAGAGCTCAGGAATACTCTGTATTGTTTTGTTTTGTTTTGTTTTTTCATTGCACCATGATGCCACCAGTACAGTAACTCCTGTTAGAGAAGGAGGTGATTGTCAGGGTGGGTCGAACTCAAGTTTGGGTGGGCCAGGACTATCCTGGGCCTCCAGGCCTGGAGGCAGGAGATATGAGTGAAGAAGAAAAAGTAAGCAGAGAAAAGGTAGCTAACTTGCAAAAGATCTGATAATCAAATAGGTTTAAAAGAACGATGCATTGGAGGCAGAAAAGAAATGGAGAAAACAAAGACGGGAAGTGTGGAAGAAAACCACGAGGGGGTGTGTGCATGTGTACATGTATGTGTGTGTGCAGTATGTGAGGGGTTGATGTATAAAGGGGCCCCACGGCGGTCTGGGGGATAATACTCAGCAGATGTGTCCTTATCTGACTCTGAGAAGGGTAGCGCTGAACTCAGACGAAGGGGAGAACGTTCATACGGTAGGCTTGCATGCTTGCGTCTGTCTATGACCAACTGACCATTTCATGGTCAGGCTTCACATAATTGCACATCGAATCAAAATTCCAAAGAATTCCCAATGTGCTAATTGCTAATTAAACGTGAAAGGGGGGAAAACCAGTTCCAGTAAGTCGGCGGGTCACCTCAGAGGCTCAACACCAAACGCACCATTAATTCAGCCAAGTATCTGGCCTCTTAAAACGCCTTTCAAGCCTGAAGGCACAACAAGTGGTCTGACAAAGTCTGTTGTGCAGCTTCTTTGACTGCCAAATCCTACATTTTAGGTTTTTTAGGGTAAAATTATCAAAGCCCAGCGAGTCGAGTGCTTTTATCAGAGGCCAAGAGGAGATGACAAGGCTCTTGAGGTGGTAGGCCACCCTTTCATTAACAGTAAGGCCGAAACCACTGATAAACAGTCATTAAGCTTTGAGTTAGCGGCCCTATCTGTGCACTGACAGCTAGCTTCCAAGCTAGCTTTAAAAGTCAAAACGTTTGGAGTGATCGGTTTGCAGCCACATGAAACTTCAGAACAATCAGACGTATTTAGAGGCAGGCCTCCGCTAGTTTTAAAGCACACTTCAATAGTGGGAACAAAAACAATTTTGGTTGGAAGCCGAGCTGCGCTGTCAAGCGTTTTAAATCATTTTGATACATACAGTTGACACAGCTGCGCACACGGCAATAATTTCGCTGCTGCTTTTCTCTGAATGAACGTTAGATGTGGTTTTGGAAGAGGAGGAGTGGGTCGCGAGGTTCCTTTTGCTCAGTGTTGTTTTCCCTCAACCCGTACGTGATCTTTGACTCAAACTCCCTTTTCTGTGTGCTTGTCTCTAAATATAGCTCGGTGAACTCAGATCCTAATCAGGCGCGTTTTGGGTACAAACAGTCCAAAAATACTGCGGCGGTCATGCGGCGCTCATCTGAAGCAGGACGCGGGACGTTTCAGGGGTAATTCAGTTTCAGTGTGTGTGACTCAGATTAGGTAAGGGATACGCTGTAAAATGCGAGCATTCAGTTCAAGTAGTAAACACTGGATTAGTGCGTAGTCTGAATAGGTGATATGTATCGCACTGAGGACAGGGTTTGAGAAGACGCTTATTTGCTAGAGACGGGATGTTCTTTCACCTTTCAGGGTCAGAGAAACAAAACGATCCAGCTTAATCCAAGATATCCTGTGTGAACCCGAAGACTCATCTGACCTCAAACCCCTGCTGTATGACATATTAGCCAATTTCTTTCATTATGAGGGATGCAAAGGCAACTGCACACAGGGTCATTCAAGTTTCAAGTTTTGAAAGAATGAAATGTTGTGCTGCACAATATAAACTCTGCAATTGTTAAGCCTATTTTTTAAAAAATAGAATGTAAAACAGACTGTTTTACTAATTATATTTGTTTAAATATAGCTAAAATGGTTGGAGTCATAATTCATCTATATTGTTCTGGGCTCCTGCGTTTCCCATTCATAATCACAGCTTTATGGTGGCATTTGACTTAATATAGCTAATATAAAATATAAAATATTAATACTAATATGGATCAAGTAATATATTTAGGCTTATTCGTTGGTTTGACTACAATGAGATACAACATTTTTATTCAAAATGGATTAAAAATGTAGAAAAAATTAACGAGTCGCTAGCTGCATGCACAGGTCATGTGACAAGTCAAAGTTTACTGCATAAGACATGCAGTTTTATGCAATAATAAACATTCCAAACATTAGTATGCAAATTAGTTGTCACATGAAATGCACACCAAGTTATCTTGAATTTTTTAATCCTAATTTTGAATAATCTCAATGGATTATGTCATGGTAGTCCAAAAATACGGCTCCGTTTTTATTTTTGTTCCGGTTCGTCCATCACAAAGAAATGTAACTCGTGCTGTGCATACAAAAAATGCACAATATGCATACTAGATACTGCTGAAACACACAGTACTGAAGTCCAGTTCACAAATGAATCGTTCTTTTGAGCCAGTTCTTTTTAGTGAACTAGATGAACTATGGTTTCTGATGGTTTATGCATAAAGGTGAGTTGATTAAGACTGGTACCGGTGGTACCATGGTGCAATGAAAAACAGAGTCATATCATGCTATGTGACATCATTGTGTAATTATGTGAACAATCTGGTGTTGTTTTTTTTGAATCACTTCTTTGATATGAACTGTGCAAAAGAACACTATGCAATTCTATACATGCAGATTACATGATTTGTTTTCTCTCAGCTTCACATTTGAAATTTCTTGCAAACCTTTTCTGATAAGTCTGTTATGTGTTTATCTCTTAGTTGGTTAAGGGTCGTGGAAAGAACATTGTACTTCTGCTAATACCTGAGACCTTCAGTCCTCACAGGACTTCCTCTCTGAGCTCTGTAATGTCATGAGGATTCCTCAGCGGTTGTGAGCTATTGAGATTTACCGGGCACACAGGGTGCCGAGTCAGTTTAGGCCATGCGTACAATAAATCATCTGTGTGAATGTGTTTGTGCTGCAGTAGAAATGCCAGTGAAGTCAACGGTTACGGCTCCATTACGGCTCCTGTTAAGAATAAGATGTGACCGTATACAGTGTGTTTAATAATTTTATGAATGAATGAATTATTTTACATATCCATGCGTGCTTGCCATAAAAAGGTTTGATCATATTAGTCAAATTTCATGGGCAAGAAGGACCATTTTCTGTTATCATCAGTGTAGCGATGAAGATGTCAGTTTCAAACCAAACAGCTTTATGTTGGTCAACTATTTATTTATTTATTTATTTTTGCATTTTCTGAGGAAAACTTCCATTTTGCCAGACAAAAACTATTTTAAAAGTTCACTGAACTATCAAATGTAGAAAAAAGATGACAAGTCAGTTTTAGGCCATTTAGTTTGATCGCTGATGATGCACTTGAATCATTTGTGTTTTTGGTCAAAGCATAGAGTCTTATGATAACAAATATGTGCTATTCAAAATTTAATTCAAAATCTATAATGCGTTATGGTACTCTCATGATCACGCGATGGAGACTGACACAGAAGAGAAAAATTGTTGAATAAAGTTGTTTTTGTTTTCTTTGTGCACAAAAAAGTATGTCTATGTCTCGTATCTATCCAGGGTCAGGGTCAGGGTCTTGAATTTCATCAAAAATATCTTAATTTATGTTCTGAAGATGAACGAAGGTGAATCAGGTTGCCTAAACAATGTCGCAAGTGCAGGAACTATTTTTACTAAGGTTTCCGTTGTATGGCAAATACTTAGCTTGTCTTTATGCCTGTGTTTTCATTCACTTGAATATGAGTAAATACTGTTACTACCAGTGTAGATATTTTTGTACTGAGATTCACTGTTGAACAAAGAGAAATTGTTATAGACAGAAAGAGGGGTGACTGTCACAGACAGAAGCTACTGTAACTCCTTAAGAATCCCAAGTCTCAAGACACAATAAATCACAATAGCTTACAGAAAGCGAGGGCGAGAGAAATCAAATGTGTGTAATAGAGCTAAAAACAAAATCTGCATGTTCTCAACAGTTTGTGTTTGATGCATGCGCCACTTACGTAACTCGGATAATGACATTGGATTGGACCATAAGCTAAGTTTGTTTATATTACAATATACACAGGCATAAGAAGACACCATTAAATATTACAAAACCACAAGGGAACATGTTGCTGCCTTTATAGTTATGACGCAACAGAGCCGCATTATAAGTCATTGACCTGTGCCCTAGTGATGTCATTAATATGCTTTAATTAAGCGAGGCATGAGAGTGAAATCACAGCGTACGTATATGAGCGTATGTAGCATACTGTTATTCTTGGCACTATGGTTGCCGTATATCATTAGCTGAATATTACTTTAACATTGAGTCTCAGCCTTCACAGATAAACATATACACACACACACAGTGACATTTGGGATATGTTACACTGCCTTTGACATTTCATGAACTAATATACACAGTGTGTTGTATAACAGATCTGAGGTGCAGTGTGATCTACTGAACTTTGCGTTCTCTGGGTCATGATGTTAGAAAGTATACAGAGCAAACACATACAGCACTGTAGTGTGTGTTGTTGAGCGAGAGTGTAAAGTCTTTGATCTGATCACAAGCCACATTCCACACCTCAGTATGTGTGTGTGTGAGAGAGTAAGAGATGGGAATTTTAGTATAAGTGTGTGGGTGTATTTGATTGACAGTTGTGGTAAAACGGCATGAGGGTAATCTGAGTCACTGATGGGTAAGCCAGGCCAGCAGAAGCTATGCTTTTATATTACCCTCTCGCAAAAACACTTCAGCAAGATTTAGTTTTGTACACTGGTTAGGTTTAGTTTCATGAGATAAATCAGTATATAAATAGTATGTAAATTACACAAAAAATATTTAGATCAGTTTTATAACACAGTATATGCACTACTATTAAAAAATTTGCAGTCAGTTTTTAAAATTAATACTTTTAATCATCAAGGATGCATTAAATTGATCAAAACTGACAGTGAAGACTTCTATAGTGTTACAAATATTTATATTTCAAAATCATATTGTTTTGAACTTCCTATTTATCAAATAATCCTGAAAAAAGGTATTATGGTTTCCACAAAGATATTATGCAGTATAGCTGTTTTCAACCTTGAAAATAATAAGAAATGTTTCTTGAGCAGCAAAAAACTGAAAACTGTTATTTTAAATTATAATAATATTTCACAATATTAGTATTTTTAATGTATTTTTGATCAAATATATGCAGCCTTGGTGAGCATGAGCAAATTCCAGCACACTCACTTGCATAATATTTATATTATTTATTTTAATTTTAATTAAATTTTTTATTTAGTTAATTTTCTTTCCTGTGCTGATGTGTTTCCTGTTAAAACAGAAAACTTGGGGTGTTATATATCAAAGCATGTTCTCGCTAATGCCAGTGTTCTAGAGAATATTCCATTGGAAAATATTTGTACATGTCTGTGAACAAGAATCCAAATTCCAACACCAAAACTCCAGAAACTCATAACCTCAATGCCAGACGTCTTCAAACTGTTTTGAAAAGAAGAGGAGATGCTACACCATGGTAAACATGCCCCCGTCCCAACTATTTTGAGACCAGTAGCAGTCATCAAATTTGAAATGAGCTCATTTTGCGCATAAAATTGTAAAATTTCTCAGTTTAAACATTTGTTATTTCTGTGTTCTATTGTGAATAAAATATTGGCATATGTGATTTGAAATTCTTTTAGTTTTCATTTTATTCAAATAAAAATAAACGTCACAATATTTCCGGAATTCGGGTTGTACATGCGTATGTGTGTGCTTTTATTTTGACAACTTTTTAAGACTACACTAGCATATAGATGACCTCTAAGCTAACAGACGAGGTCTAAAAGTCACCGAAAACAAAGTCTAAACACAACAAAACAAAATCATTTTTGATTTCATTGGGTTTAAGACCCAATAATAATTTAATTTATTTTGAGACCCTATAATCACCCTTATTCTACATTCCCCTCCATGCAGTGCATGTCTATAGCAATTCTCAGTTCAATCTCTTCTGCTCATGACAGGTAAGAAGGTGTCATGAGAACAAGAAAGAACAGGGAAACATTTAATGGTGCCCTCAGGGAAAGGAGGAGCTAGCACCAAGAATAGAGAACAACAATGTTGCCAGAGAAATGTGGTTGACTTGAGCATGGTTAATGTTTTATAGTTGTATGTAAATATATTAAAGTTATTCTTTTGTTTCAGTATGAGGGTATCCTTGATATATTTGTTTTCTATTTAACCATTTTCATAATAATGAATGTCATTTTTACAATTCATAATAGTTGTATGACTGCCATTCTATGGTATGAGGAAAATTCATTTGTGACATCCAAAATAGTGTTCAACATATGTTAAAGATGTGAATAGAAATCTTAAATCTTAAAAAAAAAAAATTAAAATCCAGTCACATAAAATATGCAAACATTTCTCTTCACTCAGTGTATAATAATAATTTGTCTTTGGAAAAAGAAAAGAGATTAGTGATCAAATTCAGTATACAATACATGATATTCTCTGGGTTTAGTCAAGAAAATGCAATGTTTGTTTTCATGTTTGATCAGCATCTGTGCATTTGTACACTCTAAAACAAACACAAATGCACATAACATAAAATGCACACAAAGCAAAGCATATAACATAAATCTGATTTGTTTTGAATAATTCCCTATCTTTACCTAGTTATGTTTGCTTGGTTTGGATTTATTTGGGACTGTGCTGTGTAATTTTATTTTGCAAAGTGGTTTCAACTCTTTAATCGTGATCATGGACTGTTTCATTTTATATACATATACATATATATACATATATATATATATATATATATATATATATATATATATATATATATATATATATACATATATATATATATATATATATATATATATATATATATATATACACATATATATATATATACATATATATATATATATACATATATATATATATATATATATATATATATATATATATATATATATATATATATATATATATATATTCTGTGCTAGAGAAATCTGTGGAATTATAGAAAATAGATAAAACCCAAATTAGCGAAAATATTTAATACACAAATGTATAAGTGTTAGCAGGGTTATTATTGTTATTATATAAAACATTTTTGTTTAGTTTAAGTTAAAAAACTAAAATAATTAAATCTAAATATATTAAAATTAAAATCTATATGGACATTATTTGACAAAAAATAACAAAAACTAATGAGAAAAAAACAACAAAAGTTCTAAAGAAATTAACTGAAAACACAGAATAGAAAAATAAAATTGCATTCAAAATATTAACGAAAAATTTAATAGTATATGAATGATGCTAAAATAACAACGGTAAATAGCAAAACTTCTTAGTACTGGGCATTAAATTCAGGAATAAATCTGCAGAACTTTCTGAAGAATTCTGCATATGTTTTAACTTTGTAAGTAATTTCTGTTTAATCCTTTCAAGAAGGTATATCGAAAAGGAAATACTCAATATAATTTCTTTCTTAAACTGCAAGCGTATATGTTCTGTGAATGCAATATCAATGTGTATGTGTGTTTAAGTCCTTCGGGAGTCCTTCGGGATGGTGGGACGATTTCCAGGACGACCGCCAGGCATGTGTTCCCCCTGGCCTGCACACTTCAGTAACGTACACACAAACACACACACACACACACACACACACATACACACACACACACACACACACACACACACATACACCCACACAAACGGCTGCTCTAAGTGCGGCCCCAACAGGGACAGCGGGTCTCAACATTCCACTCCTGTTACCACGACAACCTCCATGCCAACAACACAGTCCGGCTCTTTAACCCTTTAACACGTTCCTGGTGGAGACACTTCCTCCAGCACGTACACACACACGCTCACATGTCCAGTCAAAAACAAACTCACAGTTAGGATTCAATAAATGGACTAATACATGCAGGATCGTGCATGGAGGGATACGGTCAGCAAATGACTAGAAACACAATGATTTCACTATGTGTCTTTACTCAGGCAGTTATATAAATACTGTTAAGTACTGTTAATAAATACTGCTGTTTGCCATCATGACTTATTAGTAGGCCCACACAAGTGCTTGTGTGCTTTTTCACTTTTTCTCCTTCTTCTTTAAAAGTACATTTTAAAACATTGATTCATTTGATAAAGCCCCTTAAATGTTTGAAGAAATAGTTCAACCAAAAATGAAAATTTGAAGCGAAAAGCTGCATAATAAACACATCCATCAAGATGTTTTAAACTTCTGTTGCTTCCAGCAAAAATACGAGCCACTAATCTTTAAGAACACTTTCTCCAGTGTAAGTCCATCCTCTGTTGTCCTCTCACATAAAAAATCCACCAACATATTTGTAGAGAACTCTTTTAGACTGTTTCCACTTGTGATTGATCTGAGCATATTTCTCTCCTGATTCAGATGAGACGACTTTTTCACTCGAGAAAGCAATATACATGCATGCAGCTTTTCACTTCACTAGTCATTAATTGATGGACTGGAGTTGTGTGGATTACTTGTGGAATATTGTGATGTTTTTATCAGCTGTTTGGACTCTCATTCTGACGGCACCCATTCACTGCAGAGGATCCATTGGTGAGCAAGGGATGTAATGCTAAATTTCTCCAAATCTGTTCAAATAAAGAAACAGACTAATCTATATCTTGGATGACTGGAGAGTGAGTACATTTTCAGCAATTTTTCATTTTTAGGGTCAAATTTTCTTTTAAGAATGTAAATGTTTGAATTTTAAAGATGCATTATAATTACATGTATTATTATTTATTTATTATTATATAAATTATTTATGTGAGTTTGAGAAAGCATATGTGCAATATAGATAGATGTATTACTGCAAATTCAGTTGTGTATAGGCTATATACATATTTATTATGTTTTCATGTGCAATTCACCATTTCCTGTATTTGTTCATTGAAACTGTTGAGTAAAAACAATTTTGAAAATGGTTGAATTAATTCACTAATCTCTCAAATTGTCATTATTTATGTGTGCTGAAAACGTCTCAAGCAACAGGTAGTGCAAGGACATACAGATATTATAGATTACATACAGATAAATATATGGTTTCTTACTAGTGTCATTCTGATAATGAATCCATATTTTATCCATGAGAAAGCTAGTAATTTGCATAAAACACACACGCGACAAAAATTGTGTCCAGCAAATAGTGTCATTCTCAAAAAGCGATTAAAGACAATAAACAGTTTTTGTAAAGGTCTAAACCACACACAATCATGTGTCGGACCTCTTTTGCCAGATGTTTATATGCCTACACAGAGTGCATTTTGTCGTCTTTTTTATTGAATTAATTTTTTATATATGTATGCTTCAGAAAATTCATACAGCACCTTAAAATCGTTAAAAAAAAAAAAAAAATTAATAGACAAACAAGCAAATGAAATAAAAGAAAAAGAGTTTGACTGCTGCCAATTATATGAAACTGTCTATTAAGTGATTTTCTTCCACAATGAAAGCATGGGAAAAGAATGTTTGTGTGTGTGTGTGTGTGTGTGTGTGTGTGTGTGTGTGTGTGTGTGTGTGTGTGTGTGTGTGTGTGTGTGGATGTGAGTTTCCTCTGCATTTTCACATGGTGCTTCAAATAGAAACACCAATCAAAGACCTGCCGTGCCCCATCACCTATGACCTCTGAACCCTGACCCTAATTCTGACATTCATTTTCATGTGTTTTGCTTCAAAGCAGCCACACACACATACACATGCATGCGCAAAAACACAACACAACCTTAATTTATGGATTCATACAAATAAATCCACATAAACCCATGCGGTACGACTGCGTGTCGATGTGCGTCACGGCGTAATCGCCAATCGAGGCCCAAGAGCAAGCATCACTCTTTCAATGGTAAAACAACAAGTGCTGTCCTGTTTACTGGACATATGAACGTGCAGCAGACATGAGCAAGTCTGTTTGGAGAGCTGTTTGTGTGTGGCCGCTTAGCTTGGGATGATGTAATGCCCAGTACAGACAGAACAGCAGGACTCATTACACAGTCTGACGCCGTGTGGAGACGGGCTACAACTGACCTACATACACACACACACGCGCTCTTACATAACGCACACCACTTTAGAGCATCCAACCGGTGGGTGGGTGTGTGTATGTGTGACCCAAACGGAAAGTCCAGGAACACATCATTTTATGTGTGTCTGTGTGTTTGTGAAGGTGTGTCTGTGTTTTCTAATATCTGTAATTCAGCACATGAATCACTGAGCTTTTGAGGACAAATGGAAGAGGATTTTGACCATGGGAAAGGCTGAGGACTGAAGAAAGGATGTTAGCTGAAATAGTATAATACAATAGTATAATAGAAAGTGTCTTCTACACTGCAGAAGAGAAACATGAAATATTGATGACTGTACAACTATTGGTCAAAGAGTGTTTTCATTCATTCATTCATTTTGGTATTGGTCAATATTTGTGTGTTTTTAAAGTTATTGATCAGTATTCAAAAGTGCTTTTTAGAGTCATATTTTTTATATTGTTCAATATTAGATTTTTTTTTTATTTAATGTGTTTGTCAGAATTAGTACTTTTTAAAAGTATTGGTATTAGTCAATATTACTCTTTTTTTAAATTATCATATTGGTCAGTATTTGTATTTTTTAGATATTTATCAGTCTTTATCATTTTGTTTTTTAATTATTATTTGTGTATTTTACATTTTAATGATAAATATTAGTGTTTTTTGTTTTTCTTTCTGTTTTGTTCAGTATAGTTTTTTAATGAATGTATTTTATAAATAGTACTGCTTTTTACAATTATTGGTATTTGCAGTATTAGTATTTTTTAAATAGCATATTGGTCAGTATTTATGTTTTATTTATTATTTATCAGTCTGTTTTAGTTTTTTTAAAGAATTGATATATTGGTCAATATTTTTGTCTGTTCTATATTTTAATAATTGTACCAATCAATATTAATATTTTTTACATTTTCTATTTTGTTCAGTATTATATGTATTTTAATTAATGTTTTTGTCAATTTTAGTGCTTTTTAAAATGATTGGTATTAAATTTCATATTGGTCAATATTTGTGTTTTTATTAAAATACTATATCTGTCAGTTTTAGTGCTTTTTAAAATAATCGGTATTGGACCAAATGAGTGTTTTGCATTTGATCAATATTAATGTTTTTAATTAGGCTACTAAATCAGTCAAAATAATTGTTTTTAAATCGGTCAGTATTAGTTTTATAATCATCATATTGATCAATATCAGTATTTTTCATCGGTATTACTGTATTATTTAGTCATTACTATTGTTAATATTAGATTGTTAATATTAGAGTTAATATTGCTAATATTAGAGGTCTTTATTATTGGTATCCATCAATATTAGTTGATTACCATTAGTTTTGTTTTATGATTGTATCATCAGTATTACTGATTTAGAATCAGTTTATTGCTTTAAATTATTGTATAGCCAATATTACAGATTTTTAATCATAGTGGATTACTTTGTTTCAGTTACTAACAGTCATCCACCTTTTCTACATCTGTTTTCTTTCCTGATTTCACTAAAAGCGTGGATAATTCTAGACTGCAGCTTTTTTATGAATCCAGAAGCATACAGATTGTATAAAATCATCCATTGTATCAGTTATTGGCCATAATGAGATAAAGAGAGGCTCAGTGTGGGATCTGGAAGTGTTTGACGAGTTTCCTCATCACAGCCCGCAGCCTCTTTTATAGGGAGTCAGTTCCATGTTTTGGAAGTCGGTGTGTGTGTGTGTGTGTGTGTGTGTGTGTGTGTTGGTAGGGCTGACCCCATTGTCCCGGATGACCCCGCTGATGTGAGTGTGTGTGGATGGGGCGGAGGGGTGCCCTTCCTGGAGTGAACTCTCTGTGGTCATTACTTCCACCCATAACCCTGGACAAGTGGCACTGACAGCCTAACAGATCAAAGCACAGGCAGACCATTCAACAGAGTGTGTGTGTGTGTGTGTGTGTGTGTGTGTGTGGTGTGTGTGAGGGGGGTCAGCTTTGTCTAATAAAATGTGATGTCGAGGCAGGGAGCTCGCCAGCAGATGACAGAGAGGACTTACAAAGGACCGAGTCCTCTGGCTGGCAACGCTGAGTGTTTTTGTTTTTAAGTGTCTGTGTTTATGAGCGACAGAGAGACTTGTTTGTGTGGAAGTAAAACCTTTAGTGTTTCCCTCAGTCGTTTTACTCATGCACACATGCTCACTGTCTCACTGACTTTTGTCCAAAGTTAATGTGTTTTATAGCCCTTCCTCAGCTAGAAGTTCACATCAGTGGCTACAGTGGGTTAAAAAGTACTTAGACACAGACACTTGAAATTGAATTTTGTTGCAAACCAAGTGGTCCCAAGGTAAATTTTGGTGGTTGTTTGAAGTTCAGAATTACTTTAGTGAGGTTAAAATAATTGCATTTTATGATTAGGAGTAAAGTTAATCATTACAATAAATGTAAAATAAAAAGTAAATAAATAAATAAATAAACAAAAACATAAAAATGAATCTAATAAATATAAATTTGTAGTTTAAATTATTTTATAACAATGAAAAAAATGTAATTTAATAATAAATATTAAATAATAATGAAAAAATGGTTATTTAAAATAAAAAAAGATATATCTAGTGACATCATGTGGATATTAATTACTTCAAATTAAATATTTTCAGGCACAAA
Source organism: Spinibarbus caldwelli (assembly GCA_039654775.1). Taxonomy (NCBI): domain Eukaryota; kingdom Metazoa; phylum Chordata; class Actinopteri; order Cypriniformes; family Cyprinidae; genus Spinibarbus; species Spinibarbus caldwelli. Next base: position 7,939,748 of record CM077252.1, read on the forward strand.
TGGCAAATGGAAATGTGCTAGGCATCACACAATAATATATAGGCTACAACAAAATATATAAATAAATTTTCTGTATTTTATAAATATGCAATGTGTTTTGTATATTACATAATATAAAAAGCAAAATCATGCATTTAATGAGGTTACAGTGCAACACTGTAAGGTTTATGCTTACAATAAATCTTATGACTGAATGAAAATATTAAGAAAGAACTGGTGGAAAGACATTATGAGTGCATTGTAAAAATTTATAAAAATTAAAAAAAAAAAAAAAAGATAAAATATCTCATACCTAACTTTTTAATATCTAAATTGTTTCTCTTTGACAGCAATAGCATTAAACTGAAACATTTAAGGACATTTAAAACACTTCAAATGTAAGATTTTATTTTATTATTTTTTTTTAATTTATTTTATTTATTTTATTTTTTTTGCTAACTATGGCAACTATGGCAGAGGTCAATTTTAGTGAATGTTTAGAGTCCAGATTTATTGTGAAATAAATATAGCCTGTTTATGATGTATTATTCATTATAATAAAATATGATTTAAAATATGATTTTAAAATATGATAAAATATGTAAAAAAAATTATTATAACTTAAATATGAATAATATAAATAATACATATTTTAGATTATTTATTAAATAATAAATAATATAATAATATTTAAAATAATACAAATAAAAGAAATCATAAATTGTAAAAACAAATAAAAATGTGTATATTATTTAAAATAAATTTAATTGAAAACATCATATTAATTATATAAACATAAATAATTTTACAGAAATTTTCCTGTACAAACAGCACTCATCTAAGTTCTTTTTAATATCTAAATTATTTCTCTTTGACAGCAATGACCTTAAATAGAGACAATACAGAGTTTGTCTCCAAGACTCAACGAGACATAATATTTCACAATATTATATTTCTCAGTAATATCTTATGCAACTTTGCATTTAAGTTAAATTTAGCTTGTTATAAATATGTTTTATTTAGAAAACAAAAGTAAGATTTATGTTGTACCCAGGCACAGATAGAGTCTTCATATTGTCTCTGTGCTGTAAGACACCCAAGCAGAATTCTGCAACTCTCAGTGAATAAGCCACGTCTTTGTTCTATAGTCTCTCTCTGCAGACTCATACAGGAGTCTAAGGCTCATTTGGAGGCCCTGCGCTCTGTTTTAGAGAGATGTCATGTCTTTTCCTGTGTCCTTTGTGTGGCGCTCTGAGTTTCGAGGGGAAGACAAACACACAAATGCATCCACACACACTCGCAGGGGTGGTAGCGAGGTGATCTCATGGGGGTGGAATGATTATCTGTGCCTCTATTTGGGCTGATAAATGCCTGGATTAGTCCGCCGGGTGTGTGTGGGGCGGGTTTGAGGGGGTCAGTGGGTTCAGGGGTAGAACTGAAGTTTGAGGGGGGGAAACGGTCCCTTGCCTCACGTTGCCCCAAACTCTCTCACTTTTTTTCCACTCACATGGGGTTTTTGGGTTGCTGTTGGGGACTTGGGAGGGGGTATGAACGCTGAAGTAAAAAACGGAGAGAGTGATGAATGAAAGAGAGATGAATAACAGAAGAAAGGGATGGAGACAGACATGCTGTGAACAGATAAAGAGATGTCAGAAGCAAAAGAAAGGAAGAGAGAATGAGAAAGAGAGGTAACATGGAAGAATGTATGAATAGGTTCTCCTAGTGGAGGTGTAAGTGAAGGAATGCCCTTATAAAGTGAATAACAGGCTTTTGCCCTGAGGTCACACACACTTACGAGCATTTGATGGGACAGCGCTCACACTTTCTGCACTTACAGTGGAAACACTCGGTCTGTGGAGGGAAATAAGCGTGTGCTGTTAACGTGCATGCTGGTATGTGATTGCTGACAGGATATTTTCCATGTAACCTATACCTAGTGGTCATATCAGCACAGACTGCACGCACGAACGCTCAGTAGCGCACTCCACATGCGTTTGCACTATGGCGATATCTTCTAACGTTTAATGCGGTTTGAAAAAGTACACCGCCATCTTGCGTTCCATCTTGGCAGAGTTGATGCCCCAAAACATTTAACCTTCGTGAAGAAAACTCACGATACGTGCTTTGATCGTTTACTAGTAAAATAAATTACATAAATTATTCTTTTAAAATGTGCATTGAGCATTGTCTAAAATGTACGTTTCTCTGTGGATAAATTGATATAATAATTTTTATAAAGGCTATAAATCATATAAAATAGCTATATAATAATGCATATTTTGAGTTACTGACAAAGCTGGTCTTATCGTTTTCGTTAGCGATAAGCTAAAATCAGGCATTTAATTTATTGTGATGTTAATCAGGCTAGTTCTTTGCAGGCTAATCATTAGCAGTATGCTAATCTAACAGGCTAATTAGGTAGCTTAATACAACCTGATTCTAAAAAGAAAATTGCTTAAATTGTTACGTGATATAAAACACTGACATATTTTATTGGTTAAGACAACACATGCATAAGTAATACTGTGGGTTTTCTGTTTTGTTCACTAAATTAAGTACCCAAAAGTAGTTTAATCAGCCAGTGAGGATCTCAGTGGATTTGACACAACACCTTCTGAATATGGTCATGACTGGAGATGAAAAATTGAATATTTTTTTTGCCCAGACAAGGTTAGTAGATTCTCACATATTTCTGTTGCTAACATGATGTATAAGTTTTAAGTTTTGGGGATATACTTTCAAAACTAAACAGTGTGTAGGCCTGTTTTCACTGCTGAGTTCTTACAATGATTCTCCTGTTTTTTTGTTTGTTTGTTTTTTTAAGAAAGAAAGAAATTAATACATTTATTCAGCAAGTAAACATGTGTTACAAAGGATTTCTATTTCAAATAGGCCTAAATGTTGTTTATTTAAACTAGTGCTGTCAAACAATTAATCGCGATTAATCACATCCAAACTAAAAGTTTTTGTTTACATAATTTATGCGTATACTGTGTGTATTTATTATGTGTATAAATACAAACACATGCATGTATATATTTAAGAAAAATATGTTATGTTTATATATTAAATATATTATGTATGATATAAAATATAAGAATATAAATATATAAATGTATATACATGTAAATATTTTCAAAATATATACTGTATGTCTGTGTATTTATATATACATAATAAATATACACAGTACACATACATACATTATGTAAACAAAAACTTTTATTTGGGATGCGATTCATCGTGATTAATCGGTTGACACCACTAATTTAAACCTTACATTTATCAAAGAATCCTGAAAAAAAGAATTAGTTTCAGAATATTAAAAAATATTAAGAAGCACAGCTGTTATAAATATTAATAATAGCAAGAAATGCGTCTTTAGCAGCAAATCACAAAATCAGCATATTAGAGTGATTTCTAAACGATCATGTGACACAAAGACTGGAGTAATGGCTGCTAAAAATTCCGCTCACACAAATAAATTACATTTTAAAACATTAAAATAGAAAAGTTATTTTAAATTGTAGTAATGTTTACAATGTTACTGTTTTTCTGTATCAATTAAATGCAGCTTTGGTAAGCATATTAGTCAGAGACTTTGAGACCTGAATGACCAGACATACAACAGCGATATGCAAAAACATATGTATTTATTTCTGTCATACTCTGTAATAATTCAAAAGAAAAACAGTGATACAATAAGCATACTCTTTTCATTTGTACTCTTTTTTTGACATTCTAAATAAAAATACTAGAAAAGGTAAAGACTGCAACACTCTGAGTGCAAAAGAGACACACACACACACACACACACACACACACACACACACACACACTCGGACACCACTGTGGCTTATGTTACACACCCATAGTGCAACAAATGCATCCACTGATTAAACTATAGAATATTACACACTGCAAAAACCCAAAACTGCGAAGAAATTGTGTGTGAATGAGAGCGCTTGTGTGTCAGCCACTATTTGAACTTTTTTTTATTTGAAAATTATCTTACATATCATCATTCTTTTTTAATTATGATGTGTACATACTGATCCATTTTTTTTTCTCCAACATCTAGGAAACTAAACATTTCGTATATCAGAAGATCCCTTTGTATGGGTAGAATATAAGTGCACTGGAAATTACTGCAAACAACTCTGGAGGAACAATAATTGGCTCTTTTGTTGTAGGTGTAAAAGAACAAACCCCCGAAGCATTCCCAAAGTATGCCACAAAAACCCGTATTCTAGAACATTTCATATTTCACGACATTTCATAAGAATGCATCAAAAAACATTTGCATCACAAGTGTTCTAGAACGTGCCGGGCATCATTTCAGGTTCCATGAACGTGACTCTGGGAAATCATTGTGTTGAGTGATATACGTCCGGTACTGAGATCTGTTCTAAACTCACAATACAAAGATCTGAATGGTTTCAGATTCCCCCAGAAACCTGAAAATTCATATTTTGGCTTTTTGTCCTTATAGCATTTAGAAACTATAAAGACACATCGTTAGATTAACTATAACACCATGATGGAATTCTGGTTTGTATGTCTGCATCCCAGTTTGTATGTGCATTGTATATTGGCAAGATGCGAAAATTTGTGTATCCCAATTATATTCCATTGAAAATAGAAAGCATAATTGGATGACATAATTTTCTAATGGATTTTCAAAATACACATCCATGCATGTTTTTTTTTTTTTTTTTTTTTTTTTTTCTGATACGACCACAATCCCTTGCACGTCAGACATTTTTTTGAGTACTATGATACTATTTTTTACACTTTCAGCTTTTAAGTTTAAGGTTTTAAATTATGAATTTAGCTAAATGTTAAAAGTTCAGCAAAAATTTAAATTTGCTGACAATTTACTTATCTCAGGCCATCCAAGATGTAGATGAGTTTGTTTCTTCATCATAACAGATTTGGAATAATTTGGAGTTACGTCACTTGCTCACCAATGTGCCAAAATGTGGGTCCATAATCCATAATAATGTTTTCTTTCCAGTGAAAAAGTCCATCATTCCCTCTGTTCTGATGAAGACACAAACACATCTACAACTTGGATGGCCTGAGGGTGAGTACATTTTCATTTCTGGGTCAACTGTTCCTATAATGGTACTGTAATACGTAGTGTGTTAATGTAATGCATTCAAAAGTATGTATTTGTAGCACACAGTTTAAGTATGCAAACTGGAATGCAGTGCATACTGCATATGAAGAACACTATACTGTTACTGCCATCTAATGGTAAATTGTGTACTGCACCTGGGGGGGGGGGGGGGGGGGGGGACTGAGCACCCCTCTGTTTTTGGTCTTTAACTTTTCCCCTCTAATTACTACATTGTTGTGTTTTCATTGTAGTGACTAGTAATGTTAGTAAGTAGGATTATTTACCTTCATTTCATTGTAAACCTTATGACATCATTCTACTGACCTTAAAGCCCCTTCCTAAAGTCTTTTTTAAGTCACAGTGAACCCAGGTCTCCAAGGCAATGCTTTTTACTTGGATGTGTATGTGAGCATGTGCTGATACAATTTTTGAAAAGTGCCTGTATTTGATGTGCATGTGTTTACATTGAAGAGTGTCTCTGTGTTGGTTTAATGTGTATTAAATAAGCAGGTTAGGATGTGTGATTGTGCGATGGGGATGGCAGTGAGGGGAGGGGCTTCAGACAACCGGCCCCATCTTTAGGAGTGTGGCTTGATCACACCTGAGCAGACATCAATCAGAACTTCAGCATGACATCACAGTCCCGCCCATAGCAGTGCAAAGAACTACAGAGCACAGTGTCTTCATGGAAAGAACTGTACAGTAGAACGTAAAACAGAGTTTGTGTTAAACATCTGCTTTGGTCCCTCAAATTACTGACAGCAAAGCCAACCGATTGCTAAATGACACCAACACCATTGCTCATTGGCTATTCCACATCAAATGAACACTTAAAAGGACACCGTGAATTCAGTTCGTCCCTCAAACCATCCACATTCTGTTTTCTAGACCCTCCGTTATGTTAAAGGGATAGTTCAGCTAAAAATGTCAATACTATCATTCTCATTTTTTCGTTCCAAACGTGTGATTTTCTTCAATCTATGGAACACTTAATCTATGGATTTTTTAATAATTGCTTCAACTGTGCTGTGAAAGTCAGGATGTCCAAAACAACATTAGATCTCATTGACTTTTAGACAAAAGAAAGGAGTCATACAGGTTTGGAATGACAAGAGTTTTCAGTAAATGATGACAGAATTCCCTATTTTGGATGAATCTCTTTTAGGCCCAAGACATACTCCATGCAAGTACATGAATGCAATAATTGATTTCTCACATTATTGGGATGTGAAATGCATCGAAATTAATAATGAAAGAAGACATTGCATTCTAAGCAGTCTTCTTCTGTGGTCAGAGTTTTCTCTTTTTAGTGAAATAGTTTGTTAAAATGTTTAGCAAGCTGCATGAATAATAACACATCTCATTTGATGACAGACATTTGAATATAACGCTATAAAGTAATGCAGGGATGATGTATTTTGTTGGCATCACCTTGGTTCCATCAACAAAAAGCCAGTAGGATTTTCCATTGACTTTTGGATAACGGCATAAAATAAGTGACTAACATGACATTCTTCACAAAAGAACACAACATTTATGAATTTTGAAGCCTAAATACAAATGTCAGCTACCAAAAACTTTTTCAGTCTTGATTTAAATTCTACAGGTGGAAAGTTTGAGTTTGAATAGTTTGCAAGAGTTTAAGTATAAACACAACAAGGCTGTAGAAGCGGACTAGTGAGTAGGTGTGTTTTCCTGCTAGCAAATTGTTAGCAATCACCTTTTTCAAGACATGTAAATCTACACGTAAAAAAAAAAAAAAAAAATCCCTAGTGGGCAATTACTGTATTTTATGTGGTAGTACAAAAGTCTTGAGCTTGTGTTAATCACAGACCGTATTTCAGGCATTTAACCAAAAACTCATAAAAAACAAATTGAAATTTGAAAATGCAACTTATCTCTATGTGTAGGACACATTCCTGCAGCTCTCCCCTAGTAAAAACAGTAATGTATTTTGACTTTAGTAAATGTATTTCAAACACATTTTACCATATTTATTTTTCACTAGGGTCTATTGCCTTCTTGAATACTGAGATTTGTTACTGCCACACTTAAAGGGATAGTTCACCCAAAAATGAAAATTCTGTCATAATTTACTCACCCTTCAAACAGTTGACAGTAGCCATCGACTTCCATAGTAATTTTTCTATACTGTTGAAGTCAATGGCTACCGTCAACTGTTTGGTTACCAACATTCTTCAAAATATCATCTTTTGTGCTCAACAGAAGAAAGAAACTCATATAGGTTTGGAACAACTTAAGGGTTACTAAATAATGACAGAATTTTCATTTTTGGGTAAACGACCCCCTTTATGAAACCAATCGCTTCCAAAGCGTTAGCCATGCATTTGTTTGTATACTTGCATTTAGTATGTTTCTTGTCCCAAATTGTTTGATCTGATTCCAGACATACACAAAGAAAGGCATTTACTCTCCTGCCATGTTAAAACTGTGCTTGACTTGCTAGTGTGGCAAACTCTTATGATTACTAGTTCACATATAGTCAAGTGTGCTTGAATGCACCTGCATGGCTCTTTGATTGCGTGGTAAAGCTATAGCTATATGGATGGAGCCTTGATTCACAGCATCTGATCAGAGTAAATGATGGCCTGGTCTTTTCTTTCTGAGCCTTTTCAGTATGATATTGCCTGCCCTTGACTCGTGTCGCAGTGATATATGAGCATGTAAACTGACAGTATGTCTGCATAGTGCTTCATAAAAGGACGGTGTCTGTATTCGAGATATTATCTGACATGGTAGAGGACAAGATTTATGAATTTTCATCCAATCCCTGACCACGTGCAATCCTACTGAATTTACGCGAACCGCCCATGCTAATTTTGTACCAGTTGTATTATGTCTATGACTGTCATGTAGCTGTTAAGGTTGAACATTCAAGAAAGTAGTTGAACAGCACCAAATGTTAGGCCATAAAGCAGCTGATATTAGTGTGTGTTTGTGAGTTTACAGTGCTCACAATTGAATGCACCAGCTGACCTTGCAAAACAAAGTGCCCTTGCGGTTTATCTGACTGTACGCTCAATATCTGACCAACTGCTCGATCTGTACTTTTAATAACCCAGTTATCTCATAATCCAATCTGACCTAATATTTCAAAATCCAGCCGATCACCTTCAAGTCCAACCCAGAAGTCATAGGAACAACCTGACACCTCACGATCCGACATTTAAAGAACAGACACCCAAAAAATATAGCATTTTCAAATAAACTCTCCATATGAAAAACAGACAATGAACAAAAGCGCCGTCCATGCCGTATAACCAAATGCATAGGCATCAAAAACAACGTGTTTTCTCAATGGAATTACTGCACATATTTCACCACACATTATAGATTATTTCCCCAGACACACGGATTGAGTGCCAAATATAGAAACACCCCAAAAAAGGATATAAAATAAATAGAAATACCATTTTGAAGAGGGACAAATATCATCTCATGGGTAAAAGTGTACTATTTTCACTCTTAGATCTCAATTCGAGAGTTCCTCTTTATAAAACCGCTAATCATATTTTATATTAAGACAGTTATCTCCAATATAAAAATATCAAATATAAACAGCAATAGGAAACCAGGGAGTTTTTGATAATCCTTCACTGTGCGTTTTGCTTAATCCCACTTCCTGCTAGCTGTCAATCAATATTTGGACACGCCCCCTCAGTCTCCATGGCTGTAGTTTGCTGGTCACTCTTTATATAGCAGTGTCCCAGAAGACAGTGGTTTGGGTGGAGTATGGAGGGGGCCCATACTTCTTGCCCCCGTTGGTCTTCTTCCAGCTGGGCAGGATGGGCATGCTGTCCTGCTTGCACAGGGCTTTGTCTGATGGTCTCTGTCTGGCTTTTATCTCCTTGCACAGGTGACGCTTCTTCTCGATCATCTCCATCATGGTGCTGTCCCCACATGCCCAGGGCATTGGGGGCATCTAATGGGTGGCAAGGGTGAGACAATGTTGGCGCATGCAGTGCTGCCTTAATTTCGTTGCCTTTATATTTTTTAAGGATGAAGGCGTTCACAGTGTTCTTTAATAATAAAGGATGTGTTTAATAATTCATGTCCTCTAATAAAGTCAGAGCAGTCAGAATGTATTGCCGTTCAGTTTAATGCTCTCTCATGCACATACAAACACACACACACACGCGCGCACACACATGTTTGTTTTTGTGAATTGTGGGGACATTCCATAGGCGTAATGGTTTTTATACTGTACAAACTGTATTTTCTATCACCCTATACCACCCTACACCTAACCCTACCCCTTACAGGAAACTTTGTGCATTTTTACTTTCTCAAAAAAAGTAATTCTTTATGATTTATAAGCCTTTTGAAAAATGGGGACATGGGGAAATATCCTCATAAATCACCTTCTCCTTGTAATACCTATGTCATACCCATGTCATTATACAAATTTGTGTCCTCATATGCCACAAAAACATGCACACACACGCACACACACACACACACACACACACACACACACACACACAACACACACACAAATATCTTAATCATGTACACACATATTAAATTGCCCATGCACCTGTACAAACACAATTAAAACAATTTATAGCAACACAAAATCTTATGAGCACACACTATAGCTCTGTTTCAATTACCTAGTGAGCTGCCTACATAGGCAGCTACCTTCTAAGACAGCATTCTAAATGTCATGTAACCAATAAGTGAGTGATTTGGGAACACTCTATATAGGCAGCAAGTCTGTGGCATTCTAATAGCACTTCTGTGAAGCACTTATATTTAGGGTTATTATAGTAAACTAAAACCATAAAAACAATTTCATTACTTAAAATAAATGTTGTCTGAAAAAAATAAATATGAAATAATTTAACTGTTTTTATTTCAGCTTGTTGCCAACTTTTCTCATATTCTTTTAGTTTACAGAGTAAATATAAAAATAAAAATAAACCGAAATAATAAAAAACTAATAAAATGACATTAAAACTTTAACTGAAAATTAAGATGAAAACAAAATATAAACTAATTCAAAATATTAATAAAAAATAATAATGACAGTTTATTTCAGCAGAGTTTAATATTAATATGTTGCTAAGCTAACAAAGTGATAATCTAGTAAGTTTAAAAAGTGTGATACACTTTCAGTAAAATCCTATTTTAATTACTATTTTAGGTAGTGTTGTTATTGTTAAACTATTAAAAATCACTTTGAGTAATTGAAAAAATATTGTATTTATCCATGTAAATATTACATGGAACTTAAAACTTACATTTAAATGAAATTAGAAATGTTGCCTTGTCAATTTACTGAAATAAGTTGAAGTTGAAGTAATAAAATTATTAAAACTGAAATAAAAATAAATGGATGCTTTTTATAGAAATATAATAAAATGTGGGAAAAAACATCATACAACAAAACTAACTAAAACTTAACTAAAATTAAAACGAAAACTGAAATGTAAAAATAAAAGCTATATTAATAAATACTATATTTGTGTATAAACAATACTAAAATAACAGATTACGTATAAGGAAACATGTAATACTGCCTTAAATTCTGGCTAAGACAAGGTTTTAGGAGGCAGCATAGTAAAGTTGCCTAAATAAAATGAGGTTTGCCAACTAGGTTTTGTAACAGAGCACATACTTCAGACATGCACACACACATACACACATATACACATACAGTACACACACGTTTGTGCTTTTGAGAAAGGAAGCAGCAGACAGACACAGAAAGTACAGTGGACGCGGAGAAGGAGAAGACTTGATTTTGACAAGGCTTTATTTTTTTTGTTTGTTGGGGTTAGTTTTATCCCTCGATTTTTAGGTTTATTTGGGTTAGTTCAATTACAGTCGCTAACAATCAAACACACAACTGGGGAGTGAGAGTAGATCAGACAACTTACTAAATGTGTTTTATGTCTTATGTTATAATATTCTGAGTGAGTAATTGTGTGTACGTCATATCTGTTTTGTATGGTATATTACTGTGTTCCTATAAAAAAGAGTGGGTGTTTTCTCATCAGCTTTCGTCAGTTGTGATATAAAGAGTGTGTTTTGGTGAGTTTGTGTTGTGAGTTGTGTAACTGACTCCCCAATCTCTGTGAAAGTGACTTTGACGTGGAAAACATAATCATTATTACAGGATTTTTGTACATAATACAATAGCTCTAAAAACCTGCTCAAATAAGGCCACACAGACAAACAGGAGTGAGCATTTGACATGTGACACTGATATAAATGCCATGTCTGGATACATATATACACACATCAAACAGCCGTTGTTTAAATTTACCCGTTGAATAGAAAATGCTGAACTTTTTATTTAAAGTGGCACTTTACTTACAGCTCTTTCTTTTAAAGTAAAAATCATAAAACTTTCATGTTCAAAAGTTTGAGGTCAGTAAGATTTTTTTTTTTTTTACATTTTTTTTTTATGAATTAATTGATACTTTTAGTCCGCAAAGATAAGATTGCTATTTCAAATAAATGCTGTTGTTTTGAACTTTCTATTATCAAAGAATCCTGAAAAAAATCAGTGTATTAGAATGATTTCTGAAGGATCATGTGATCTGCTGAAAATTCAGCTTTGCCATCACAGAAATAAATTACATCTTAAAATATATTAAAAAAGAAAAAAAATAATTTAAATTGTAATAAAATTTCACAATGTTTTACTGTATTTTTGAGTATGAGGATGTCCATGCCTTTTTTTGTATTATTTTTGTTTTCTTGGAGCTGTATGCATTAACACATTACTTACAGAATAAAATCACTTAAATTAAATATGTTAATCATTTGACAGCCTTAATATAAGTATATATGCATTGGCTATACCGCGCTTATTTATGGCTGTTTTGTCCATTCTCTGAATGATTTTCAAGCAGTTCCAAAGCTCCTGGGGTATTTTGAGGAAACTGTCAATCATATTGTCAATATTTCAATCAATTTCAATCATATGGTGTATGCTTTGGATTGAGGCTCCAGTTTTTCCAGTTTCATGGCATTAACAGCTGTGTTTGATGTCTGTACATCTGAGGAACCCAACCACAACGTCTGAAACATTGTGATAGAGACCGAACAGATTGAGGATGCTGCAGGTCGAGAGTAAAGCTGTCCGCCGCCGCTCTGAAGAGGTTCTCATTCAGATTCAGATCAGTTGAACCTTCTCTCAAGTGCATAAACTGTCTGATGTATAAAACCCTGATTGTGGATCTCTTGGCATAAACTCACAGAGGACAAATTAAATGTGAGAGCCTCTTCAGAGCATGATGGGAAGGCAGCCCTGATCTGGACCAAACACAAACAACACACACATACGCATCTACATAGACAGACGATGAACGCCGTGAGCCAAACGAAACGCACGGCAGCGGAAGCAGTAGAGCGGCAGACAGAATAGGATATACACACAGCTGTGGGGTCAAAGGTCAAAGACATGAAGGTATTGCCGACAGACACGGAGACAGGAACCGAACTCCACACGCATGCCATCTCTCGCTCATTCTGAGGAATAAGGGGGTTGTACCTGGAACGGAGTCCCGCATGGATGGGCGGAGGTGTCGGAGGCGTGTCTTTGGGGCGTTCCCACAGGGGACGGGACTCCTGATGTGGATGCGGAGCGACCGAGTTTACACCCGGCTTTTGTTTCTAAAATGAAAGAGAATATGTTAATATGTTAAGTATCTACAATGTACATCCTTATTTGTTTTTAATGGATAGGACGCACCTCCGAGCATGGTGGTCGGGCTGATGGAGGAGCGGCCGAACCGACTGGGCGTGGCTGTGGGCGTGGCTGATTGTCCTGTGGGCGTTTCCCAATCCTGTGATTTTGGAGAAGAGCTACGAAGGGCTCTGTCCCTGCTGTCACTTCTGCCTTTACTTTCACCTAGAAGAGAGAAAAAGAGGTAGAGATTTCAGTACGTTGTATAAGTCTCCAGCTCTCTGTTTTTATGAGAATGATTTTGCATGAGTGCTTTGATTTGTAATTTGTAATAGTGCTGTAGTACATATATATTATCCCTAGGTGTCACAAAAGAGACAAAACAACTTAGAATACCACACTGCAGTGTTTCCGCAGTATTCAGTATGTATATTGTGCAAAGTGGGTTTAGAATTTCTGCATGCATGAAATAACTGGATAACATTTTTCAAAAGTATGCAGTATACAACAGTTCAATTTACAAATTGATAAACCAGATGTAATATCAACAGTAATTAAAAAAAAAAGTTATGTTAGATTTATTTGATCAGACTGCTAAAACATTTTATACTCTATAATAGTTATAAAAAATGTATATATTGAATATATAAATAAAGTTAAATAGTTTCTGTTAATAAAATAAAAGGACACCATTTGCTATATTAAACATGAAATATATGTCAACAATGTACTGTAGCATGCTACTATTTAGACTGGTTCACATACTTACAAATAACATAAATATGCAAGGTTTAAATTACAGATGCTTGTGTAATAAACTTGGTCCGTATTAAATAAATATAAAAAAAATAACAACAGAAGACATGTTTACTTATGCTCAAACTTGACATTTCTTTGTTTTTACCCTCCATTCTTTCCTCTTTCATACAGTCAATCCCTTTATCGCTGTACTTTTTTCATTCCATCTCTCTCTTAATCTCTCTCCCCTCACAGGGGATCCATTAGCAGTCACATTCATCACGTCTTTCACTGGCTCTGAAGACATTAGGGAAATTGCTTTACTAACAGATGAAAGCTTTTCAATTATTTCAGCTGGCAAGAGTATCTGAATGTGTGTCCGTATCGTCCATATAGATGTGTGCTTAGCTATATTGTCTGACACTTATGGGTGTAGGAACTGAAGGTGACATCAGCATATGTCATCAGTGTGTGTGTGTGTGTGTGTAGCGACTGAAGCCTTATGCTAATAAAAGGCATGAGCTACTTCAGTTCATTTCAGTTCATGCAGCATTGCATCTAGGGTTGCGAAACAGAATCGCGCCATGCTGTTTCATAGCGATTGCATCTTAAATTCATTCACTTCAGGAATAGGTATCTTTTCTACATACGCACAGCGCCTCTTTTTAGATTTGTGAACTGTAAACTGGTTCTATTGAAAAAAAAGAAACTAGAAAACCAACTGATGTTGATTTTTATGAACCGGTTCTTTTTGGACAGTCAAAGACATACAGTGTGGTGCAACCAGTGTAGTCCGAAACCTGAACGAATCATTTTTAGGAGCCTAGCCTAATCTTTTTAGAGAATCATAAACATACAGCATTGTACAACCAGTGTTGTCCGATTTCCAAATTAATGACTCTTATGAATCAGTTCTTTTTAGTGAATCAAACACATACAGTACAGAGCAACCAGTGTTGTTGAATAACAAATTAATGATTTTTGTCAGCCATTCTTTTTATTGAGTCATAAAGAATAACAGAATCCACAACCAGTGTAGTCAGATTTTCGAATTATTGACTGTTATGGGTCATTCTTTTTTAGTGAATCAAAAAACATACAGTACAGAGCACCTAGTGTAGTCCAATTCCTGAATGAATGACTCTTACAAGTTGTTTTTTTTTAGTGAATCAAACACATACAGCTTACAACTCCCTGTGAGATTTATTTCTGATGTTCCTTATGACAATGCAAATTTAAAGATATTATATATTATTTATTTTGTCAGTATTTTTTTCACAACAAATTCATTATATATATATATATATATATATATATATATATATTTGGTGTAAAGAAATGACCCATATTCTCATAAAAGAAATAAAAAATAGTGTGTCCCTTATAGTCCTCTGCTGACATTGGCAATGTTAACTTATTTTGCATTCTGGTCTCACATTAGCTACTCGAAAACCTTATTTACCATACTTTATCTCTCTGGAAACACGCACACACACACACACACACTGTCTGGCCACGTCTGTTGAAATCCCATTAGTCTGTGGTGTCCTGCTCCATTAGTCTACATTTAATTAGTGTCCACTGTTATTAGCGTTGGCCTGCTAATGCTAAGACTGCGACAAATTTATCATATTTACTTATTAACATGCACACGGTCAATGCCTGGATATAGTCTGCGTGTGTGAGTGTGTGTGTGTGTGTGTGTGAGAATGTGAGTCCATTAGCAGAGGGTATTTTAGGTGTATATTGGCAGGACTGTGTTCTTGTCAGTGTTCACAGGGTCAGGTTGTTCTACAAGGCTTTTCAGCAAACAGCAGCCAACATAGAAACATGTTCTCCTCATCCAGTTAGAATGAAATGCTATGCCAAATATCTTTTGGCACTCAGAGGTCATGGACACAAACAACACCACTGAAACAAGACTAAAATCCACAGCAGGAGCCAAACAAGAGACAGGTTGTAGTTTATCTCCAGGGTCAGTTCACGTTTAGGGATCTAAAGATCAGCCGCCGATTGTACCAAACCTCTTTTAGCGATCATTTGTTTATAATTACAACTAAGAGTTTTCTTAGCTTAAGGGATTTGTTGCAATCAGCCACAGAGGTGGGGAGAAACAGATGAGTATGGAAGCCAGTTTCAATCACAGAGTAAAAAATAAAAAGCAAGCTAATTGTGTGATAAAGTTTAAAATAAGACATAAAGTCTCAATGTGGGATATAAAGTTGCATTAATGAAGTTTAAAGCCCCATTTCAAGATATAAAGTCACATTGTGAGATATAAACTCACAATTATGAGGAAACAAAGTAGTATTTGCGACTTAAAGTTACAACTGGGAGGAATAAAGTTGCAATTATTAAAAAACATAAAGTTGCCCTTTTTTGTTTATTTATTTATTAGTTCATTTTTACAGTGAGGTGGAAAAAGGCTTCTGTAGATGAGACTGAAACCACTACTAGGACAAGTAGCTCTGGAAGTGATAGAAAGTGATGGAGATATGGAATTAAAAGAAATTGAAAATCTGCAAAAGCACAGGCACAATTATGCATAATTACACAGAGTACATGCATAATTAAGTGTTCATAGAGCTTCTTCAATATGTATTATATCAACATGCAGTGGCACAGATCTTGTGAAGCACATCCAAAGTTCATTTAATGCAGGAACTCCACTAAAATTTCTGAGAACTCTGCTCAACATAGATTGGAATGGTTAGATTAAAATGTTTATATATATACATTTTATATATACATATGTAATATAATATATAATACATATTATATTTTATATTTATATGTTTTTAGAAATGTTTGTAATATAATTCTATTTATATATTTGTTGTATTATTTATATATATATATTTTTTTTTCAATATATATATTTTTATAATATCGTAATATATTTATATTTATATATACAATATACTGTGTGTGTGTGTGTGTGTGTGTGTATATATATATATATATATATATATATATACATATTTTATATATATATATATATATATATATATATATATATATATATATATATATATTAGTGATGTCTTATAAAAGTTATGGAAATCTATGCTGCCATAAAGGCGGATTAGATGGAATAGAAAAAAGAGAGGCACTTTGAAACTGCCAGAATGAAATTGTCTTAATGGAAACTATAAATCTATATGTAAGTATTTTGTTGCACTGGAGTCAATTTGTCTCTGTTTAATGGCACATTCTTGGAATATCCTGATCAGAATTTCTTCTCAATCATATTCTCTGTTTTCAGCCTGACAGCTAACCTGATCTGCCATTATGTTCATGTTACTCAGATCAGCTCTCTATGTCACAGCAAGGCACAATGTAAGCACTTCTGTGTCTCTAAATTATGCTAATATATGCCATCCTCAGAGCCATAATGATGAGGAAATATATTAAATGCGTAGGATCATTATTAGTATATGCTAATGTAACCTTAGAGTATGTGAAGTTACTCAGACACTTAATTTTAGAAACTATTAAGCTTTTCGATGCTTCAGGAAAAGCACTATTAAATTTAAATACAGCTGCATACATTAAGGCATAGAAGGAGACCGCTGTCTGTTAAGTCATATTTAGAGCTATTTATGGGCACTGTAGGGCATAATAAAAACAAACTCATATCACATTTAAATTAGACTGATCTTTAAGACAGATTAATGCACAAACACTATTGTGTGCCACTTGACACTGGCACGTGTTCAGACTCTGTATGTCTTTCTGGCGCCGAATGGTGTCATGCTGAGTTGTAGTAGAATTCCCTAACAGGATTTGGACCGGGATAACTGCCCTGAACAGGAAGAGCTCAGTCATTGATTGTTTTATCCCTAAATGGGTGGATCTGAAAATTCCCATTTACAGCCCAAGCGTGAAGTTTAAGTAAGAGTTACCTTCAATATGGGATCTGTAGAGAAGAAGGTTTATTCAATCAATGATGCCCCATACAACATCTGTAATATCAAAATAATCTCATTATTTGAATAGTGAACAGGCACTGCCATAGACATTTAGGCTGATATGATCAGTAATTGTTTTTATATTATGGCTGATAGGTCATCTGATAGCTGATATTGATCTACAATGATCAAAAGATCATACATCTTTATAATCTTTAAAAAAAAAAAAAAAAAAAAAAAAAAAAAAAAAAAAAACCTTTTACATTAAAAATTGTTTAAATTAAAAATTAAAACAAACTTTGATTCTTTCTTTATTTTATTGTATTTCTTTTTTTTCTTTTTTTTGTCGAAACCTAGCATAGAAACTAAGGGCTTTTTGAATAAGGTCAAATAGGACATAATATTATTGGCTTAGTATTAAGGCAATATATATATATATATTTTAATATGTATTATTGGCAAATGATTATACATGCATGCATACATACATACATACATATACACATATATATATATATATATATATATATAATATAAAGAATTAATTAAATTCAGCAAGGACACATTAAATTGATTAAAAGTGACAGTAAATAAATTTATAATATTACAAAAAAATTCTGTTTCCAATAAATGATGTTCTTTGAACTTCCAATTCATCATAGGATCCTGAAAATGTTTACATTATAAAAGAAAAAATGTTTTCAGCATTGAAAATAATAAGGATGATTCAAATCAGCATTTTAGGATGATTTCTGAAAGATTATGTGACACTGAAAACTGAAATGAGTGCTGAAAATTCAGCTTTGCCATCACAGGAATAAATGATTCTTTAATTTATTAAAATATATTACAATATATTAAAAACGTTCTGTAATAATGCAGCATTCGCAAGGTTTTTAACTCACTTACAAGACTAAATCTGAATATATCAGAAATGGATGAGTGAATTCTGATCATAATCTCACATGTGGCCACAGCCGTGTTTCTTAGCAGACTGATGTTGAGCTGTAAATGAGAATGAGATACATGGTGTGTTTTGGATCACTGTGACAGATTCTTCACTATCTCTGGCTTTTCTCTCTGTGTGTGTCAGGCAAACACACACACACATACTAATGCCGGCAGCCTGTTAATCTCACACACCTCCACACTCTGTCAGGCACAAAGCCCAAGTCACAGATCCGTGGAAGACATACTGACAGGAGGAGTCTGTGTGTGTTTGTGTCTCTCTGCTGGACTGGGTAGCGTAAAATTGACTGTGATGGACAGACTGACCTGCTTCAGTGTGTGTGTGTGTGTGTGTGTGTACCTGTGTGGTGTATATGCCTTTTTATATTAAGGTGAGTTGAGGTTTGGCTTCTTATAAATAAGTAAAAAATAACAATAGTGTGTGTGTGTATTTGGGGTTCAAAATTATAGCCTTGACTCATTAATCTGAAGTGTTTCAGAATGAATCCATTACAATTTTAATCAAGATTTGAAAGGCTCATGAGGAAGGCACTCAGCAACCCTCGCAATGCAACAATCTGGCGACCTTCACATTTGATGTGGCTCTGTTTGGGTGGGAGAATCTGGGTCATTTTCTCCCTCTCTGTGCCCCGCACACTGTAAGCATGCTGAATGGTCTGTGCGTAGGTTGATTACTCAATTTTTAATCTGTGAATAGGCTCAAACACACACTTGCACACAGACACACCTGGGGTGATGGAAGTGGACCGTGGAAATAGGACATGAAACCCATCTCTCCTCCACACATGAGAAAAAATAACAGTCTGGAAAAAAGTCCTTAGCTGCAGCTCTCAAGACGATTACACACGCTCTTTAAACCCAATCAGGCTTTGCTGTATGAGACAACATCCCTCACTTTGAAGTTATAACTGAGACGGCTACCAATCTCCCCCAGATATCTCACTGTTAACCCTTCAATTCCAGTATTTGCCAGGTTTAACGTTTGTGGATCTAATTAATTAAAAGTCTTAGTACTTTTTCTAGATTGCTTATTTTCTACTTGCACTGATATTAATACGCTGACAATTATTTTTTTGTATTTTTACATATAACAGTTAAATGGCTGAAATCTATTTTGGACATATTCCAGACAGTATAAACACAATTTAAATTAAATCAAAGTTACATTGAGGCACAAAGCTTAAAATTACCTATTATATCATTATATTATTCCTCTGTTAAAAATTTGTGTTATTTGAGCTGTAATGGTTTTATCGTCATTTTTACAATTATTTTAGGGTTTATAGTGTTGTGTTGTCCAATTTTACTACTTCATTGCCATGACATAATTTTAAACAGAAAGGTTAATAAGTGTTTTTTTTCCACACAAAAATCATGTTAACATGCATATTGTTTACATCATGTGGCTATATTTTTGAAACTGAGTATTTTAACATTAACAGCTTTGTCTTATTTACTTCCACTATAAGTGTCTCACTGTAGCCCAGTTGCATCCTTTTATTTATTTATTTATTTATAAAATGAGAAAATGACGGACAATTTGAAATTAATTTTTATTGTAATCTTCATTATGATAAAGGTGAACAATATGTGAAAAATTGGAGAAATGCACAGTCAAATATCCTATTATACTGTGTACTTAAAAACACAGCTTAAAAAAATTGTGATAATTTAACTGCAATTTAATGATTTATAAAACCTGTCAAGTTGCTATTCAGCAGTCTTGGGTCAGATTTTTTTATTTTTTTTTTTATTTTTTTTTTAGGAAAAGTCATTTATAATGTTACAAAAGATTTCTATTTAATCTAAATTTAAATCTAATCTAATAAAATCTTAAAATCTTAACCAGCATAATAAAATGATTTCTGAAGGATCATGTGACTGTAGACTGGAGTAATGATGCTAAAATTTCAGCTTTGTCATCACAGGAATAAATTACATTTTAAAATATATTAAAATAGAAAACTGGTATTTTAAATGGTAATAATATTTACTAATATTACTATTTACTGTATTTTTGATTAAATAAATGCAGCTTTACCGAGCATATAAGACTTGCCGACCCCAAACTTTGTTTTTGGTAACATGTTTAGATCAATTATAACATTTTTACTCACCATCTGTTGACTCCTTACTCTTGCGGCTTCCAGAACCTTTCTTCAACATATTACGTCCGGAAGAGAACAAGTTGCTGAGCTCATCCAAAGGACTGGTTGGCGTACGGCTGCCTCGACCTCCCGACCCTGAGCTTGAGCCAGACGCAGTGGAGACGTTTTGCATGGACCCTCCATGCACACTCGAGGAATTCGAGAGCCGCCCGCTCTCACGCGATCCATGTGGAACTCCAGACGCGCTGCGAGGAATCGTCCCGGTCATGAGAGCATCGTATGGTGGGGGGCGCTTCAGGGTGAGCGGCGTTAATGCGCGACCCATACTGACGGGGGACGGGCAAGCGGAGTGGCTCCTTGGGTAGCCGTGCGCCGCAGACGACCCACCGCTTTTATACAGTGCAGATGGCAGAGGAGGAGCAGATGATCGTCCTGATGCTGTGATTGTTTGTTGCTCTTTAGTCTCTGCTGATTTCTTATGGTGATGGTGGTGGTGGTGGTGGTGGTGGTGTTTACCAGACACCTGCTGCGGGTCCAGCTGTGGTCCAGGGTCAGCGCTAGTTGGGGATGCACCAGGTTTCCCATACCCGACGTTCTCTAACATGGGCAGTTTGGTGACATCCAGTGGAGTAAGAGGGGATTCGTCAGAGTTGGGCGAACAATGGGCTGGTGCAGGTGGGAATACTAGTAGAGGAGGTCGATGGGAAAGCAGATTCGGGAACGGGGCGGGAATGTCACACAGCGAACCACGTGGAGTGGTGGGTCGTGTAAGTTCGACTTCCGGCACCAAAGCAGTGGGACATTGCTCCCATCGCGACTGTGCGTGGTCTAAAGATGAAGGTAAATCATCGTAGGCAGGATATTTCATCTCCTCGTACACACTTTCACCTTGGTCGTCCTCTTCGTCGCCATTAGCTCCTGCAATTCGACTGAAGTCTCGTAAGATGTTCCCCACCATCTCTATATAAACAGGTTCCGTCTCATCGTCAGTGTCAGGGGCAGGGCTTTGATTCTGAGATGCAGACTTCTTTTTGTGTTGCCGTGGCAGAGAGGCGGACTTAGCCTTGCTGCCGTGGTTTTGGATGTAAGACTCGTCAAAGGATGTGCTGAGCTGGGTGTTGGGGTTGCGCTTGGGTTTGGGTGGAGGCATGCGACGGTACTCCTCACTGCAGGGGCGGGATTTAGATGCTGTGGGTGAGAGAACGGAAATGATTAGGATTTCTTTTAGCCCTGTATGAAATTCAACAGTACTATAGTAATATAAAGTAGATAGTAGGGGTGGGCAATATGACCAAAATCTTATATCACGATATGAGTAATTTTATTTCAGGGTAATGATATATATCGCAATATAATTATTTTTGCTTTAAATAAGGTCTTTATGATATCAAATTTTTTGATACCATAGAAATTTTATAATTCTTGTCATCAGTGTCAATATCACAAAAAAAAAATTTATACTAGACTAAAGTAAACAGTCAGCGATTAAAAAAGAATAAGAAACAAATTATAAGCAATAGGACAAAAAAAAATACAGTAGAACAAACAAATAAGAAATGCTACATAGATTGTATAATCAAATGTATAAAAACACTGCATATTCTTCACTGTGTAAATTAAATATACTGTATATTTCTTCTTATTAAAGTCACAAAAGTGATTTACTCAAGAGCAGTGAGAGATTTTCTCATTTGTTGTTTGATCAACATGAATGACAAACAGCAGGGATATTAGACTGCTGCCAATTTAAGAGCTGCCTGGATCCAATATACTGTTACACATGTGTCACTCCGCGTGGCACAGCTGACACAGAACAGCATTCGCCATTTACGTTCAGTGGATACTCTCCAAAATGGTGCCAGGGTGATGCGGGGGAGACGAATTGTTGAATAAAGTCGTTATTTTTTTTCTTTTGCGCACAAAAAGTATTCTCGTAGCTTCGTAAAATTACAGTTAAACCCCTGATGTCACATGGATTAATTTATCGATCTCCTTGTTATGTTTCTGGACCTTGATCGTGTAAGGACACTTGCTGTCTATGGGAGGGTCAGAGAGCTCACAGATTCCATCAAAAACATCTTAATTTGTGTTCCGAAGATGAGGGACATTAAGAATACCAGCATTTTGACACATTCAAGTGTGTGTTTTAAACCGCTCAAGGCCTATAAAGCAGCAAAAAACCTCAGTTCAATACTCCCACAGTCTGTGAGCACCGTCTTTGAGTGCGCGCATCTCTCTGACAGCGCTCAGAAACAGTTTCTCAGACAGCATGCACATATAGCAAAATGAATTCTCTTTAGCTACTGATTGTGACTTAAATCACTTTTCTTTTTTTTTTTGCTTAAAAACGTGTGCAAACGATAAGTTTTAGTGACCACGTAGCACAGCAACGTCACGTGACCTTGTAACTGCGATAGAGACAATAGTTGAAAATCTCTACCGGTTGACAAATTTCTACCGGTTAATCATGCCTACCGGTATATTGCCCACCACTAGTAGTACAGCATAGCAGTAAAGTATTACAGTATTGCAAGGTGTTATCAGAGTGTCATGACATATGTTAGCAGGAAATATTAGCACTGCTAAGGCTTAGAAGAAGGGTAGCCCAGTCAGCGTCTATTATTTTTAATGTCATTGCTAACCCACAAAGCCATATGGGGCTGCACAGGACCATTACTAGTCTATTGGGCATGTGATAATCTTTGATGCTTCACGTTTTATTCGTTCTTGCTTGCATCACATCCCACCACCCTCTCAGTACAGTCACTAATCCTGAATGTGTGCGGTTATGAAGTGAGTTAATAGGCTTCTCCAAGGACTTTTTAGTGAGAATAGAGTTTAACACTCTGCTTGAGATAGGATTAATTATACACAGTTGAGCTACCAGTGCTGAGAAACGAGGAAAGCAGGCCACGCTCGGTGTGTATGCAGCTGTGTTCTCATTTACAGGGTCTCTACGCACTGAATAGCGCGTATCTATTTTCTTTTTTGGGTTTAATAGGATATATATGTGTGTTTTGGATATATATATATATATATATATATATATATATATATATATATATATATATATATATGAAGAGTTCAGGAGTTATATATAGTGCTCATAAGTTTACATACCCCTTGCAGAATGTGCAAAATGTTAATAATTGAATTGCATGAAAATTGCATGTTGTTTTTTTAGTACTGTCCTGAATAAGCTATTTCACATAACAGATGTTCACATATACTCCACAAGACAAAATAATAACTGAATTTATAAAAATGACCCCGTTCAAAAGTTTACATAACCTTGAATCTTAATACTATGTGTAATTTCTTGGATGATCCACGACTGTTTTTATATTTTGTGATAGTTGTTCATGAGTCCCTTGTTGGTCCAGAGCAGTTCAACTGCCTGCTGTTCTTCAGAAAAATCCTCAAGCTCCTGCACATTCTTTGGTTTTCCAGCATCTTCTGTATATTTGAACCCTTTCCAACATTGACTGTATGATTTTGAAATACATCTTTTAAGACTGAGGACAGTTGAGGGACTCATGCATAACTACAAAAGGTGAAAACATTTACTGATGCTCAAGAAGGCCACACAATGCATTAAGAGACGGGGAGTGTAAACTTTTTAAATTGGATAATCAGGGTAAATTGTATTTTGTCTTCTGGGAAACATGTAAGTATTTATGTAACTTCTGAAGTCCAGTACTAAATGAAAAAATATGATCATTAAACAAAATGAGAAGAGTTTACACATCATCATCCTGTTTACAAAAGTTTACATCCCCGGCTCTTAATGCATGTATATGAATATGTACATTCTGGAAGGTGTATGTAAACTTATGAGTACAACTGTGTGTGTGTGTGTGTGTGTATATATATATATATATATATACACACACACACACACACACATGTATAAATATATATATATAAATTAGATTTTTTAAAACGTATTTAGAATCTGTATAGGTAAATAAATGCCTGTTGCAGTTTAATATGAAAATAAATGTGGTTTATTTGTGATATGTACAGTATGTGTGAAGTTCACTTTGCATTATCGGCAGTTGGAACGTACCAAAGACTATAGACTTAAACAGACTTTGAACGTACCCTGAGTGCACTACTGCCAGTAACTGGTGATGTCAGCTAGAGATGCTAAGCTTTGTGGGAAGGGTTCATGGAATAATCAAACAGGCAGTTTCCTACACACACTGGAGGGTGGAGAGAAAAAACTAGAGTGGAGAAAACTAGGTCATTTTAACTTCATGAATGAATTTCATCCTGACTAATCATCTCAGCGGAAAGCGACTGTTTCAATTTCTTTTCCGCCCTCCCCCCTCTTGTTTACTCACTCACTCATTCTCCATCTTTCCGTCATTTCTCAGCTGGCTCAGTGAAGGGCAACTTGACTGACCCATTTCTTCCAGCAACGGCAGAGTGGTGTGTGTTTGTATTTGTGTCTATTAGTGTGTCTCTTGCCAACAGCAAGTGCAAGTAGGCCTAATAATTAATGGGGCAGCATGGGATGTATGCTAATTTTTAATCTCCTGTAATGCTGGCTGAAGCTATAATTACGTCATTCTCTAGAGACTCTAGATCCTGTGTGTGTATGTGGATGGGTTTATGTTATGTAAAGGACATGACAGGGGTTTATATCAGCTTTGTGGTGGAACTCTGTGATACACAGATGAAATGTCAGCAAGAATGACAAAATGCACTGTAAAAAATCCAATTAACAAAATGTTGGAAGGGCAAAAATATTTAAGTTGAGCTAATTTTATTGCTTGGGCTTAGTTGAGAGGACATATTATATTAAGTCTACACAAAGATATTTGAAAAACATTGAATGAACGGTTATTTTCAAATCCAGTCAACGATTAACTATGCTAATGTTGACTAAACTAATATATACTAATCCAGCCAACACTGAGATCATTCTGCACATGCACGAGTTCACATGTCAGGTAAGTCCCACTAAATAAATGTTATTTTTTAGACTAAATTTATCGACAAATACATACAGCATATCCGATGTTTTTGAGTGGATATTTAGAAGTGTTTTATAAGTCGTGTGCCTGAAGAAAAATGAATATTTAGGCAATGTTAAGTGTATGTCACGTTCACGTGTCAGGTAATGGAACTGAATTGTACTTAGACTGATTTTATCAATGCTTGTATATTAAAAAAAAGGTGTAAATGCATCCTGCCATCCTTCGTTCTAGCCCCCGGACCTCATCTTCCCTTCCCCGGATCCGGGGGACCTTCGTCTCGACTCACCCCGGCCCGGGGCGAGCGGACGCGGTCAAGCGTTCAAGCGTGAGGGTCCACCTAATCTCTGACGGCACCTAAATGTTATGTTATGTTTTGTTTTTTTTTTGTTTTTTTTTTTGTTTTTTTTTGTTTTTTTTGTTTTTTGTGGGAAGTCGTGGCCTAATGGTTAGAGAGTTGGGCTTGTAACCTGAAGGTTGCCGGTTCGATTCTCACACCGGCAGGAATTGAAGGTGGAACTACAAAACTACAAAAGGTGAAAACATTTACTGATGCTCAAGAAGGCCACACAATGCATTAAGAGACGGGGAGTGTAAACTTTTTAAATTGGATAATCAGGGTAAATTGTATTTTGTCTTCTGGGAAACATGTAAGTATTTATGTAACTTCTGAAGTCCAGTACTAAATGAAAAAATATGATCATTAAACAAAATGAGAAGAGTTTACACATCATCATCCTGTGGGGATTGTGAATGAACAGCACTCTCTCTGCCTTCGATACCATGACTGAGGTGCCCTTGAGCAAGGCACCGAACCCCCAATTGCTCCCCGGGCGCTGGAGCAATGGCTGCCCACTGCTCCGGGTGTGTGTTCACGGTGTGTGTGTGCGTGTTTGTTCACTATTCACTGCTGTGTGTGTGCACTTGGATGGGTTAAATGCAGAGCACCAATTTCGAGTATGGGTCACCATACTTGACAATACGTCACGACTTTCACTTTCACTTTTCACTTTCATTATTTAAAACGTATGTATTTATACACAAACGTACAACATACATAAAAACATCGAATAAGTGTTGTATGAATATGTCTGACTGTGCGTTCACACCAGACGCGTCTTGCGTGAATAAATTGCGCTATTCTCACGTAGTTGGACGCTTGAACATTTTGAGTTTGAGGGAAATGAGCTGTTTAAGGGAACAGGGTCTTTCTTCTCGTTTAATCCATAAAACACTTAATGTCAAAAACTTTTACTATAATGAATTTTAGGTTTAATTTTGGCGTGTTGTATGATATTTTTGTGTTTCCGTGACGTTAAAAGATATGAAGAGATTGCGCGGTCTCTCTCTTTTATAACCAATTGATGCTTACTGCGACTAAATGTGTAAACCACAGTAATACGCTTATTTGAAGTTAACATGGGCGTGTTGAATGGGTTTTTGCGTGTGCAAACTTTTGCAATTGTCCCGTGAAGTTAAAAGTTGACATTAAACATGATTAACAGCCGGGCTCTTTTCAAATGGGGCGGATTACACGGCATTTCTGCATCTACATACTGTATGTCTACTTTCAACACTAAGACTTAATGTGTAAAATGGGTAATATGTGTAAAAGTTTAGAGTGTTTACTACAATTAAAATGTGCTTTATTGTTCTCAGTGGCATCTACACTAATATTAGACGGTCTCATTCTTATTCCGAGGTCACCGTAGCCACCCAGATCCAGACTGTATTCAGATCAGATGGTCACTGCAGTCACCCAGATTCAGTCTGTATGCAGTCCAGATAGTGGATCAGCACCTAGAGACGCCCTCGACAGCCCTGAATGTCAGCGGAGACCAGGAAAACTAGATGAGCCCCTGAGACAGATCCCCTCCGAAGACCTCGTCACCTAGATAGCCATCGGGACAAGACCACAGGAACCACACCAGTCCTCTGCACAATCTGACTTTGCTGCAGCCTGCAATTAAACTGCTGGTTTCGTCTGGCCAGAGAAGAACGATGGCGTTTTGGTTCCTTTGACACACGATTTTTCTGTTTAATACTGTAAAGCTGCTTTGACACAATCTGTATTGTAAAAAGCACTATGTAAATACAGTGACTGGACTTTACTTGACTCAGTTCAGTTGAACTGTAACACCTGGTACATTTATTTTTTCTGACTTCTGCCTCATTTTAAAGATGTAATTGTGAACAGTAGTAATTTTTGTAAGTGTTTGTTTGCAAACATTTTGTTTAACTTTAGTCTTTTTTTTAAGTTCATTAAACAAATGTTTTAAATAAATTTTGCAGTTGTATTACAAACTGTTTGACAACTGGAGCACTTTAAAGGGATAGTTCACCCAAAAATGGAAATTTGCTGTTATTTTATTGACCCTCAGGCTATCCCAGATGTCAGTGACTTTTTTTTCTTCAGTAGAACAGTAAAGAAGATTTTTATCTGAAACAGTTATCCTTGGCGATTCATACACTGCATGTCTGTGGCTGCCGGTTTTTTACTGTTTAGCTTCTTAAGACCTCAATGTGTCCCCAGGAGCCTTTGGTAATTTGGTCTTGTCTGTGTATGTTTATTTGACTCTCAAAAGCCAGTAGCCAGAGACATGCAGTTTATGAACTGCAATGTTTTCAAAGACAATGTTTTCACCTAAAAATTTCCTTTACTGTTCAATAGAAGAAAGAAAGTTAACTACATCTTGGATGACTTGAGGTTGAGTCAATTAACAGCAAATTTTCATTTTTTGGGTGAACAATCCCTTTAAGCCTGCATGTTTAGTCTGTATGACAAATGTTATAAATACAGATTGTTATTAAATAAAGGCTATTATGTTTTGTAATGTGTGTGTTTTAGTGATTGATAGACACCAGGTAATAATTTTCTTAAACTCAATATAAAATATAATAACTAGTTCCACAGCAATTTCTTATGATGCCCAAATAATAAATCTTAGTTGAGGGAACATATGAAACACGGAGTGAATGGTTAAATTTTAATTGACACAATTTGCTGTAGTTTTCTAAATGTTTGACCAATTAAATAATTTTATTTGAATGGACTATAAATCTTTCAGTAAAGGTTGAGCCAACTAAAATTTAACAATTCAGGCAACACTTTGAAGACAGAAATTGACTGAACGTAAAATTTCTGTGGAATTTGTTTCTAAATAATAATTAGTTGAAACTGCTTTAAATTTTTTACAGTGTGATTTCACTTATAATTCAGAAAAAGACTCAGAGAGATCACAGCACCTCACCCAAGTGACAGAACGAGGACAGTGACTTGCATTCTTTCAGCAGTTTTACACACATACACACAAATTATGTAATTATGAGAAATTAATAAACAGTTGTAAGATATGAAGTCATAAAATTGTGAAATATAAAGTTGCAATTTAAAAAAAAAAAACTGTTTAGTCTGTGGCAGAAATTTGTTCCCATGCTCTATTAATTTGTTCCCTCATTTTAACTGAACGGTGGCCATGATTTAACTATAAATGATGGAACAAAATAATAATAAATGGCCACAAATATAATATAATATAATATTATAATAATAAGACATTTCTTGCTGGATGAAGGACCATCACCTTCAACTCAACCTACCTAAGACAGAATTGCTTGTAGTTTCAGCAAACCCATCACTTCATCACAATTTCACCTTCCAGTTAGGCTCATCAACCATAACTCCTTCAAAAACAGCCAGAAACCTTGGAGTTCTGATTGATGATAAGCTGAATTCCTCAGATCACATTGCTAAAACTGCCTGGTCCTGCAGATTTGCTTTATACAACATTAGGAAGATCAGGCCCTTTCTTTTGGAACATGCAACACAACTCCTTTTTCAAGCTCTTGTTCTGTCCAGACTTGACTATTGCAATGCTCTCTTGGCAGGTCTTCCAGCCAATTCCATCAAACCTCTACAATTAATCCAAAATGCCGCTGCAAGTTTAATCTTTAATGAGCCGAAAAGAACGCACGTCACACCTCTGTTCATCAATTTGCACTGGCTACCAATAGCTGCTCGCATAAAATTCAAGGCATTAATGTTTGCCTACAAAACCATCACTGGCCCTGCACCCCTTTACCTAAATTCATTACTTCAGAATTGCAGGTGCATCTCAATAAATTAGAATGTCGTGGAAAAGTTCATTTATTTCAGTAATTCAACTCAAATTGTGAAACTCATGTATTAAATAAATTCAGTGCACACAGATTGAAGTAGTTTAAGTCTTTGGTTCTTTTAATTGTGATGATTTTGGCTCACATTTAACAAAAACCCACCAATTCACTATCTCAACAAATTAGAATACTTCATACGACCAATAAAAAAAACATTTTTAGTGAATTGTTGGACTTCTGGAAAGTATGTTAATTTACTGTATATGTACTCAATACTTGGTAAGGGCTCCTTTTGCTTTAATTACTGCCTCAATTCGGCATGGCATGGAGGTGATCAGTTTGTGGCACTACTGAGGTGGTATGGAAGCCCAGGTTTCTTTGACAGTGGCCTTCAGCTCATCTGCATTTTTTGGTCTCTTGTTTCTCATTTTCCTCTTGACAATACCCCATAGATTCTCTATGGTGTTCAGGTCTGGTGAGTTTGCTGGCCAGTCAAGCACACCAACACCATGGTCATTTAACCAACTTTTGGTGCTTTTGGCAGTGTGGGCAGGTGCCAAATCCTGCTGGAAAATGAAATCAGCATCTTTAAAAAGCTGGTCAGCAGAAGGAAGCATGAAGTGCTCCAAAATTTCTTGGTAAACGGGTGCAGTGACTTTGGTTTTCAAAAAACACAATGGACCAACACCAGCAGATGACATTGCACCCCAAATCATCACAGACTGTGGAAACTTAACACTGGACTTCAAGCAACTTGGGCTATGAGCTTCTCTACCCTTCCTCCAGACTCTAGGACCTTGGGTTCCAAATGAAATACAAAACTTGCTCTCATCTGAAAAGAGGACTTTGGACCACTGGGCAACAGTCCAGTTCTTCTTCTCCTTAGCCCAGGTAAGACACACAAGAGGAATTCGACAACTGTAGCCAAATTCCTTGACACGTCTGTGTGTGGTGGCTCTTGATGCCTTGACCCCAGCCTCAGTCCATTCCTTGTGAAGTTCACCCAAATTCTTGAATCAATTTTGCTTGACAATCCTCATAAGGCTGCGGTTCTCTCGGTTGGTTGTGCATCTTTTTCTTCCACATTTTTTCCTTCCACTCAACTTTCTGTTAACATGCTTGGATACAGCACTCTGTGAACAGCCAACTTCTTTGGCAATGAATGTTTGTGGCTTACCCTCCTTGTGAAGGGTGTCAATAATTGTCTTCTGGACAACTGTCAGATCAGCAGTCTTCCCCATGATTGTGTAGCCTAGTGAACCAAACTGAGAGACCATTTTGAAGGCTCAGGAAACCTTTGCAGGTGTTTTGAGTTGATTAGCTGATTGGCATGTCACCATATTCTAATTTGTTGAGATAGTGAAAGTTAGTGATAGTGATAGTTTTTGTTAAATGTGAGCCAAAATCATCACAATTAAAAGAACCAAAGACTTAAACTACTTCAGTCTATGTGCATTGAATATATTTAATACACGAGTTTCACAATTTGAGTTGAATTACTGAAATAAATGAACTTTTCCACGACATTCTAATTTATTGAGATGCACCTGTATGTGCCCTCTAGAAGCTTGTGTCCTGCAAGTGAACGACGCCTTATTGTGCCATCCCAAAGAGACACAAAATCACTTTCACTGATTTCACTGATCATTTTCATTAACTGTGCCCACCTGGTGGAATGACCTGCCCAACTCAATCCGAGCAGCTGAATCCTTAGCCATCTTCAAGAAACGGCTAAAAACACATCTCTTCCATCTTTATTTGAGCCTCTAACTCTATCACTCTCTATTCTAATTCTATTTTATCTATCTTTCTTCTTTTTATTTAAAAAAAAACAAAAGACACACACTTGATGCTCTATCGATTGCATATTTATTCTCTAACTGCTAGCTTTTCTTGAAAAACTAACACTAGGTTTCTTTTTTCAATATTCTATCTACTTGTTTTCTTTAAAATAAATAAATAAATAAATAAAAATAAAAAAAAGCCTTGCTACGTGTACTGCGTTAGGTTAACCAAGACTTGTCATAGCACCTGCATGTTGTTGCTCTTTTGTTGGTTTTGATTGCTTCTATAGAGTGGGGGAACTATGACGTCACTTTGTAGGCGGATCGGCTGTTAGCATGACACTGGTTCCCTCGACAAAAAGCCAATAGGATTTTTCCATAGGCTTTTGGATTATCGGAAAAAATAAGCTCTGTGTTCAGTCATAGTTCATGAAACTTACACGTTTTGTCTATGAAGATAATCTTCACAAAATAATATAACTTTGACGAATTGTGAAGCCTAAATAAAAGCGCCAGAATTTAAAAGCTAAACTTAGGCTATAAATGAACTACAGCGCCACGGTCGCTCGCCTTCAGCGTCACCACCACCGCGCTCCTGACAACTTTCTCAAACTTATTTTTAACATGTTCAGAGAAAAGGATTTACACTGTATAAGAATTTTAATCCACACTACATGGCCCTTTTCATATAAACTGGAATAAATACAAAACTAGAGCCAAACTAAAACTGAAATGAGACATTAGTAATAAATAATATAGTGAATAAATGAAATAATCTTAACTAAAGAACATTTGAAAGCACGTATTTCTGTACATTTCGAAATAAGGTGCATTAAAAGTCAATAAATCCTTGATTAATATGAATATTTTAATTAAAAACGTATCCCCACGTACTATTCAATAATATTCTAGTGCATTTAATCTATTAAATAACAGCAGAGTGAGCAAGTTTTTTGATATGGTAAGATTAAATTTATTTTAGTGAACAAAGTACCACATTTCAGCAATAATTTTGTTAGGGTGGTTACACAAAATGTTATTTTATTCTTGCTTCTAGGAAATCCTCAATCTATATGGTTTCTAACAGCTTCATGTGGCCGTAAACATTTAATTTTAACGTGGCTTTAAGCACTATGCATCATTAAAGTTTCACTTTCACCACGTAAAGCCGGGAAATGTGGTGTTTACATGTAATAATCATATGAGTTTACCTTATGGTACGAACACAGAGTCTCCACATCAGTATGAAAGCGATTAAACAAGCTTCTTCCCTCCGAAAACATGTGTTGCATTTCAGGGCAAAGCAAAAATACATTGTCGAACAACAATTTAAAATGCAGGAAACTATTCATTGGTTATTCTACAATTAATTGTATTACAAATTATACTACAACTGGAAAATACTGTAAATTGATAAACTGTTCGGCGTGATGACGTTATATGTCTCCGACAGTGCCTGTAGTCCCATTTAGCAACTTGTTAGCAACTGTCTTTTTTAAGAAACATAATAGTTTAAAAAAATCAGGAGTGGGGTGTAACTGGTGTTTTATGTCGTAGAATAAAACATGAAAGTATCTTGAGCCTGTGTGAACCACGGACATTATTTAAGGGATTTAACCAAAATCCCATTCAAAAAACCCATTGACTCTGGAACGATGGAACCGGAAGTGCTAAAATGCTAACTCGCTTCCGGATTTTCGACTACAAAGTGACATCATAGTTCCACCACTCTGTTGTCCTCATTTGTAAGTCGCTTTGGATAAAAGCGTCTGTTAAGTGACTAAATGTAAATGTAAATATAATATAGTATAATATAACATAATATAATATAATATAATATAATATAATATAATTAGGGCTGGGCAGGTTAACGCGTTATTATTGCGTTACGCATTAATTAAGGCCGACAATTATTTTATCGCTCATTAACACAGTTTTATTATTATTATTATTATTTTTATTATTATTATTATTATTATTATTTTGAAAGTCCGTTGCTCAGGCTCTGAATACACATACAGACAAACCATGGGTCACAGGAGGGGTGGGATGTTGATTAGTACTGGCTTGGGATGGGCGTCATCACGCGTCTCAACCAATGAAAGCATTTGGGGTGCGCACTGCAGGAGCGCTCACACGATAAAATTATTTAAGCTAAGCATCAACATTCACAAAACACTGTTCACTGTTATTTTTAACAGAAAAGAATGCAACGAGCTCGTAATCACGACTTCATAAGTGGGAAATAGGAAGTTTCCGATAGCACGTGAAGACAGCAGAGAAGTGCTGTCGCTCAGAATAGTGGAGTGCATCTTTTTGTTAACTTTGTGGTTTATTATTTTGAGTCATTTGGAATGCGGTAACACACAGCCCTCTCACAATATATTGCTTTACAGATCTATCACTTTTTCCACTCAGAAATGTACACGCAATCATGCTGCACGTATCAGAAGCTCCGTGCTCACACTACATGCGTACACTCTAAAACATGCTGGGTTGTTTCAACCCAACTTTGGGTCAAATATGGACTAACCCAGCTGTTGTGTTAAATTTTTACATTAAATTTTTAACCCAAAAGTTGGGTTAGTCCATATTTGACCCAAAATTGGGTTAAAACAACCCAGCATTTTTTAGAGTGTACCGTGCCTGAGCCCGAGCCCAACTGAACCGTGCTCTGGCCCACCTCTTCCAAACGAGCCAGGGCCGCCTAAACGAACTGGAGTGATCACACTAGTCAAACGAACTTTGGGGGTCAAATGCGCTCGGGCACGGTTGAGATTGCCTAGTGTGAGTACACCCTTATTCTCCCGCATCCCACAAACACGAGTCTCTACCCGCCCGCACCCGCACTCGCCCATCAAGTGTTGTCCCGCACTGCACTCTGCTGCGTTGGGTCCCACAATGCATGTGGATGTCTCTACTCGGAAGGTGCCTGTTATAATATTATGATTGAGGCTCTGGACTTGTTTTTCTATAACACACTATAAAATATTTTCTATAAAAACGTTAATGCCCTGGCAGTGGCAAATACGTAGCTTTGGTTTTATATTTAATTTGATTACATTAATGTTTAAGTTTAGATTTACAAGAAATATTTTAACTGCTACTATGTTAAAGGAATACTACCGTAAAAAACCACCTTATTTGTTTAAAGTGTTTGCAAACCAAATGTTACTGCACTTTTGTTCATATAGCAGTAAATGGAAAAAAGTGCACAATACACTACTTTTGAAATCATTATTGAATTTTGTGAATAATGTGATTAATTGTGATTAATCGCAGAAAAAATCATGTGATTAATCGCGATTAAAAATTTTAATCGTTGCCTAATAATAATAATAAATAGCCATATATTAAAATATGTTGAACTAATTCTTCATTTGTGGCCACAATATCTATTTTTTCTGTATGTCATATGCAGGGCTCCACACAAATATGAATCCATACAGATGTGTAGAGAGACAATGCAGCAACAGAGTTTTTTTTTTTTTTTTTTTTTTTTTTTTTAACTAAAACATAATTGGTACTTCTATTGTTTAGCAAATTGTTAGGTCTCTTCATGGTTGGTGCCAATGCCCTCTGCTGCAGAAGCAGAATCCTGTAGGAAACACTGGTGTTTGGACATATGCCTGTGGAAAGCGTGTTAATGCATCTGTCTCTGTGTGTGTGTGTGTGTGTGTGTGTGTGTGTGTGTGTGTGTGTGTGTGAATGTGTTTTAAGTGTATTTGATAACTGTGACACGGGAAAATATAGGGCACTGTGTTCCAGAGGACAGCAGGTGCATGATGTACCTTCCTCTCACAACACATCCATCTCTCCCTCTCTCTCTCTCTTTGAAGCAGAAGCAGTCTTGTGATGTTTTTTTTCCCATCAGAGGATGTAGCAAATGCTGGATCTGTTATCAAGTATTACACTGCAGATTTAATACAGATGTTTATCTGTGCTTGTATGTGTACGATAATGCATTAATATTGATTTCCCTCTAAATTAGAGGTGAATAGTCCCCGCCAATGAGATATACAGCACAGATATACGCCACATGCCACTTGTCATTAAGTTTAATATGATGCTGTTTAAAGAACACTGCTCATGATTTATTGAGGTTTGCATGTATGTCAGTAGCTCTCTCTCTATATATAGGACATGCGTGTTCTCTTGACAGTAGGTCAGCGCAGAAGATAACACAGACTAACATACACAAGCAAGCTGTCACATATGCTTATAAAGATCAAAGGGATCAGCTGAAGGAAGAAAGAGGGTTGCTATGTTTTCTA
Organism: Spinibarbus caldwelli; assembly: GCA_039654775.1. Taxonomy (NCBI): domain Eukaryota; kingdom Metazoa; phylum Chordata; class Actinopteri; order Cypriniformes; family Cyprinidae; genus Spinibarbus; species Spinibarbus caldwelli. The sequence goes on from CM077252.1 coordinate 7,975,391, forward strand.
AATATGGCACTACAGCATTTCCATATTTTTTTTGGACATGTACCATAGTAATTTCATGGTATTTATAGTTTTGAAGTACCATGTAAATTCGGTAATCATGGTAATCATTTAATACCATGGTGTATATCAAAGTTCTACTTAACATCTGATAATATTATTATACCATGGCACCAACATGTATGTAGAATACCATAGTATTACCATGTTTTTGTACACATACCATGGTCATTCCGTGTTTTTTGCACATTTAACCATAGTAATTCCACTGAAGTACCTAAATATCATGGTATATGAGCATGGTGGTCAATCAGTACTATATGGTAAATATCAGAGTACCATGGTGGTACTACCACAGTAAAAGCAGAAAAAGTAAAGTCGGAGAAGAAATTTTCTATAATATGTTTTCTGGACATGTGCCATTATAATGCCGTGTTTTTGATTAAATTGAAATATCTTTTATGTTCGCATGTTTCTGAATATGGAAATCATTTAATACTATGGTATTTATCAAAGTATCATGGTTTTATCATCTGAAACCATCACTGTACTATGGTACCACCATAGCTTTTTTGTAAGAGGAATCATATGGAGGAAAAAAGTGGGATATAATCAAATGTATGCAGAGTAACATGGTATTACAATATTATTTTGTATATGTATTATAGTTATTCCATGTTTTTGGACATTTAGCATGGTAATTCATAGTATACTTTTAAGTATACCATCTGATGCTATTTTTATACCACAGTAAGAGTAGAAAGAGAATTCTGTTTCTATAGCATGAATGTATAAATTAAGAAGGCTAGAAGAAAAAGTGGGTGGGTCTGTGAGAAAGGGAATGCATAAACGAGTGAGATAAAAGACAGGATTGTAATGAGGAAAACAAGAAAAGGTGCCAAACTGGGGTGGAAAATGAAGGCACGAGACTAAAGGAGGGATGAGAGATGGGAAGTGTATGTAGTGTGGAACTTGAGGGAAAGAGAGAGAAGAGAAGGAGGAGAGATGTTGAGCCCTTTGAGGCTCCTCTGGAGGAATAATCTGTGGCCCTTGGTGTGGTGGAAATGCCACAGAGCTTCAAGCTAAGTAAGTCAAACATTGTCTCTCTGTATAGATCATTACTTGGACATCGAGATCCTATATGATTTTAAAAATATGCTCTGGGTATAATCTGAAAGCAGAAAAGAGAAAGAGATTTATGTGTGTTTGAAGGGGTAGGGTGCTCAAAAAAATACCAAATTTAATTATTAAATGTATACTTTTATTCAGCAAGGATGCATTAAATTGATTAAAAAAAAGATATTTATAATGTTAAAAATGTCTATTTCAGTATTGGTCTTTGGAACTTTATATTCATTATATAATCCTGAAAATGTATGGATTCCATACATTTCCAAAATATTAAGCAGCACAACTATTTTTTAAGATTGATAATAATAATAAGTTTCTTGAGTAGCATATCAGCATATTAGAATGATTTCTGAAGGATCACATGACACTGAAGACTAGAGTAATGATGCTGAAAATGCAGCTTTGCCATCACAGGAATAAATTATATTTTAAAACATAAATCCAATTAGAAAAATCTATATTTTAAATTGTTTAATATTTTACATTTTTTGACTTGAGTAGAAAATGAGTAGAAAATAAGGTTGCATGTGTTTGAGATTGAATATACTAAAAGGTTTGATGTGCTGTATATAGTACGGTGAAGTTGGCTGCATTTCAGATTTCACTGCAAAGAGCCGGTAGATGTTTTTAGGGTTAATGTACTCTAAATGAGGTTGCGAACATTGAAAAATGAGGTCAAGTGTTGGAGTGGGGTTAGGTATTTTGTAATGTGTGCTTCTGCTTTGGATTTGAAAGAAGAGCACTTTGAATGAGCTCAGCTCTCTGAGTGGGATCAGTAAAGATCAAGTTAAGGGTTAAAGGAAGGCTAATGTGTGTGGAAATGAGTGTGTGTGGAATGGTAAAGGTCTCTGAGGCATTTGTTCACTGTATAATATAAAACAGCCTAGAGCAGCACATTTTGTCTGTTTAGGCTTGCAATAAAACAAAAAAAAGGTATAAGCCTCTATTGAAGGTACAAAAGCTAAAAGGTACATCTCATTTACCAATAAAGTGTACATATTAGTACCTTTTGAAAGAGATCCGCCCCAGTGACAGACAGTTTTGTACCTTTTTGTCTGAAAGTGTATTTATTATTTGTTTCAGCTTTAACTCAAACTGTGTTTTGCATCTTTGTGTGCATGTTGTGAATGCGAATCACAACTCAAGTCTCATGCTTGTCGACCTTGTATGCTCTGAACTTGTTTATAAGAGGCATCATCTGTGTTTTGGTTGATTCTGTCTGAAGCTGTCACCGCTGGTAAAACACTTAGGCTGAGAATGTTGCCTATGGCAACAGTTGTCCCATTCATAATGACACTGCAGCCAGCAGCCGACCAATGAGAGTGCTTTTGCTGGCTCAGGGTGACCAGTCAGAGGAGAACAGAGACTTGATGTCACCTGTTCCTAGAAAGATTCTTGGGTATATTAACAGGTGTCTGTGAAAGTGAATATTTATGTGGTGACCTTTATCTGTGCGGCATTTTCCGTTATGTAAAAAGACTGCACTGTCTGACACTAACTCAATATAGTCTGCAAGTGTGCAGTGCTGCTGTTAAGTGTGTATCAAGTCCTTCTCAAAGCAGGTCAGTCCACTCGATGGCCACCTTGGTAATGCTATTTCTCGCCTCAGGCAGACCCATAACAGTCAAACTGTCATAGACACTGAGGGGGAGCATGCTTACACCCAAATATTCCGATTATAAAACAAATATTCAGATTAGTGCTTAATTAATTTGGAGTTTTGAGTGAAAATGTGAACTGCTTGTTTTATAAATAAATTGCTCTGGGTGAATGCAATTTCTCAGCTGTTTTTAAGTGTTTTTATTCATACATGAAGGTTTTTTTTAAAGAAAGGTTAATCCAGTTATTGGTGATTTTACAGTGACTAAGACAAAATATATATTTTTTCAAATATTTATTTAGAAATTATTTCCAAAATAAATAAGAAAATAATAAATAATAACATTTGAATATATGAAAGCGTATATATATACTGTATATATATATATATATATATATATACACACACACACACACACACACACATATATATATATATATAAAAGGGTGTATATATATATATATATATATATATATATATATATAAAGGATATATATACCTCATCAGATTTATTTATTTACTTATTATTTTTCTATAATGTGCCTGTTTGTTGTAGAATGAAGCCTTGACATAAAGCAAAAAGCGAGACTATTTTTACTACAGTCACCAAATTGAATGATTTCTTTGTTTTGTTCTGTACAGTGCATTTCTTTGTTTGTATGTGTATTTTTATATAGTAAGTTATCATGTTTATAAAATATCTACTACTTTTCTTGTCTAGCTCTTCTGTGTGATGTGGACTGCAGTGAGGAAGTGTGCTTGGTGTGTGTGTGTGTGTGTGTGTGTGTGGAGCTCAAAAGAAGCGCTGCATGTGTAATGATCCATGAGAACGAGGCATGCATGAAAGAGATGGCAGAAGAGAGGAGATTTGCATACAACAGTGAAGTGGTGGGAAAGAATAAGAGATGCCGTTTTTTTCCAGAGGCTTGTGATGCATGTTTATGTGGGGTTTTTTTTAAAGGGATGCATGTTGTTTGAAATAATATTTCACAATAGTAAAACTTTAAAATATATTAAAATAAAAAAGTTATTTTAAATTGTAATTATTTTTCACAATATTACTGTGATGTTTATATGGTTGATGTGCTTATATGATGTTTATCTGAGAGCGAAAGAGTAGGAAAGGAGAGAAAACACCTCACTAAAAAAAAAAGTACTTTTTTTTTTGGATATGGTACCATGGTATTACCATGTTTTTTGGACATACTTTCATTGCATTATGAATGCTGTTCCAAGTTCCAACACATTTCCAAACACAAAACCAAGATTGCATGCAGTAGCTAGAAGCATTAGTGTTAACGTATTGCGTGCACACACACATATTTACCGTCACATTTCTCTGATTCCTTCCCGCTCTTCCCCGTGCTGAGTCCAGTGTTGACGGTCTCAGAGGAGGTGCTGAGTTTGGTGTTGGGATCTCGTCTGGGTTTGGGCGGGGGCTGTTTTCTCGAGGTGGGACTCCCCTCCTCTTCTCCCCCTCCCACCGAGTGCAGAGACTGTGAGCGTACGGTGAAGCCCGGACCGCAGGGAGGAGGAACGCGGTCCTGAGGGGCCGGCATTGTCATGAAGCCCATACGAAAGTGTTTGCCTGCGTATCCCCCTCCTTCCGTCACACGGGCTACATCCTCGCCAATCCTGAAGAGAGAAAGGCAGTTTACTTAAGCATTTCACAAAGTATTACACTTGCACCCATCTATGAACCCCATATGCTTGCTGAAAGCTAGTTGGATTTCAGCATCAGACACTGTTCCAGAAAAGAGCAAAATCAAGCACATGACAGAACACCAGCACAGATTAATATTCTATTACAGATTAATATTCTGCTCTAGTCCAACATTCATTAATGTGAATTCACAAAGAATACTGCAAACACACAAACATAGCATGGGTCAGAGGGAGTTAAATTCAAACAGGTCAGAGATCAAGGGAGGATGTTTGTGGAGAATTAGAACCGGAAAAATCCTCATGCAAATATAATTGAGAAAATAGGCTATGTGTTGTGATGAAAGAACCTTAAAAACACAAACACTAAAAATACTAATAACTATGATAACTATTTTTCAGCATTGAAAAGTAAGCAGCAAATCAGCATATTAATAATAATTGGGAATTGCCATCATAAAAATATATATAAAACTTTAAAATAAATGAAAAATGAAATAATTTTATAATAACAGTTATTTAAAATTGTAATAATATTTCACAATATTAGTTTTTACTGTATTTTTAATCAAATGAAAGCAGACTGTGAACTTTTTTTTTTTCAAAAACATAAAACCTTTACCTATACCTTACCTATTCATATACAGTATATCTACTTTATAAAATACTATATTAGACTTTGTAGTAAACTGTCAATAAAGGGTCATGATAATCTTGTAACATAACTTATATCTTTGTTCGTTGTTTTCAAGTTTATTTTATTATTAGTGGTTTCGAACATGTTTCATATTTTACTTTGTACGCAGCTTTAAGCAGAGGTGGAAAGTAACGAATTACATTTACTTGCGTTACTGTAATTGAGTAGCTTTTTTGTGTACTTCTACTTTTTAAAGTAGTTTTTAAAATCTGTAATTTTACTTTTACTTAAGTATATTTAGTTTGAAGCATGGGCGTCGGAAGCAAGATAAAAGTGGGTGGGTCCGGGTGGGTCCTCCCCCAGAAAAAAAATTACTGCCGTATATGCCATTTTCTGTAGCCTGGTGCCTTTTAATTCACGGAATAGGCCGCCTTGTTGGCAGGGGTTATTTACATGACCTAGATGAAAAGATGGCTATTTAAACATATTTCCAGTGGCGCAGCTGGTACACTTAAAAAAAATGACTCATTGGAATTACTCAATTTTTTTAAGGTAAGTGGTTGCAATCAATTTATTTTAGCTACATTTAAATAAACAAATTTAGTTGAAAGTTATTTAACTAAATTTGTTTATTTAAATGTAGCTAAAATAAATTGATTGCAACCACTTACCTTAAAAAATTGAGTAAATCCAATGAGTCATTTTTTTCAGTGTAAGCGCGAGTTTGGGTCCGCCTTTTCCCGAAATTATGCTTCTCCCTTTTCACATTTCATATTACATCGGAAAGACATTTGTTTTCAATTAAAACAAAAATGAAGGTAATAATCGAAAAGTTTTAATAAGGTGCCGGGTAGGGTTAGGTGTAGCTGAGCAGCAGATACGCTCAGATGCTGTGTTTACTTTGCTGTGTCGCGGGAGTGCAGCAGGCGCGAGTAACTAGTGAAAACACAGAATGGAGTTATATGGACTCTGAATGACCCAACTGGAATATATTTGAGGAAGCAGCAGTGTGGAATTCAAGGCTGTAGCTAAATGGAGTTTAATTTATTAGGGCATTCGTCATGTGGAATGGATTTGACTGACGGCGGTCTGAAAAGTGCACAGACATATTCACTGAATTAGAGACGGTAAAAGTGGGTGGGTCCAATATCATTGGTCTTCAAAAGTGGGTGGGTCCTGTCCCACCCTCATACAATGGTTCCAATGCCCATGGTTTGAAGTATTGTACTTCGCTACATTTTAAAACACATTAATTACTGAGTAAAAAAAAAATTGCTCCCTGGAAACTACTGCAGTAAATAATGGCCAGGAGAACAAACCGGCGCTAAAATCACAAGAAAGATGCAGACGGACAAGACAGGCGTTATGGTGCAGACCCAGCTGAAAACGAAACCCCGTCGTATTCTGCTGAAGTTGAACTCGAAGGAAATGAAGTGAACCCCTGGCCATATTTATACTCTATTATGCAGTGTAAACTGTGTTTGCCTAGAGAGACCAAACTAGCAGCTTATAAAATCTCGCAAGCATGTAGAGGTAAGGTAAATACTTGCATTGTTGCATTGGTGGTTAAAATGAAGCTTTGACAGTTTAGCAAAAGGTTTTGCACAAATTAGCCAAAAAGACAGTTGTGCAGGGTATGCGATATATATCATCTGCGATAATATTTAATTATACTTAATTGTTGTTTTAACGATGTGCGATTTGACGTCAGTATTTTGCAAAAAACAAAAAAAACAAACAAAAAAAAACAAACAAACAAAACACTCCAAAAGTGTGCTGTGAAATCTAGTAGATTGGACTAGTGCGCGCGCATTTAGAGTGCGTTTTTTTCACTGCGTGATTCAGTCTGTTAAAATGCATTTAGAATGATCACAAAACTGAAGATATAGGGGCAGAAAATGTGTATATTTATATCATTTCATACAGTAAATCAATATCACACGAAGAGTGCCGTTTTTCTCCAAAAGTCAGCATGATTACATATATTTTTTTTTTTTACAACAGTTCAATAAACAAGAAGTTAATTAAGATACTTGCGTTTTAGACATATTTCCTGTTTTTGCTCTATTTCGACAACAAAAATATTTCCAAACACAGCCACCATAGCACAGTTTTGAGTATCTGAGCTATGACGGTGTTTCGTTCCTTAATGGATCAACTGTTTACAGTGACTTGCTGACACCTACTGGTAGTTTATTTATTTATTTTATTTATTTATTTATTTTTTATATATAATTTCAAATGAGTATTCAACATTTTATGTCTTATATATCACAACATTATTTCTGCATTTGTAACTGTAGGTTAAATGCATTCATGTCCTGCATTAAACTGTGTGTAAATACATCTAAATGCCACTTCAGATGAAGCTTCTGTGTTTCCTCTGCATTGCAAAGATGAATTTTGTTGATACTGATTTAATTTGCCTGGTAACAGCCCAAATGTCTTATTATTCTAAATAACTGATTATTTTAATTAAAAACAACTAGTTTGATATTTATAGGCCTATCCCAGGGGTGTCAAACTGCAGAGCCCTGCAGAGTTTAGTTCCAACCCTGCTCCAACACACATGCCATATAGTTTTCAAATAAGCCTAAATGATTAGATTAGCTGGATCAGATGTGTTTAATTAGGGTTATATCTAAACTGTGCAGGGCTGTGGCCCTCCAGAAACTGAGTTTGACAAACTTGGCTTATCCCATTTTTGCCTCCTTCCCACTGTTAAAATGTAACTAAGTAATTTTTACTGTAAATTTTTACTGTAAATGTAAATTTTAAATGAGCTACTTTTTACTTTACTTGAGTAGATTTATAGACTGGTACTTTTACTTGAGTAGATTTAAAGACTGGTACTTTTAATTGTACTTAAGTAAAATTTCATTAATGTAATGGTACTTTTACTTGAGTAGAATATTTTCGTACTCTTTCCACCTCTGGCTTTAAGCAATATAAATGTGACAAAATATTCTATGTTTGTAATGTGAGAATGTTACAGAGTAAAGGCGAATTCACTCCATCCATCTATCCGTTCCCTCATAACTTCATGAATCTATCTTGCCTAAAAGTCATTTCTGCATAATCCAATTCAGAGCAATTTGGCTGGATTTTAAGATGATTTCTGCACCGAATATCCTATCAAAATTGAGTTACTTTCATCTGTCTGTTCATGAGAAAGTGCTAGAAAGAGAGAGAGAGAGAGAGAGGGAGGGAGAAAGGGGCAGTCAGTTCAATTGCTGTCTCTCAAATTCTCTCTCTCTGTTAGAGGAAAACTAATCATACTAAAGGGCAGACAGGATTTACTCGCGTTGGCTTTTAAGTAACCATTCACTCACACAGACACACACACACACACATATATTGTGAGTGTGTAATCAGAGGGGAGGGTGTGGTGCTGTGGTGCTTCATAAAGAATGATTGAGAGCTTGTCTGCCAACCTCACTGCACCAGCGTCCCTCATCTCTCTGCTTCTCTCCTTGCATCCTTTCATCCATGTGTGTTGTCATCTGTCTTGTCTTTCTTGTATCGTCTGCAATTTTTCCCTCCCTCCAGTGGTCACACTTCATACTTGAGTGTCTTGAGTGACCAGTCATTGTTTTTTCTTTCCTTTCTCTTTTTACTCTGACATTTTTAGAGGAAAATAATATTACCAAATGACGAATCAGTCACTCATTTTACTTTTTCATATGCTGATTAATGTGATGGAACACTTAAAACTATAATGTCCATCACAGGAAATACAATTGTGGCTTCGGTTGAAAGACTAAATCACCAAAAAATGTAAAAAAAATAAAATAAACTAAAAAAATAAATTTAAAAAAAGTCTGATGGCGTTTTACCTCTGTCTTCTCATTTTTACTTTGTCCATGATTTCTGCACTACCATTTAAAAGTTTAAGAAATTTGCACTTTTATCAAATTAAGGATTCATTAAACTGATCAAAGTTGGCAGTAAAACTTCTACATATTGCAAAAGATTTCTAGTTTCTTTTGAACTTTCTATTTATCAAAGAGTACTGATAATAGATGTACCACACTTTCCACAAACATCACAAGTGCTTTCAACATTGATAATTATAAGAAATGTTTTTTGAGCAGTAAATCAGCATATTAGAATGATTTCTGAAGGATCATGTGCACTGAAGACTGGAGTAATTATGCTGGAAATTCAGTTTTCCCATACTGTATTTTTGATCAAATAAATGCAGCCTTGATGAGCATAAGAGACTTCTATAACAAATGTAAAAAATCTTGCCGACCCCAAAATTTTAAACAGTAGTCTACACTTGTCACTATTTTGTATTTCAGAAAGACTAAAAAAAAAAAAAAATACCTCCCTGTCTTAAAAGCCTCCACATCCCTCCTTTATTTACAGAAAATAATGTGTCATCATTTCAGGAAGAGTCTAGATCATTATGGTGACTCGATCACCTCATTGATGGATGTTCACAGTAGCACAGAAGTGTAGTGCTCACTATTCCTGCTGACAAGACCAGCTTAGACCAGCATAGCCTAGTTTATGCTGACTAGTGTGTGTGTGTGTGTGTGTGTCTGTGTCAGCTTTCGCCTGTTGTGTGGAGCAAATGTCCCCAAAAGGTAGTAAAACTTAAAATCACTTACATTGTGGGGAGCATCTAATGGCCCTCACAAGGACAATAGATTAATAAACATAATAAATAATGTCTAAATGAAAATGCTGAAAGGTTTGTGTGAGGGTTTACGGGTAGGGTTAGAAGATATAAAATATCATTAGCTCATTAGAAATCAATATATGGATTTAGATGGAAAGTCTCTTCCCTGACAGAATAACAAATGAAATTGAAGGGTTAAAGGTCATGGAATAGTGGTTAATAGGGCAAAGCTTGGATTTCCATATTTAATGAATTGAAAATGAAATTTTGCTGAAAATCTACTCTTATACAAGTCTATAATCCATAATAAGCTTGTAAACAGTGCTTGATCTATGCACATTTCGCTCTTGATTCAGACAAGATGACTTTTTCACTGGAAAAAGCAATATTATGAATAGAGGACTCATATTTTAGTCGGAAGCATTGGTTTGCATCCATCTTAGTGATAGATTTGTTTCTTACAAACACAAATTTTTGCTTCACAAGATGTTAATCAACGGACTGGATTTGTGTGTTTATGTGATGTTGTGATGTTTTTATTAGTTGTTTGGACTCTCACTCTGATGGTACCCATTCACTGCAGAGTATCCTTTGGTGAGCAAGTTAAAGTGCCCCTATTATGGGTTATGAAAGGTTCATATTTTGTTTTTGGGAGTCCCCAACAACAGGTTGACATGCATGCAAGGTCAAAAAACACTTTCATTGTCTTTTAATATGCATTTATTTTTACCTTACTTGCTCAACAACCCCCAAACGATTCGCTCAATGATTCATTTTTCCTAAACCCCTCTTTTGCGTTACGCTACTCTGCGGTGATTGGTCCAATTGGTCTCATTTCCGTTACATCATACCTGTAATGCCCGATAAAGCAGTGTTTGTGAGTGCAGTGCTGCTTTGTGTACAGTGTTACCGGGGAAACCGCTATTTTTAGTGCTCCAAATGCAACACTTAGTGGCAAAGAATGAATTTGCATTTTCATTCAGACCAATGCGAAAAGACCAACGTGGGCGGGCAATATGCTAATGTTTCATGCTGACATCAACATGAAACGGCTTGGGATTCGATGATTCAGAGTCGACTCTTTCTTTTGAGAGACAGTAATTTTATACATGGTGCACTTTCAGATTTAAAACTTTGCAGGATGTTTTCATTCAGTTAGAGCTGTGTTACACACTGCATGAAAGATAATTTTCAAAAATCCATAATAGGGGCACTTTAATGATGAACAAACTCATCTACATCTTGGATGGCCTGATGGGTGAGGATACTTTCAGGAAATTTTCATGTTTGGGTGAACTATTGCTTTAATTGAAAGAAAAGTGGCTAGCATTTAGTTAGCATTGTTTGCCTATATCCTTAGATACAGAGGATGCATTATTTAGCACGCTACTATGAACGTGAAATACTGTGCACACATTCATGCATCCATATACAGTATTGATGGTTTTTTACTAAATCTTTCTGTTTCAATTAAGTAATAAGCCCCAAGAAGCCATGGTTTACAGTGAATTTATAACAGATAAGGGGCGTTGTTAGGCACGATGCGAAGCGGCTCAATCAATCAGAATCAAGGACCGGAACTATCCATTTTATAAACACAAACTAATCTCAATGGACGCAGAGATGCAGGTTTGCCCGAAGCTGGTCTGTATGCTGTCTATACATGTATATGTGTGTGTGTGTGTGTGCAGTACTGATGTGTTATATTTGTCTGCATTGATCAGAGCTCATTAAATAAACTTCTGTCTTTGCTTGTCCAGCAGTTCACACCCATCAGCCTTCCTCTAATCAATCTCCCATCCTTTCATCCTTTTCTCCAGTCTTTATCCTTTAATATATTTTTTTTTTCCATGCATGATTTTGATCATATTTTTACAGTCTCTGTCTGCCTTTTCCATCCCTTTCCCCCTTTTTACTCTGTCTTGTCTTGCCTTCTCATCCAGAGACAGCTCTACTGGTTAATGTGACTGTTTTCCTCTCTCTCTCTATCAGCCTAATACATGCACTCGGTCTACCAAGGTTGATGCACCAATCAAAGGCCACGTACACATTGCAAGTTTCAGGAGTGACAACCGCATTTAAATGCGGGAGTGAGTCCCGTAAATTATTGTTCAATGTGTGTACGGAACAGTAGTCACTCCCGCATTTGTAACCATAGCAACATTTTGGCTTCTTGCAGGAGTGAAGAAGAATTTAGCCGTTTGGTATTTGCCATTTCTTGGCTAAAGACTCTTTTTGACGACAAATGATGACGACAAAATATATAAATATAATGCTAGATAAATTTCCCATGGATCAAATCGGGGCAAATACATTAAAGAGAATTACCAAATATGATTAAAATATGCAAGCAGACACTGTCAAAACGGCAATCAAGAAATTAACCGATACCCTCAAAAAAACACATGCATCATTTTCAATGTCAACAGTCAGAATTTAAATGCAAAAAAGTGCCCAATATAAGTGATCAGAATAAGCAAAGTAATTAGGTATTTCACTCTCGTTCATGGACACACCATGACAGTCAAAACTATGTCATTCATTGATGCATACTGTATGATAATCCGACCAAAAAAAAAAAATAATAATAATAATAATAATAAATTAACAACAACAATGCTCTTACCTTCATGTCGCTCTATAATTTCACACAGAACTAGAGGAAGTTGTGAAGTTCATAATACAGAACTTTGTACAGTCAAAACTAACAATTCCAGCTTTCTAGGATATACCAATCTGGACCTTTTAAAAGTTAAAGACAGGATCGTATAGATATAAATAGATTTTGATTAAATAATTTAACTGTGCTCTGATTTCGGAATTGCAGTGATAGAGCCTTCCTGTCATTTCTCCCTCAACAGGTCTAATTCACGTTTTGAGAGTTAAAGGGGTCCTATTATGCTCTTTTACAAAGTCTTGATTTCGTTTTAGGGGTGTACTAGAACATGCTCTCATGCTTGGTGGTTCGAAAAACGCATTATTTTTCACATAATTTACATTATTACAATACCATTCTCCCCAGTCTGGCACAAACGGCTCGATTAGTTCCGGGTTTGATGAAGGCCCGCCTTCCGAAAAACGAAATGTGTTGTGATTGGTTAGCTGTCCCAGTGCATTGTGATTGGCGAACAGCTAGGCAGAATGACTAAAAGCAAATTCATTCTCTGCCACGCTGTACACAAAGCAGAGCTCCGCTCACAAATGCTGCTTTATCAGACATTACATGCAAGATGAAATGAAAATGACATCCAAAATTTTCTGAAGACAGTCTGTTTCCTTCAGAAATACAGTGATATAAAAACACCTGCACCGGGTTTAGATTTTGAAACGTGCATTCGAATTTCCGGAGGCGGGATTTATTTTAATGATATTCTAATGGACCAATTTGTGATGTCACAAATACAGGAAAACAACTTAGTTCTTGAAAAGGGATTTTTTAAAAACAAAATATCTCCCTTTGGGGTGGACTTTAAGATTTGTAACTTTGTAGATCTTTTTTATGCCCAAACATACTCACTACACTCTGACTAAAATTCAAAAAGTGAAAAAGCATAATAGGACCCCTTTAAGACTAATTTCACTGTTATTTTCTTGCATCTCACATACAGACGAAGACACATTTCTGATGCACGTTTAAATACGTCATTAACAACTAGTTCTTCAGTTCAGTTCCGTACACACTGCATAGAATTTATGTAAATGCGGTTGTCACTACCTGTATTTTTCGGGAGTTAATGCGGTTGTGGAATCTCGTTGTCACTCCCGTATTTTAGTGAATTATGTGTGTACAGAATGCGATTAAGGAGTAAAAGGTGAACTGACAACCAAATTTAGCTATAGTGTGTACGTGGCCAAAGTGACCTTTCCATGACCTTCACTCATATGTCAATGTCCATGTTATTGATCTGAGCATGTCTGTAGATTTCTTCTTCAAAACACTGCCTTTCTGTAGCATTTCCCTTTGGTTTATGTTGTTGTTTACATCAGGTCATAGTGACACTGCTTATGTCAGCGTAGACGATACCATTGACTACGGTTTGCTTTAGACACCAAATTGCTTTCAGGGCTTCTGGCTTCTTCTGTGGCAACCATGTCAAAACTATTTCAAGGCAATTTATTGAACATGAATTATCATTAATATCTGAAAAGCTGTCTTAGACAGTTCACTTCCTCTCTCTCCTATACAGTTGTGATGCAAACATGTACTCAATACACAGACAAACTATCTAACAACTGACAAGAAATGTTATTTTTTAACATAAAATAAAATAAAATAATTAGTATTTTCCGACATGTAAATGAAGCTTATATTTAGAACCAGCAAGGCTGCTAGCATTATCATTATTTTCATGACAATTAAGCGAGACTCCCTTCCACAATTCTCATTAATGTTTATGTGAAAAATGTATTATTACTGTAATGCAAAATATGTACAAATTGCAAAAAAAAAAAAAAATGATATAACAGTTAAACTGTTGTGACGACCCTGTCTTTCCCTTTTCTGTCTGCTGGTGGCAGTGTAGCATCAATGTGTGTTGTCACTGCTAATTAGAGAAGTTATGGGTGGAGAGTATAAAAGGTGTTCCTGATCTGCTTAAAGATACTTCCTCTGGAGGGACGTCGTTCTCCAGAGAAGTCTTTTGCTCCAACTCTTTTGTTGTTTATTTCTTTGTCAATGTTCTTTACCCCACTGGATTATTGTTTTGTTTATATTTATTTCAATCTCTAGACTTTGGTGTTTTTTTTTGTTTCTGTAACCAATAACTTTTTCCTTAATAAATAATCTTGCAACTGAAATATTCGTTTGCATGTGTGATCCTCTTTATGTTATGGTCGGGAATGAGCTGGCCGTGACATAAATTGGGGGCTTGTCCGGGATTCTTTGGTTTAGGAATGTTGGTGAGTATTTTATTTTTGTGAATGGTCACCTTTATGAATGAGAACTCTGGTTAGGAAGAGTGTATCCAGCTGGGTTGTGTATACAATTCTTCCTACGGAACACTTTTGTTGTTGTTGTTTTTTTTTTATATATTTTGCCTTTCTTGTTTTTGAGGGTTATCCTAGGTGGAGATCTAGGTCTCTGTTGGGGGTACGCTTTCGGGCTTTTGGTCTAAAAGACTGATCATCACGGAGTTCAGCGTTTAATGCCGCCCCGAGCCTGGTGCACCTTTGAAGACTAGGTAGGAATTAGTTAGTGTTTTCTTTCAGATAGGAGTTGGAGTTTCTCAGATTATAAAGGTGAACCTGCAAAAAATTGTGTTCATATTTCTAGTGTGTTCTTCTCTTTCCTGTGTACCTACAATGTGTTTTTGACTTGTGGTAAGTCTTTGAAGTTTTTTTTGTGAATGAGTAGGTTACGTAACGTACAGATGTTGTTCCTTTTTGAAGCAGTGGTTTATGGAAGTTGTAATTCTAGTAAATACATCCGTCTCACGTGAGTGAGCGGCTTGTTTATTTGTGTTGTCACATTTAGTTGTAAGTTGGTGCAAAAATGTCTTCGGTACTCGAAGATTTCTTTGCTTGTCCCTCGGAATCTTTACATGAGAGGTGTACAAAGGAGCAATTAATACAAATTGCCGAGCGCTTCAGTGTTGATCTTACTACTTAAGAGAATTCGTGCTTTTGGAGGAGTTTAAGCACTGTGTTCCTCCTGCTGTAGCTACATATTTGAATGAACACAAGGTGAGCAAACTTTCTGATGCTGCTATCATGGCAGATGAGTTTGTGTTAACCCATCGGGGGTCATTCAGTTCAGTCAGCTTCAAAAGTGACATGAGTAAGTCTAAGTTTGTCTCTCAAGTTAACCCTTACCAAAAAGTAGTATACTTCAAGTTTATTTTAAGTATACTTAAGTAAAGTTCAAGTATATTTAAGTATACTTCAGTGTACTTGTAATATACTGTAAGTGTACTATTTCAATACTCCTTGGGACTACTACTACTAATTGGCCCACTTTCTAGTATATATAAGTATACTTTAAGTATAACAGTAGTAAACTTTGAGTACACAACTAGTTTACATCAAAGTTTTTAGCTTGTACTGCAACTATACTAAACGTGAACTTAAAGGTATGCTGATAGTTTACTAATTAAATACTTGTAGTAGCATTTTTAGTACACTTTGAAGTATAGTCTCAGTAAACTACTAGTTTAGTAGTTTTATACTGCAAGTATACTCGTAAGTTGTGTGTTTTTTTTTTTTTTTTTTTTTTTTTTTTTTTTTTTTTTAAGTGAACTTTACATTAAGTATACTACTGTGTCTCTATTTAGGTATTAATTTGTATATATTTTGTAATATGAATATCTGAACATACAAAACATCAAAAGAAAGAACAGAGTATCTGCTTGTAAACAAACATTTTATTCTAGCTTCTTGCATTCTTTTTTTAAACACTTAAATGTGGGTAAGTTTCATAAATAAAAAAAAAATAAAGAAAACAAAAACATTTTGAACAAAAATCTGAAAAAAGAATATGAATTGGATTCAGAATGATAATCAAAAAGTAGATGGAGTCAATCAACAGCCCAAAGCTTTAGTCATTATTACCTCTTCATTGGTGACATTTTATTCCATAATGTTACACAGTTTTGATACTGTTTCATGTAGATTACATGTGGAAGCATCTGTTGTTTCAGTTTCTTCTTCACTTGTGTTTTTTTGGAAATTCTGTAAAGATGTGTACTAGCACCCCTACCGTATAACAATGAAAACATGGATTCTAGGAGCACATATATTTAGACTTTTCTAAGTCAAGTATACTTAAATGTCATTTTAAGTGTATTTCTGAGAAGTACATAAAGCCCATTTCTAAGAAGTACATAAAAAGTAGACAAAGTATACTTTCCTATTTTTAGTTTAAAAGTAAAATAATAGCACACTTGAATAAACTTTTTCATAAGGGATGACAAAGTCTGCAGTGTTGGGACAAAGTGCTAAGGCAGGTGTTGTTAGTAGTCCTAGTAAGACCGCACTTTCAAGAGACTTGGTTTGCTTTTATTGTAAAAAGCCAGGCCATAAAATATGACTGTCTTGTTCTTAAGAAGAAAGAGAAATTTTCAAAACCTGTTGCTTTAGTTGCTACTTCAACATTTATAAATGACACTCTTTAAGAAAGAGATAGCCCTTTGTCTCGTCTCTGTGATATATCTGTTGCTTCGAGTGCTACTGGCTCTGTTGATTATACGCCCTTTATCACTGAAAGAGCGGTGTCTTTGCCAGGTTCTGAGGAAATGATTCCAGTGCGTATTCTCCGAGACATGGGAACTGCACAGTCATTCCTTTTGGAAGGAACGTTGCCTTTAACTTCTGAGACATCTACTGGAACCCATGTATTGGTGAGAGGTTTTGAGATGGGGTTTGTTGAAGTGCCTTTGCATTGAATCCATCTTTCCTCTGCCATAGTATCTGGCGACGTTGTAGTTGGTGTCCGTTCTGCACTTCCAGTTCCTTGGATTACGTTTATTCTTGGAAATGATTTAGCTGGGGAGAATGTTTGGGGAGAGAGTAATGTGGCAGCTCCACCCATAGTAGTATCAGTACCCAGGAAATCTGACGCTGAAAATCATAAAGAATTTTCTGATTTGTTCCCAGCTTGTGCAGTCACTCGATCGATGGCTAAATGACTATCTGAAAATTAGGATGATGAGGTTCCACTAAACGACACCTTCTTTTCTGCTGTTGATGCCCATGAATCAAAATCTGATGTCTCTAAATGTTCCGAACAGAAAGACTTAGAGGTCCACCTTTTACCAACTCCTGATCGGGAAGAATTTACAGAACTGAAAAGTGAATCTGTTGATACATCTGAGGTTATGCCCACTCCTGAGAACATTAGTACTGATTTTTCTAATGTTGATGACTGTTCTTTGACTTCTCTTTTACAGATCTCCCGAGAGGAGCTAATTCGAGCACAACAGACTGACGACACACTTAAGTTTTTATTTTCTGCAGCAGCGGCTGAAAAGTGTTCTGATGATCTGCCTTCATCGTATTTTCTTGAGAATGGCCTTCTTTGTAGGAAGGGGATTATGAATAAGGATAATGTGGAACTTAAAACTCAGATTGTAGTTCCTCTGCCGTTTAGAGTTCCTGTGCTGAAATTGGCTCACCAAGGACTCGCTAGTCATACCGGATTTCGGAAAACGTATGGTCGTATTATGCGACAGTTTTATTGGCCTAGAGTAAAACAAGATGTGGCCAAATATATACGATCCTGTCATACATGTCAGATTACTGGTAAGCTCAATCAGAAAGTACCAGCTGCTCCATTACAGCCTATTCCTGTGGTTTCCAACCCTTTTGAACATTTGATTATTGACCGTGTTGGTCCTTTGCCACGGTCTAGGGCTGGTCATCACTTTCTTTTTACCATTATGTGCCAGACTACCCGTTATCCTGCAGCTTACCCATTAAGGTCTATCACCACTAAGTCTATTTTGAAGGCCCTCACTAATTTTATGTCTACCTTTGGTATTCCCAAAGTTATTCAGTCCGATCAGGGTTCAAACTTCATGTCGAAACAATTCTCCAAAGCCCTGCGTCAACTTCGAGTTTCCCATAATATTTCCAGTGCTTATCATCCACAGAGTCAAAGGGCTATTGAAAGGTTTCATCAAACCTTGAAGTCTCTCTTAAGGTCATATTGTGTGGAACTTGATGCGGATTGGGAAGATGGTCTGCCGTGGATGTTACTGGCTATACGTGAAGTAACCCAAGAAAGTATGGGTTTTAGTCCAAATGCATTAGTGTTTGGTCATGCAGTACGAGGACCTACTGTTTTTTTTATTTTTATTTTTTTTTTATTTTTATTTATTTTTTTTTTTAGCTGGTGAATGGCGTACTACTAAGCCTCCAGGAAATACTGCAGACTATGTTGGTGGATTTCGCCGTAGACTTTGAGGCACGGGCTATAGCTCAAAAGAAATTGGGTAAGTCTCAAACAAAAATGCAACGACTTTTTGACAGGAAGGCTAAGTTTAGGAGTTTTCAGATGGGTGATCAGGTATTGGCTTTATTATCTCTTCCTACTAATCAGTTTCAAGCCAAGTTTACTGGACCTTATAGTATAGCTAAGCGTCTTTCAGATAATAATTATCTGTTGAGTACTCCTGAACGTCGGAGGAAAGTTCAGGTTTGTAACATTAACGGGAAGTTCTGCTTCTGTTGGTATTGTGACACCATGTGATCCTCCTAATTTAGAACAACAGTCTGTGGTTCATTTTCCTCCTCCTTGTAGTATGAGTGGTGATTCTTCCAGGAATTTTGACGAAGATGGGAATCTTTTCTCAGGGAAAAGTAGAGGGATGACTTAACAACTCTCAAATTCTTGCTGATTTGCCCTGTCGTTTGTCTTATTTGGCCGAGAAGGAAAGAAATGACATTATTGAATTAGTAATGTCCTTTCCTTCACTCTTTCTTGATGTTCCTGGTCGTACTTCCATTATCGAACACAACATTGATGTAGGAACCTCCTCCCCTAATAAACAAAATGCTTATAGGGTTAATCCAGTAAAACGAGAATTGTTAAAACAAGATGTAAACTATCTGCTTACTGCGTTTGGGTGAACTTAGTTTTGGTTCATGGAGCTCTCTCTGTTTGTTGGTGAACAAACCTGATGTCTCATATCAGTTTTGCACCAGTGATCGAAAACTTAATTCTTTAACGAAACCTGACTGTTTTCTTTACCTCGTGTTGACAACTGTGTGGATCATGTTGGCTCTGCCCAATATTGTAACCGTCATCAACAGGTTTATTCAACTATTGAAAAGGAAGCCCTTGTGCTTCCTTTGGGCTGTACAACATTTCAAAGTATATTTGGGTTCAATTGCTGCCCCAATTATTGTTTATGCAGATCATAACCCTCTGTTTTTTTTTCTAGGGCCCAGAGGTGCTGGGAGATGAGGTGGAGTGATAGATGCTTCATGGACAGAAGGACCATATCTTTGCCTTCTTGTATTGTTCCTTCATATGTTGCTTTTATGTTATTCCCCTCTCATTTTCTCTTTGATTCTTTGTAGAATCATTTTGAGGAGGGAGGTGTGACGACCCTGTCTTTCCCTTTTCTGCCTGCTGGTGGCAGTGTAGCATCAATGTGTGTTGTCACTGCTAATTAGAGACGTTATGGGCGGACAGTATAAAAGGTGTTCCTGATCTGCTCAAAGATTCTTCCTTCTTTGTCAATGTTCTTTACCCCATTGGATTATTGTTTTGTTTATATTTATTTCAATCCCTAGACTTTTGTGGGTTTTTTTTTTTTTTTTTTCTGTAACAATAACTTTTTCCTTAATAAATAATCTTGCAACTGAAATATTCGTTTGCATGTGTGATCCTCTTTGTTACGGTCGGGAACGAGCTTGCCATGACACTGTAAATTGAACAAAAGTAAATTTGTAGTTAATATTTATTATTTCTGTTTTGCATTTTATAATATTTAATATTATTATTATTATTATTATTATTATTATTATTATTACTGTAATTTATTATTATGAGTTTCCAAAAAAAAATGAAAATGCATCTGGACAGAATATTTTTCATTACTGTATTACAGTAATAACATGAAAATCGTTAATGTTAATTAATGTTCTAAAAATAATGTTGCACTGAAAAATCAACCTATCTTTATGCAAAATAAAATATCTTATGATTTTCATGGTGAACCATAATCTGTACATTTCAAGATTGTTTTCATTATGACATTATTTTTATGACAATTAAGCATATCCACCCCTCCCCCAATTCTCATTAGCCCACGGTTATGTGTAACAAAGACCATTCTCATTACTTGAATGTGAAAAAATAATGATATAATAGCTAAACTGTAAATTGTAGTATATTTGTAAAGGTTATAGTATTTATTTTGATATTTTACATATGTTTTATTTTTTGTTTTTATTTCTGTATTACAGTATTGACTTAAATGTCAATGTTATGAAAATAATCTTTTCTGGGGGAAAAATACTAGTGGAATATAATTTCTTATTATTTTCAAATGATTTTCAGGGTGAAATATAACTTGGACATTTCTTTGTGAGATTCACCAGCCTGTTTTACCAGCACAACAAAGAAAGTTTGCTTAATTGAAGTATGTTATAAAACAACTCATAAAATCCACTTATATCCCTGTGTATTATATCTCTACAAACAGAGAAACAAATGCAGGTGTGTGCCTATAATTTCTTATTCATTTCCCAATCCAATCATATTCAAATTCATTTTAAGCCTCATCAACATGCACACATACTTATATATGAGAGTGAGGCGAGTTGTAACAGGATATCAGGTATTATGTAGTTCCTGTAAGGTCATCAGATCCAGATTTTCCATTGTGTGTGTCCTTGGCCGGGTTTCTCTCAGTGTGTGTATCTGAGTGATAGAAATTGAGTGACACATCCAAACCTGGCTTCTGTTGTGTGTGATTTAAGGGAGCGTGTGCATGTGTCCTCAGGGGCTAGCAGTCTAAATTTAGAGACGAGAGGGAGCCGAGGACCAAGCCCACTGTTGCCATAGAAACTCACCCCTCTGTCTCCATGGTGACAGACCCTGTTTTTCCCCTCTCCAGGCTGAGGAGGTGTGACTTTAGGTCCTCCCACTGTCGCTGTTTATATGTACGTATATGTACGTGTGTGTTTTGATCCTCTTTCATGAGTTATGTTAATGAAATTTCATCTGCATTCTGTAATCCTGATTGTTTAATCTCACTAAAACACCTCCAAAGGGAGAGAGACAACCCACAGATGAACTCGATTGCTCGGTGTGTGTCATTGACCTCCTCTCCATATAAAGAACACCCCACTTATGCTCCATTACTGTGGGAAGAGTGTCTCAAGCTGTATGAATAAAGGGCCACCACTCAGACCTCTCAGAGAGATGCTAAAGAGGAGGAAAGAACCGGAGGTTCGATTACAGGGTACAAACAGGAGGAAATGTAGGGTTAAAGGGGCAGCGGAAGAGAAAATGAGGGGGTTGAGAGGACAAGTTGTTGATAAAGAGAGAAGTGCTAAAAAGGAAGAGGAAAAGAGGAGTGAAAACAAAAAAGAGAGGGTAGAGGAATGTGTGTTAAAGGAAAACTATTATGCCCCTTTTTACAAGATGCAGTGTAAGTCTCAGGTGTCCCCAGAATTTGTCTGTGAAGTTTCAGCTCAAAATACCCCCACAGATCATTTATTATTTTGAGTGGAAGCAGAAACAGGCTGTTTCTGTGCATGTCCCTTTAAATGCAAATGAGCTGCTTTTCCCCATCCCTTTTTCCAGAATAGGACTGTGCCTTTACAGCTCTTACCTGAGATATTCTGAGAAAAAACATCTGTCTGGTTATGATTATCATGTCTATCGCACTGAAATCATGTGTTTTAAAGCCATGTCAGTTTAAACTTATGACATGCAGTTTCCTGAGCGGACACATCTGAAGCACGCACACAGAAAGCGGCTGTCACATGGCATGTGAGTACTAAACTAAGTTCTCTTTCATGTCTTACTGCGCTTAAACTGTCAAAAACACAGAAGTTACAAAAACACTGTGAAGGTAAACAGCTGGGAAAGAAGTCACATGTTTATTTTAGATCTGTGTGGCAGCAGCGTAATATACATTAAATAAATCAATAAATCCACAGCTCTCTTGTCTCCTCGGAGGCTGGGACTCTAAATAATATTCTGTGCTTGTCTCTGCAGCCAACAACAGAGCAGTTAGCAAGCATGCTTTGCTCGTACTTCCACCATGGCATTAGAACTGGTACACCGTTGTTGCTTGCAAAACAGAATGGCAGCGCTGTGGGTGGAAATTTGCAGATTAAGGGGCAGTAATATTACGTCACGTAATATTACTATGTCACAGGGGGAGCAAAATCTGAGTGGCTTATTATGAAGCTTGCAGAGAAAGGCTTACTAAAAAAATTTACTGGGTTGCTCTTTTTAACATTTTCTGGGTTGGTAGATGCACCAAGGACCTCATTATAGCATTTAAACATGGGAAAAAGTCAGATTTTCATGATATGTCTTTAAAGACAAAATTATATGAAAGTCTAGTCAAATAGGTCTCTTAATATTTTCATGCCTTATAGTTACATTTTAGATTTTGCGATTTTTGCGAGATATGCTATATAGTAAATATCACCCTATGCAGGTATACTGTATATATGCGGATACTTATATATCCAACTTTATATAAAGAGAATGAACAATCACCCATCCAATATTAATTAAAATGGAACCTATTTACTTTTAATATCATTTAATATACTTAGAAATACTTGTGATGTTAAAATAGGTTGGTGATGTCCAGATTACTGTACCCTGAAAATCATTTGAAAATAAGAAATTATATAAATAATATACCTCAGAAGTACGTCATTACTGAAGCAAAATGGGTTGCATACAGCATTTTGTTCCAAATTTAGCTACACAGAAGTCAAAATAACAATAAAGGAAAGACAAAAGCACTGGAATATCATTACACACACAAACTCGCACACCTTGGGCTGCTGTTAGATTAATCAAAGCATCCTTTTGTGTCTGTCTTTTATTACACCGGCAGAACTGTCTGTGCTAAATGACTCTCTGTTGCTCACACACACAGACAGCATAATGGCCAAAGGTTTTCATTGACTCTGTGTTTGTCTCTCTAATATCCAGCAATTTCCTCATTGACTTTTAGAGCTCAGGACCAGTGACCTTTATTTCCCCGGCTTTCTCTCACTCTCTTTGCACACACAGGTGACTAAAATCCCAATTGTTAAAGAGCATAACATAAATGTCACTCACACTTATAATATGGCAATATGGCAGTAATGTTAACTTTTACTTTTTTTATATTACTTAGCAGTAATATTGTAATTTTTTTTAAAAAAGTGCTTGTCCAAATAGGGGGACTTGAGATTACTTAAAAGTATTTAAACTAATAAATTGTTATTAATATATTAAAATAATCAAACTTTAATCTAAATTAAAATTCTAAATTTTACACATACAGTAATATCAATTTTTTATATTCCCTCAATAACTATTGTTTTTATTTAAGAATATAAAGTTCTGGAACACAGAACATCGTTTTTGGAATCACAAAATGAATAGGGGTTAATTAACTTAATATATAAAATTAACCATGTTCAATAATTAAATATATCAATAAAAAAAAGTTGAAAACAAACAGCTTTGTCATAATTACAGCAGAAATCTTCGAAGATGTGAAAGTGGGGCCTTTGAATATTGTATTGGACAATGAGGGGCTTTTAAGTCAGAAAGGTTGTACCTTTTGAAAAGATATCATCCTAGTGACAGCTTTTGAACATTTTTCTAAGAGTGTAGATATCCTTTAGTCTTCATATGTGGGATATTTGTGCCTGTTTTATTGTTTGCCAGATGAAAAATATAAGTCTAAAACAGAGCAGGATGAGCTGTGTTCTGAATTTTAAATACTTATATACACGGATTTGTTCAAATCCCAAAGTATGAACAATAGTAATAACCATCAGCATTATTATGTGCAGTATTTACACGAGTCTATCCCTAGCTCTGTGTGTGTGTGTGTGTGTGTGTGTGTCTGTGTGTGTGTGTACCTCTTGATAGCTTCCTCCTGCCGTCTCTTCTTCTGGTTTTTCTCCTGTAGGTATGTCCATTGTGTGTGGTTGCGGACGCGGTCGCTCTCTCGGGCGATGTCAGAGGCGTTCTGGATAACCAGCTCGTCATACGCCCTCAGACCGCTGTCCTCCACGTACTGCAGGAAATGTGTGCACTCGTCTTCCCCTGAATCCATCCTTCAGCACAACAGAGAGACTGCCTGGAAGACAGAGAGAGAGCGAGAGAGAGACTTGAGTGTCTCACACACAATGTCATTCCGTCCTCTTGAGAGATTCTTCTTTATAAAAAACAATGAACTTTGGAGGTACAGGTGGGACATATGCACACAAACACACACACACACACACACACACACACACACACACACACACACACACACACATACATAATGGCATGTTCTCAGGGGAATATGTTATCTTTTAACACTGAAGAGCATGATTCACTGCTGAGAAAGGGCAAGAGCTAGCATGTTTAACATGTTTACATAGCTACCTAAAATGATGATGAGAACACAAAACATACTTATACAGATAATTAGAATTACCAAAGACTAACAGCCCAAAATAAAATAGAATCACTTTATTAACTGTCTGTCTGTCTGTCTATCTGTCTATCTATCTATCTATCTATCTATCTATCTATATATTTGCCCATTCGTCCAGCCATCCATCGTTCTATCCTTCCCTCTCTCTGTCCATTCCATCCATCCATCCATCCGTCCATCGTTTTATTGTTCTAATGTTTTGAAATTCTATCATCTATCTATCTATCTATCTATCTATCTATCTATCTATCTATCTATCTATCTATCTATCTATCATTCTATCGTTCTATCGTTCTATCCTTTTCTCTATCTGTCCATCTATCTGACTTCTGGGGAGAATTTTGTCCACAGAGTACACAAGTATATAAACAGGTTGAAACTAGTAAGATCAGTCAGTTTCAAACAATTACATGCAAACAGTGGTAACATCTGGCCCAACATTATGTGCCACTTACAGGCCTTATTTCATCCTACTGCTCTGTTTCTACATGCTTTTAAAAACCATACACTGTACATAAAGAGAAATGATTTTCAGCTTAGTTTTGTGTGAGTGTAAGAGTATGTCAATTTTATTTTTACAACTTTGTGAATATGTCATCCAGTGTGCAGTTCTCTGTTGTATTATTCAGCATGTCTTAATATAGACTGATCTCAGATTGTCTCCCTCTCTCTCCATCCCTTCCTTAGTCACAATCCCACCTACACATCTGCCTTTTCTCCATTTAACATCTCTCACACATTTCTATACACACCCATGTGTGCACACACAAACACACACACACCTGCACATGCCCACAGATGCCCTCACACTCTTACATACACAGGGACACACAGCTGTATTCTATAAATGGAATTTGAGGAGAAGGAACTGTGGGTTTCCAGGCAACAGTATCCTAGTGCGCTGACATAATGCAGGAAGCTGAGAACCTAATTCTGTGCTGAAGATGCATTAGTTCTGCTTTACACTGGCAGGCATGATATCCCCACCGTGTGTGTGTGTGTGTGTGTGTGAGAGAGTCTCATGTAAGATATTCTTCTTCTCTACTCTGTAGATGTTTGCCACATATGGATCATGTTTCACAATTATGTTTTATCACCATTTGTGTATTTTAATAAAACATCTAACACTAAGTCTCTTTTAGAGACTTTAGTCATGCACCATATCAAATCCAATCTCCCCAATACACTTGACCTGCTCCAGTTTGCATACCGTCCAAACCGCTCCACGGACGATGCCATTTCCTCCACCCTCCACCTGGCTCTTACCCACTTAGAAAACAAAGACTCTTATTTAGAATGCTGTTCATCGACTTCAGCTCAGCATTCAACACAATAATCCCACAACAGCTCATCAACAAATTAAACCTGCTGGGCCTAAATGCCTCCCTCTGTAACCGGATCCTGGACTTTCTAACCGGAAGATCTCAATCAGTCCGTGTCGGCCACAACACCTCGAGCACCACCACACTGAGAACAGGTGCCCCACAGGGCTGTGTGCTCAGCCCGCTGCTCTTCTCGCTGCTGACCCACGACTGCACTGCCAAGTTCAGCTCCAACCACATCATCAAGTTTTCCGATGATACAACTGTGGTAGGTCTCATCAGCAACAATGATGAAACACCCTACAGAGAGGAAGTGGCACAACTGGTTGAATGGTGTGGTGCAAACAACCTGTCCCTCAATGTGAGTAAGACAAAGGAGGTTGTGATGGACTTCAGGAGGAACTCTTTTGACCACCCCCCACTGACCATCGACAGCTCGACTGTGGAGAGAGTCAGCAGCACTAAATTTCTGGGGGTGCACATAACAGAAGACCTCACCTGGACCACCAACACTACATCACTCTCCAAGAAGGCACAACAGCGGCTCCACTTCCTGCATTGACTTAAAAGAGAAAGTCTCCCTCCACCCATCCTCACCACATTCTACAGGGGAACAATTGAGAGTGTGCTGACCAGCTGCATCACTGTCTGGTATGGGAACTGTAGTGCAGCAGACCGCAAGACCCTACAGCGGACAGTGAACACAGCTGCAAAGATCATCGGTGCCCCTTTCCCCTCCATCCTGGACATTTTCCTTGCACGATGCTCCAGTAAAGCTACCAGTATCGTGAAAGACCCCACCCATCCCTCCCACAGTCTCTTCCAGCTCTTGCCATCAGGAAGATGGTACCGGAGCATCAGAGCCTGCTCCACCAGACTGCTCAACAGCTTTTTCGCCCAGGCTGTAAGAGCCCTCAATTCCAATCACCTCACCACCCTCTGAAAGCTCATCCACAACCCTAGCTGCTGAAACCAGGATCAGCTCATCCACACCCCCCCCACCATCCCACCATCCCACCACACCACACAGGTGAGTGGGCTGGACAAACCACCTGTAGAAACACACTCTTTATCTCTCTATATGCACCAGACACTTTCTTATAAACACTCCATGTTACAAGGACTTAATAAGATAACACAAATGTTTACTTGTGAATGCATCACAAATCATATTGCACTACTTCCTCCTTAACCTTAAATACCTCTATTGCACAATATCATGCACAGTTATTATGTAAAGTATTTGTATAGTCTGTCTTAGGTTATGTGTATGTATAGTCAACTGTTTATAGTATAGTTAGATTACCGATTCAGTAAGTTAGCTATGTAGGTCTAAAAATTGTTCTTACGTCTAGTGTTGTATGTTTATATTTATGCTTATTTATGTAGCACCGTGGTCCTGCGAGACACGACATTTCGTTCCACTGTATGTCCACACATGTAGTGGAATGACAATGAAGCTCGACTTGAGACTTGACTTGAGACTTTTTTAGAGTGATCAGGTGGCAAGATGCCACATTTCCATTGCTGGCGCTCACACACAGAAAATAGGTCAGCGAGACCACAGCACCACTTCTGTGGATCCCGGTGAGTAGAGTTTAGCTTCCTTATTCATTCCATTACTCTGTAATTCATGGTTTCCTCCACATCACACTACATTAATAGTGCCAATTCATAACTGAGGAATAGAAATAGCCTTCAAAACCACACAACACACCCAACGTGAGTAGATCCAGAATCATTGAAACACAAGATAATCACTGGAACACACCAAGAACCAATTGGATGTAGTGATTCTCACACATCACACACTCATTTAAAGGGGTAGTTCACCCAAAAATTAAAATTCAGTTTCATTTACTCACCGTCATGTCGTTCCAAACCTGATTGACTTTATTTGTTCCATAGAACACAAAAGAAGGTATTTTGAAGAACATTGAGGTTCTAAAACACTGAATTCAATGTATGAACCAAAAACTATGGTCATTTTTCATTTATGTTCCAGAGAAGAAAGTCATACAGGTTTTAAATGACATGATGACAGAATTTTTAAATTTTTTTTGGATGAGCTTTTCCTTTAACAGAGCATTCCAAGTCATTTCATTGAATCATTGTGTAAATATCCCATTCTGTACAAATGTCAAAAAAGAGGTTGAATCATGAATGAATCTGAAGATGTAGTTGGGAATTGTGGGTAATATGCTGATTTGGATCCAGAGCGATCAATTGATGCTCAGTTTGACTCTTCCTGTCACACAGATGATGAAGAACTGATATATACATTTGAAATGAGAATATTTGAAGTCATTTCATTAAAATGTTATGTAAAGATGTATCCCGTTCTATACAAATGGATCATGAATGAATCTGAAGATGTAGTTGGGAATTGTTGGTAATATGCTGATTGGATCCCATACAATCCGCTGATACTCTTGCTGTCATACAGATGATGAAGAACTGATAAGGAAAATGATGAGATGGAAATGAGACAAAGCAAAACATCTGGATGGACACACATACACACGATTACACTCACGGTATCAGTGAATCTGCTCTCCCGGAACAGCTGATCTCCAGGTGTGTTCTGTGTGTGCGTTTCTCAACACCGCACAATATCGAATCCCCCTGCGGCTGGCAGACAAGCCTGGCGACAGCGACGCAGCACGGAGGAAACACACACTGGCGTGAGGAAGAGAAAGATGAAGGACGTGTCCATCTTTGGCATTTCCAGAGCTCTGAAGAAAACCAAAGGTAGTGGTCGTCGGTTCGACCCTTCCCCACCTACGACCGCTCCTGCTGGGCTACGGCCACCAAGGCTGTCCTCTCCCCCTACCAAACGCTTCTGGAAAGATCCACAACTCCCTTTGGTGGTTGCCTCATCTGCGCTGTCCCCACACACGCGTGGTGTGTGTGTGGGGTGGGCTGCGTGCGGATGTGCGTAGTATGAGTGTGTTCTAGTTTAGCCGGCTGCGGTGTGTGCGCAGAGACGTTAGGCAGCTAAATGCATCGTGTCCTACAATCTCTTTGATCCGTCCTCCCCTGCTGCTACTGCTGCCGCCACGGCTGCCGTCACAAGCACACACACACACAAACACACACACACGCAGAGATGAACCCAGCTCAGGCGTCAGTAGGCAAAAAGACCAGCTATAGCATCTGTCTTTTCTTTAGTTTCTCTATCCTTCTTTTTTCTCTCTTTCTCTTTCTCTTTTCTACCTTCTTTTTTGCTCTCTGATCTTCTTCCCTCCAGCCCTCACTGCTTACTCACTCCGTCCCCTAGTGATCTTCTCTCTCTTTCTCGCTCTCTCATTCTCTGCATCCCTCATGTCTCTCAACCAATCGTGTAGCTTGCTTAGAGCTGTCCATGGTTCTGAAAGAAAGAGAGAGAGAGGGAGTGTGAGTGAGAAAGGTTGTGAGTTTGTCAATCCTTTCCTGAGGGCATGACCTCTGCTGGTACAGTGTTATCACCAGGCAACTACACTGGCTGATGCAAAAACACTCAAGAGACTGTTGGATATGT